>JAKSZT010053770.1:2345433-2542562 GCA_026826555.1 Tolypeutes matacus | reverse complement strand
CATCGTTGTCTCCTCACCAGGTGACTTGGATGAGTCCATTGAGCTGTGCTCCTGAGAGTGACAGAATTAGACTCAAATAAGTCCTCCCTGCACATGGTTCACCAGTCCCTTCTATTCAAACCTACATGTGATGCTGGAGTTTCTTAGGTATACTTCCAGAGACTGGAGCCTCCCATCTACCTATGTGCCAGGTGTGCAGGAAATCTAGGTGGAACTGCAACTCCTACCCTACAGTTCACTGTGGTTTTGATTTGCATTTCCCTAATCGTTAGTAATGTTGAACATTTTTTCATATTTTTTTGCCATTTGTATTTCTTCTTCGGACAATTGTCTATTCAAGCCCTTTGCCCATTTTTTAATTGGGTAGTTTCTCTTTTTATTGTTAAGTGGTATGATCTCTTTATATATCATTGATCTTAAATCCTTATCATATAGATGATTTCCAAATAGTTTCTCCCGTTCAGTCAGTTGCCTTTTCACCCTTTTCGCATGAATGGGATAGCGACTACTTATTTAAAATAAAACTTCTGAAGACAGAGAGTTGGACTACAGGCAGCAGTAATTTATTTCTTTCTCATGAGAAAGGACACACACCTAGGCTAATGGAAGTGGGCAAGTGTGTGGGATCAGTGCAAGAACAAAGATTATATAGTTCCCCTGATGCAATGTCCATTTTCCCTCCCTCCCCAACCATACTCATCTCCCATTGGCTGGGAGTTGTGGGCTTACAATCTTAGGCATGAAAACTAACCCAATCCTAAGGCGAAAAGTGGAAGGGTAAGTTCTCAGTGTCCAAGTTCATCTCTTTTCCTGATGTGGGTTTTTGGGGAAGTGACTCGAACAAGAATGTGGGAGGATTAGATAAGCGGGAACAGGGAAAAGTTCTGAAAAGAGGCCACCTAGAGTGTTGGAGGGTTAGATAAGTGGGAATAGGGAATTCAGTTTGAGAAAAGGCCACCTTTTGTTCTATTTCCCTCAGTGCAGAAGTGTTAAATTTTGAAGAGGTCCCATTTATCTATTTTCTTTCTTTTGTTGCTCCTGTTTTGAGTATAACGTTTAAGAAACTACCACCTATCACAAGATTTGAAGATGTTTTCTTACATTATTTTCTAGGAGTTTTATGGTTGTCATTTTTATATTTAGGTCCTTGATCCATTTTCAGTTAATTTTTGTATAAGGTGTAAGATAGGGGTCCTCTTTCTTTCTTCCCAGCAACATTTGTTTAAAAGACTATTTTGGCCCAGCTGTGAGGGCTTGAGAACATTGTTAAAATCACTTGACCATAGATTTGAGGGTCTATTCCTGAGTTCTTTTTTCAGTTTCATTGGTCAATCTGTCTTTATGTCAGTACCATTCCGTTTTCACCACTGTAGCTAAGTAATGTGCTTTAAAGTCAGAAAGTGAGAGTCCTCTAACTTTGTTCTTCTTTTAAAAGATATTTTTGGCTATTCTGAGCCCCTTATCCTTCCAAATAAATTTGAAAATTGGCTTTTCTATTTCTGCAAAAAAGGCTGTAGGGATTGCGTTGAATCTGTAAATAAGTTTGGGTAGAACTGACACCTCAATGATATTTAGTCTTCTGATACATGAACATGGAATATCCTTCCATTTATTTAGTTCTTTGACTCTTTTACCAATATTTTGCAGTTTTCTGAATACAGGTCCTTTATGTCCTTGGTTAACTTTATTCCTAAATATTTAGTTCTTTTAGTCGCTGGAATTTTTTTTCTGATTTCCTCCTCAGACTGCTCATCAGTAGTGTATAGAAATGCTACTGATTTTTGCATATTATTCTTGAATCTCGCCACTCTGCTGAGCTCATCTATTAGTTCTAGCAGTATTGTGATGGATTATTCAGGATTCTAGATATAGAATCATATCATCAATGAATAGTGAAAGTTTTATTTCTTCCTTTCCAAATGGGTGCCATTTATTTCTTTACCTAGCCTAATTGTTCTAGTTAGTACTTCCAGCACAATATTGAATAACAATGGTGACAGTGGATATCCTTCTCTTGTTCTTGATCTGCAGGAAAGATTTCAGTATTTCACCCTTGGGTACAATGCTACCTATATAGGCTTTTCATATATGCATTTTGCTATATTAAGAAACCTTCCTTCTACTCTTGTATATAGGGTATTTTATCAAAAAAGGATGCTACATTTTGTCAAATATGTTTTCTGCATCAATTGAGAGGACCATGTGATTTTTCTTCTACAATATTTAACATGGTTTATGACACTGAGTTTGTTGTGTTGAACCATCCTTGAATACCTGAGGTAAAACCCACATGATTGTGGTGTATAATTCTTTTAATGTGCTTTTGGATTCTGTTTGCAAGGATTTTGTTGAGGATTTTTGCATCTGTATTCATTTGAGATATTGGTCTGTAATTTTCTTTTTTTCATAGTATCTTTATCTGGTTTTGATATTAGGGTGATGTTGGCTTCATAGAATAAGTTTTGTAGTAATCTTTTCTGTTCCATTTTTTGGAAGAACTTGAGCAAGATTGGTATTAGTTCATCTTTGAATGACTGGTAGAATTCATCTGTGAGGGCATCTTGTCCTGGACTTTTCAGCTTGCGGAGGTGTTTTTTCTTCCCCTTCCCCTTTCCCTTTCCCCCCTCCCCTTCCCCTTCCCTTTCCCTTTCCCCTTCCCCTACCCCTTCTCCTTTCTTTTTCTCCCAGCACCTTGTATATGGGAAGCAGGCACTCAACCACTGAGCTACATCCACTCCCCAATGAAAGTTGGTTTTTGTTTGTTTGTTTGTTTTGTTTTGCTTTTAGTAGGTACCGGGGATCGAACCTAGGACCTCATACATGGGAAGCAGGTGCTCGACTACTTCAGCTATAACTGCTCCCTCTTTGGTAGGTTTTTGATGACTGTTTCAGTCTCTGCTTGTGATTGGTTTCTTGAGGTCTCCTATTTCTTCTAGGATTAGTTTAGGTTGTGTTTTTAGGAATTTGTCCATTTTGTCTACATTGTTTAGCTTTTTGGCATACACTTGTTTATAGTCCTCTTATGATCTCTCTTATTTCTGCAGGGTCAGTTGTAATGATCTCCCTCTCATTTATGATTTTATTTATTTGCATCATCTCTCTTTTTTCCTTTGCCAGTCTAGTTAAGGGTTTGGTGAATTTGTTGGTCTTCTCAAAGAAACAACTTTTGATTTTGATGATTCTCTCAATTGTTTTTGATTTCGTTTAATTCTCTCTTTATTATTTCTTTCCTTCAGCTTTGATTGGAATTAGTTTGCTTTTCTTTTTTCTAGTTCCTCCAGGTGTACAGTTAGATCTTCAATTTTAGCTCTTTGTTCTTTTTTAAGATAAGCATTGAGGTCTATAAATTTCACTCTCAGCACTGCCTTTGCAGTATCCCATAGGTTTTTTTTTGTTTTTGTTTTTGTTTTTCCCATAGGTTTTGATATGTTGTGTTCTCATTTTCATTCATCTCAAGATATTTACTGAATTTTCTCACAATTTCTTCTTTGGCCCACTGATTTTTAAGATTGTGTTGTTTAATCTCCATATATTTATGAATTTTCCCTTTTTGCATCCATTAGGATTTCCAGCTTCATTCCATTATAATTAGAGAAAGTGTTTTGTATAATTTCAATTTTTTAAAAATTATTGAGACCTATCTTGTGACCAAACATATGGTCTACCTGGAAGAGGATCTATGAGCGCTTGAAAAGAACATATATCATCAAGTCCACTCTAGTCCATAGTTCTTCCCCCAATCCTGAGGGGACTGGGATGGTGATGTCCACTCCACCTCCAAGCGAGAGAGGGCTTATATCCCATGGATATGGTGGGTGGGATGGTGTGTATCATGGGAATCCCAGTGGGTTCCGTGTAATATTTTGGGTATCTAAGCACCTCTTAAAATATATTTATATATATACATAAATAACATTTTTGTAAGCAAATGCATGTATATGCATATATATTTATATATCATTTTGCAAATGTTGGTATGTATTGTGAAAATTTTTATTTTTACCCACAATAAAAAAAAAAAAAAAAAAGAAGTATGCTAGATTTATCCTGAATAAAGCTTTCTTCTCATAAAAAAAAAGAGAAAAGAACATATATCCTGCTGTTTTGGGGTGTAATGCTCTATAAATGTCTATTAGGTTTAGTTCATTTATTATATTATTCAAGCTTTCTGTTTATTTATCCTCTGTCCAGATGTTCTGTCCAATACTGAGAGTGGTGTAATGAAGTCTCCAACTATTATTGTAGAAACACCTTTTTCTCACTTCAGTTTTGCTAGTGTGTGCCTCATGTATCCTGGGGTACACAGGTTATTGCATAAATATTTAGTCCAGTTATTTGTTGTTGCTGAATTGCCTATTTTATTAATATATAATGACCTTCTTCATGCCTTATAACAGTTTTGCTGTTGAAATCTATTTTGCCTGATATTTGTATTGCTGTTCCAGCTCTTTATGGTTATTGTTTGCATGGAATACCTTTTTCCAACCTTTCACTTTTAACCTTGTTGCATCCTTACATCTGAGGTGGGTCTCTTGTAAACAACATCCAGACGGCTCATTTTTAAAATCCATTCTATCAGTCAATGTTTTTGATTGGGGGGCTCAAGCCATTGACATTCAATGTTATTACTGTAAAGGTATTACTTACTTCATCCATTTTATCCTTTGGCTTTATGTTATAATATCTTATTATTGTCTATCTTTATACCCTTTACTTTACTTTTCCTAATAATCTTCATTTCTAACATCATCTCCAAATCTCTTTCCCTTGATTTCTCTTTAGTATCTCTTATAATTCTGGTCTTTTGGTAACATACTCTATCAGTTTTTGTTTGTCTGTGAAGACTTTGAACTCAACCTGATGTTTTGAAGGATAGCTTTGCCAGATACAGAATTTTTGGCTAGCTGTTTTCCTATTTCATTATCTATAATACATCATACCACTTTCTTTTCACCTCCATCATTTGTGATGAAAGGTCCACAGTTAATCTTATTGAAGTTCCCTCATATGTGATACTATGCTTTTCTCTTGTTGCTTTCAGAATCCTATCTTTTTCTCTGATATTTGCCATTCTGAATAGTAGTTCTCTTGGTGTAGTTTGATTAAGATTTATTCTCTTTGGGGTGCATTATCCTTCATTGATATTGATATTTATGATTTTTATGAAAGTTGGGAAGTTTTTGGTCAGTATTTTCTCAAATATTCTTTCTGCCCCTTTTCCATGGGTCAGTGGCCGAATCCACTCAGAGAAGCTCTCCGACTCAAACTTCTTCTTCACTTTTAACTGCTGACAAGGAGGAAGATGTCTGTTCTTCCTACCTGTTGATTGAAGTGAGCCAAGGGTTTTATCCAGACTTAATGTTTTGAAGGTGAGGCATGGGAGCCCTTCTCATCCTCCTCAGGGGGTTCATAACTCACATTTGTTGTTTCGGGTTATTCATCTCTCTGTCCCTCTGAGAGTTGCACTGCACTGTCCTGGTCTCCTCACACCCAAATTAGGTCCCTCAGACAGCTTTTGGCCCATTTTCCATTGTTTTTGTGAGAGAGTTGAGCCCAGCCTGCCTACTCTGATGTTATCTTCCCAGAACTCCTTCCTTAACTTTTAATAGTATCACTAGTGACAGTATATCTGCTCAGGGAATTCTTTTATGGAAGATTGTTAATTATTGATTCAATTTATTAATAGATATAGCATTTTCAGGTTATTTCTCTAAGGGTATTTTTTAATAGTTTGTGTCTTTCAAGGAATTGGTGCATCTACGTTATTACATTGTAGTAATAGAGTTATTCATAATATTCCTTTATTATCCACTTAATAACCAATAAGGGGAAGTCCATTTAGAGATTTATCAATTTTACTGATCTTCTCAAAGAACTTTGAAAGCTTTTGGTTGATTTTTCTCTATTTTTTTTTTCTACTTTTCCTGTTTTTAATTGCACTAATATCTGTTCTAATTTTGTTATTGATTTTTTTGTATAACTTAAGCTTCTATTACACTTCATACTGCATTTCTTTCTCTAGTTTTCTAAGTTGGAGGGTTAGGTTATTGAATTTGAACCTTTTGTAATTTCTAATATATGCATTTAATAATCTAAATGTCTGTAAAAACACTGCTTTTGCTACATCCCACCAATTTTAAGTTGCATTTTCTTTTTCATTGGGTTCATAAATTGTTTTTAACTTCCCTTGAGACTTCTTCTTTGACTCATTTGCTATTTAGAAGCATGTTGTTTACTCTTCATGTATTCTGGTAATTTCCAACTCTCTTTCTGTTATTGATTTCTAGTTTACTTCCATTGTGGTTTGAGAACATCTGTTGATGATTTCTATTCTTCGAAATATATTAGTGTGTGTTTTATGGTCCATAATGTTGTCTAACTTTGGAAAATATTCCATGTGATCTTGAGAAGAATGTTTGTTCTGTTGTTGGATGGATATTCTATAAATGTAAATTAGAGCAAGAGGATTCATAGTGCTGTTCATGTCAATTATATCCAATTTGATTTTTTGCCTGCTTAATCCATTAATTACTAGAAGAGAGGTGCTGATATCTCCAACTCTAATGGTAGATTTTTTAATTTTAACTTTTAGTTCTATCTGTTTTTGGCTCATGTATGTTTATGCTTTTTGTTAAGGACATACATCTTTAGGCTTGTTATATCTTGGAAAATATTCCCCATTATCATTATTCTTTATCCCTGGTAACTCTCTTCTGAATTTGACATTTCTAAAATTTATGGTAGAAACTCTAGCTTTTCCAGCTTAATTTGGCATGACATATCTTTTTCCATACCTTTACTTTTAACATATTTTACTTTTTGTATTTAAATTGAGTTTCATGTGGATAGCATAATTTTGTTACCCACTTGAACAAACTTTGTTTTTAATTGGTGTATTTATATTATTCATAATTAAAGTAATTATTAATGTAGTTGGATTAATATCTAATTTGTCTGTAACACTATTCTGTTCTTAGCACCTTTTGTTTGCTTTATTTTGTTTTCTGCCCTCTCTGGTTTTAATTGAACATTTTATTTTATTCCATTTTCTCCTCTTTATTAACAGATAAATTATGTTTTTAAATTATATTTAATTTCTAATTACTTTTTAAAATTTTAGTCATTCTCCTAGAATTCGCAATATACATTTTCAACTAATTTATATCCACTTTCAAACAAAATCATACCACTTCACATGTAGTGGACATACCTTATAACTTAGTATTGCCAATTTATCCCTCTTTTTCCTTATGACATTCCTGTCATTCATTTCACTTACTCATATGCTATAATCAACCAAAGCATTTTTACTATTATTACTTTAAACAAAGTTTATCTTTTATATCAATTAAAAATAAGAAAATATAATGCTTTATTTTACCTTTGTGTAGACTTTCTCTAACACTCTTCTTTCCTTGGTATGTTGAGTAATTGTTGCTTGTTTGCTGGAAATAGTGAATGTTGTATTGTGGAGATGCTGGATTCTGCTATATTACTTTTAAAAGTATTGATATTTTTTATTTATTCAGGCAATTGGATTTTTAGACTTAAACTGAAAATATGTTTCACTTGTAATTGATGACAAAGCAGACTGCATTTTGGCTTGTGGTCAATCTGCCTTAAGTCTGAATGATTTATTGCATTAGCCACAGAATTGGACAGAGTAAATACACTTAATTCAGGGCCTCTTTCTCTACTTTGTGAGTTTCTCCTTCACTATCTAGCAGCCTTTCTCTCCCTAATCTTTTCCATAGTTCCTCTAGCCATAAGATGGTGGCTCTATCTGACTTTTAGTTACCCCAAATCACACTGCTTTTCCAGTTGTTCTCAGGAAAAAGCTACAGAAATGAAAAACTCACACTGTGCTTATCACTACCTTCAACTTTTGACCCCCATTCCCAAAATCTGTCTGCTTTTGTTTACTCTTCTCAGCTCTCACTTATTGCTCCTCTCCAAAATTGTTCAGCTATTATTTCCTGGAGGGTCGGTTTATTAAGAGAATATATCACATTAGATATACCCCCCTTTACTAATTTTTTAATTAAACTTCTTATTTCAGGATAATTTTAGATTCATATGCAGGTGTAAAAAATAATACCGTTTCCCCAATGGTAATATCAAGCGCACTACAGTACAATAGCACAACCAGCCTGTATCTTGACACAGTAACTTTCAAAATTATAGTACAGTATTACAGCTAGCTCTGTATTTTGAAACAGTCAAAATACAAAACATTTCCATCACAAAGGTCCCTAATGATGCTTTTTTGTAGCCAAAACTTACTTCTCATCCTCTTCTCCTTCCTCCATTCTTAACTCCTAGCAACCACTAATTTGTTTTTCATTTCTATAATTTTGTGGTTTCAAGGATGGTATATAGAAGGATTTTTGGATAGGGGATTTTTGGATAGTTCCCCTCAGGGAACTGTCATTATTCTACCTTTTTGGTAGTTCTAAGAAAAGCTCAGTTCTCAGGGCTTATCTTCATTTGGTCTGACTCAGAGTCTGCTCTATGTAAATAGCCTTAGTCCCAGGGCTTTTGTCCAAGACAGTCAGTAATAATGGTTTAACATCTCAGCATTCTGAGATAGAGTTACCAGTTGGTGCTAACAAAAGGCTTACAAAAAAATTAAAACAAAAAAGTAAGGGAAAAAATCTGCAACATATCCCTGAATTTCTAGAAGATAACACACATGTAAAGGTCTATGCACATGCCTAGCAAAAACTTGATAAGACCTTGATCAGTCACCTCTGGCTGACTTTGGTGCTCTTTGTAAGAAGGAAGTGAAGGCTAAGGCAGAATTGTAAACTATATGCCAGAGCATTAAAGATGTCTATATCAAAATTCCCCTCAAATGTACAGCATTTGGTGGAGCTAGTCCTAAAATTCTAGAGGAAATGTAAGGGAATAAGCAAAACAATCTTGAAAGAGAAAAGCAAACATGAATGATTCACATCTCCTGGATTTCAAAAAATAATATAAAGTTTTAGTAATCAAAATAGTGTGGTACTGGCACAGGGCAGACATATAGCTCAATGAAATAGAATTGAGAGTCCAGAAACAAATATTGACATTTAGGGTAAATGGAATTTTTGATGAGTGCCAAAACAATTCACTGGGGGAAAATATGTTTTCAATGAATGGTACTAGGACAATTGTATATCCACAATCAAAAGAATGAAGTTGAACCTTCACTTCATGCCATGCTAAAAATTAACTCAAAATGAATTGTAGACTTTAATGTAAGTGCTCAAACTATCAAACTCAGAAGAAAATTTAGAAGTAAATCTTAGTGGCCTTGGATTAGACAATGTTTTCTTAGGTGTACAACTAAAGCATAAGCAACAAAAGAAAAAAACAGATAAATTTTTACTTCAATAAAATTTAAAAGTTGTTGTCTCAATGGACACCATCAAGAAAGTATAAAGACACCCAAAGAAATGGAGAAATATTTTCAAATCGTGTATCTGTTAAAGGACTTCTATCCAGGAAAAAACACTTAAAACTCAAACATAAAAAGACAAATAACCCAAATAGAAAATAATAAAAAAATTTTAATGGGTATTTCCTTGTAGAATATATACAAATGGCAAAGAAAACATTAAAAGATACTCAAGTTTGAGTCATTAGGAAATTGTAAACCAAAACACAATGAAATTCCACTCCATACCCAATAGGATGACAATACGTAAAAAGACCAATATTTCTAATAGTTGGTGGGGATATTGGAGTCATTTAAACCCTGATGCATTAATGGTAGAAATGTAAAGGGTTTGGTAACTTAGGAACAATGAAGCAGATCCTCAAAAAGGGAAACATAGGATTAGCATTTGTATGACACAGCAATTTCATTCCTATTTATATATAAGGAAAATTAATATGTCCATGCAAAAACTTGTATATGTCTTGAAGTTCATCCATGTTGTCATATGTATCAGAACTTTACTGCTTTGTACACCGGAATAATATACCATCTTTTGGCAATTGTGAATAATACTACTATGAATGTTAGTATGCACATATATTTGAGTACCTGCTTTCAATTCTTTTGGGTTTAGACCTAGTAATGAGGTTTCCAGGTCATATTGTAATTTTGCACTTAACTTTCCCAGGAACCGCAAACTGTCTTTCACAGCGGCTGTACCATTTTATATCCTTACCAACAATGAATAAGTGTTTCTATTTCTCCACACTATTTCCCAACACACGTAGTTTTCCATTTTTTATAACAGCCATTCATGAGGGTGTGAAATGGTATCTCATTGTGGTTTTTAATTGCATTTACTTAATGGCTGATGATGTTGAGCATTTTTTCATGTGCTTTTTGGCCATTTGTATATATTCTTTGGGGAAATGTCTATTCAAGTCTTTTGTCCAATGTGAACGTATTTGTTACTATTGAATTGTATCTTTGAATGCAGTTAAAATGGGGAGAAATTTTAGATTGCATATGTGTTTTTAGAATAAAAGTGAAAACAACCACAACAACAACATAGAAGAACATAGGACTATACAACACAAACAGTGAACCCTAATGTGAACCATGGACCATAGTTAATAGTACAATCATAGTAATATTCTTTCATTAATTGTAACAAAAATACCACACTAGTGCAAGGTGTTATTAGTGGTGGGATGTGGCTATAGGGGAACAATGTATTTTCTGCAAGATTTTTCTATAAATCTACAACTTCTCTAGTAACAACAAAAACAAAACAAAAAACTTACATATTAATTTTCACACTAGGAATATTTCTAATAATCCAAAATTGGAAACAACCCACGTGTACAGCAACTGAAAATGGATAAACAAAATGTGGTATATCCATACAATAAATATTATTTGGTCATAAAAAGTAGATGTTCAGATGTAGTTACAACATTACCAACCTTGAAAACATTATCCTAAATGAAATGTATGATTCCATTTATATCAACTATCCAGGATAGCTAAATCTTCAGGGATAGAAAGTAGATTAGTGGTTGCGAGGGACAGGAGGGAAGGGGATGAAGGAAGATACTGCTAATTGATACAAAGTTTCATTTCTTTTTAGGGTTTGAAAATATTTTAGATAGTGGTGTTGAATGTACAACTCTATGAGTACACTAAAATCCACTGAATTTTACACTTAATAGGGTGAATTTATTATAAATGAAATATATCTCAATTAGGCTATTATTAAAGTAAAATAATATTATAAAACTGGAATCATCAATATGTAACTTTATGGGACTGGCTTTTTTAACTCATCCTAGTTATCTGAAGATTCATCTAAGTTGTTGTTTATATCAAAGTGAGTTCTTTGTTATTGCTGAGTAATTTTCCATGGTACAGGAGTAGCAGTTTGATGAACCACTGACTTGTTGAAGAAGGACATCTGGTTCTAGTTTGTGTTTATTATGAATAAAGCTGCTATGAGAACTCCTGTATAAGCTTTTCTGTGAACATAGTTTTTCATTTCTCTGGCAAAAATGTCCAGGATTGCAATTAAAGGTTTGTATCATAATTGTATGTTTAGTTGGTTAAGAAACTACCTATGTGCTTCCAATAGTAGTTGTGCCGTTTTACATTTCCACAACAATGTATAGGTGATCCAGCTTCATATCCTTGTCCACATTTGGCATTATCAATGCCACTGTTTCTTATTTTAGTCACACTTATTATGTATAGTGATAGATCATTGCATTTTAAATATGTGTTTCCCTGATGGCTAATGATTTTGAACATTTTTTATGTGCTTATTTGCTATTGCATATCTTCTTTGTTTAAATGTCTGTTCATGTTTTTGACCATTTTCTAATTGGATTGTTTTTGTTTTACTATGAAATGTTCAGTGTTTTTTAGGTATTCTAGATACTAGTCCTTTATTAGATATTTTGTTCACAAAGATTTTCTCCCACTATGCAGTTTAACAATTCTTTGTATTAACAGGAACTTTCACAGAACCAAAATAATAATTCACATGAGGTCCAATTTATCATTTTTTCCCTATTAGGGGATAGGCTATGTGGCAACTCAGTCAGGTAATGGTTAAGCAAGCACTGGGCTAATTGTAATACAAGGACATTTCATGGACTTTATTCAGTGAGTTAATTGCACTGATGGCTGGTTACACCTACAACCAGCTGAGGAGCCTGCCGTCATCAATGAGAGACCTCTCAACCAATCAGTTGAAGACCTGAAAAGGAGAAGTGATTGCAGCATTCAGAAAGAATCCCCATCTCTACCTCAGATAGACAGCCTCTCCAGGGAACTCATCAAGAACCTTCATCTGAGCCCCTGTTTTGCAACCTGCCCTGCAAAAATTGGACTTGTGCAACCCCAAGATCCCATGAGAGAATTTTATAAAATCTCACACTATTCACAGATTTCTCCTGTCTGTTCTGTTTCCCTAGAGAACCCTGACTAATACAGGGACCATGTATCAATCTAAGGACTCTTTGCTAATTATCTGCTGTAAATTTTTTTCTAAATGTATTATATTTTAATATGTTACATTTAAATACACAATCCACTTTGAATTAATGTTTGTATAAGTTGTAAGGTTAAGGTTATAGTTCTTTTTTTTTTTTGCCTACAGATGCTAATGCAAGGTCCTAGCACCTTTCATAGTTGAAAAACTATTCTTCCTCCATTGACTGATTTTTGCACGTTTGTCAAAAACCGTTGGGCATATTATGGGGATCTATGTGTAGGATACGTATTTTGTTCATTTTATTTATGTCAATCTTTTGCCAATGCCACACAATCTTGATTACTGTAGCTATAAAATAAGTTAAAATTAGGTAGAAAGATACATACTACTTTCTCTTTTTTTCAAATTGGTTATAGCTATCCCAACTCCTTTGCCATTTCATATAAATTTAGGAATAATCTTGTCTATATAAAAAAAATTCCAGGGATTTTGATTGGAACTTTTTAAACCTGTATATCAATTTGGAGAGAATTGATATATTTACTATGCTGACTTTTTCCAATCCTTGAATATGGTTTATCTATCCATTGCTTTAGAGCTATTTTTTTTTTTTAATCAGTGTTTTTAGTTTTTGGGATAAAATCCTGTACATATTTTTTTAGATTTGCACATAAGTATTAAATTTGTTTTGAGTGATTATAAATGGTGTTCTATTTTTAATTAAATTTTTAGTAATAATAAGCTTCATTTTTAGAGAAGTTTTAGATTTACAGAAAAATTATACCAAAAGGATAGGGAATGTCCATATAAGCCCACCCCCACCTGCATACATGGATTCCCCTGTTATTAACATCTCACAGTGGTGTGGTACATTTACAACAATTGATGAGCGAATACTGAAGCATTGCTACTAACCAAAGTTTATAGTTTACAATATGGTTTAAACTTTGTGCTGTACAGCTTTATAGCTTTGAAAAATGTATGTCATTTATCTACTGTGCAGTATCATACAGAATAATTTCACTGCCCTAATTTTGATGTCTACATGGTCATTGCTACTAAATAGAACTGCAATTGGCATTTGTTGTTCTAATAGCTTTGCTAAACTAACCTTATTAGTTCTATGAAGTTTTTTGATAGAATATTTGGAATTCTCAATCTTGACAATCAAGACCTTTGCAAATAGGAACAGTATCATTTCTTCTCCTCTTCCTCTTCCTGCTCCTCTTCCTCCTCCTTCTTCTTAATATGGATGCCTTTTATTTCCTTTTCTTTATTGCATTTGCTAAGACTTCAGACACTGTGTCAAGTAAGAGTTATGATCATGAGCAGCTTTGCCTTATTGCTTTTTTAGTGGTTGAACTAGGTATTACATTATGTATACAAAACTTATAGTTCACTGGTTTAATATTTTACCAGTTTGAGTAAAGTGTAGAAACCTTATCTCTCATATTCCTTTGCCCTTTTCATAATATAATTGTTTTAAATGTTTCATGAGAATTATTCTGCCATTTAGGTTCGTTTTCCCCTAAATGTAGGGTAATTTTTCTCTGTTACTTCTTTTAAGTTGGTTTTTTTTGTTTGTTTGTTTTTTGTTTTGTTTTGTTTGTTTTCTCTTCAGCTTTTAGAATTTTGCTTACAATGTTTCTTGGTGTGAATTTCTTTGAGTCTACCCAGCCCGGGGTTCACTCAGCCATTTGAATGAGTAGGTTTATGACTTTTGCCAAATTGGGAAGTTTATGGGCATTATTTCTTTGTGTGCTTTTTCAGCACGTCTCTCTTTTTGTGCTCCTTCCAAGGCTCCAGTGACACATTTATGGTAGTTCCACAGGTCCCTGAATTTCTGTTCATTTTTTTCCTACTCTTTTCTCTCCCTGTTGGTAAGATTATGTAATTTTTATTATCCTATCTTCAAGTTCACATATTCTTTCCACTACTTCTCCAATATACTGTTGAGTACATCATTTTATTCTCAATTTTGTATTTTTAATTTCCAAAATTCCTATTTGGATCTGCTTGATATCTTCTATTTCTTCACTGAAACTTTCTACTTCTTTGTTGAAACTTTCTATTTATTTAATTTGTTGCAAGCCTATTTGGAATTGCTCATTGAAGCAGTTTTAGGAGGGTTGCATTAGATCTTTGCCTGAAAATTCTTACATCTGGGAGGGGTAAAAATACCTCTTTACTGCTTGCCACATTGCCTCCACTAACATTATGGGGTGGTGGCCAAATTACTGCTGGGGAAATAATAAGAGTCCTGACTCTCCACTAGGCCTCCTCTGAGACTACCCCAGAAGAGAGAGGGGGACACCTTTGTACTTCCAAGTAGAAGTGGAAGTCCAGGATCACTGACACAATGAAGCATAGGAAGTAGGTGTTAATTGGTGACTCATTATCGCTCAGCAGGGAAAAAGTGTCAGCTCCCTACTCAGTCTTCTCTGACACCATCCCAGTGGTGGATTTGGGTATTACTCATCACAGTCGGATGAGAGTGGAAGTCTAGGTTCTCCACTAGGCACTTGCTGATAGAAATGAAGATGGGGCCATAATTGTTTCTGAAGTTTTTGGATGAAATAGATTGACCATTGTCTAAGTTTTCTGTCTTACAAGGCTTTATCTTCTCTGGTCCTTTAGCTAAAGAGGAAAGGTTTTTCTAGGAGGCTTTATTTTTTGTCTTTACCTGTTGGTATTTCCAATTTTGGGATATATGAAGTGAGAAAGAAAAGCAGGGAATTCACCATTGTCATGTTTATTGGATCTGATATCCCTGGCTAATCTGTCTTCTTCTCTCCTCCTCTCAGAAATATTTTTATGTTTGATTTATATACGATGTCCAAGGTTTTTAGTTGTACTTAGTAAGAGAAATAGTTAAAATTATGTCTACTCCATTGTTCTGGAAGCTAAACCTCCCTTAGTTTCTAAACATAGTTAAAACAATCTATTTATTTCAATATTAATATTGTTGTTATCATAAAATATCAATATAATAAGACTTTAAAATTTGAAAAGACTTTCTTCCTGCCCTTAAACATGTTAATTTTTTACAAAAGTTTCATGTGTAGTTGAGAAAATTGTTTGCTCACTAGCTGCCATGTTTAGGGATCCCTCTAAATATGCATTAGATGAAGCTTGTTTACTCTTTTTTTTTTTTTTTGCTGGGAATTTTCAATATTTTCAATGTTTTTAAATGTATTTTTCTATTCATTTACCAGAGAGTTTTATTACACTCTTATCTTCAGATTTTGGGGGGAGTTTTTTGGTCATGCAATTCTGCTTTTTATTTTTTCTTTATAGACTTAAAAATTGTGTTGTTATATGAATGCAACATGATCATTTTTATCTTTAGTCTTGAAAAGATCATCTATTTTATCATTTATAATATCCTATATATTAGCCCTAATAATGCCTTTTACCCAAGTTTTTATTTTTGATGATGATAATATTTCTTTTAAAATTTTCTTTTGGTTAATATTTACCCATTCTTTATTCTTAGATTTTTTGAGTAATTTAGTTTCAATGTGTCACTTGCACTTTTTGAAACAATCTGGTTTTGTTCAATTTTAGATGAATTTAATCATATAGTGAAAACTGATATATTTGAACTGATTTGCATCATATTTTCATGTTTTCTATTTGTCATAACTTGTCTTAACATTATACTTTGTCATTTCTGACCTTCCAATCATTTCACATTGTATTTTTTCTTTTGATAATGTTGTTATGATAGGTCACTTTTATTTTCAATGGTTAGCATCAAATTACAACACTATATAATACTCATAAAATAATTAAACTTACTAAATATATCTGTCTTCTTTAAAACAAGACAAGGATCTTGGAACACTTAAATTACCAAACAAATACCTACCACATCTCATGTTCTTGTACATAGGTTTCGTTCTACATTTTATTTAAAATAAATAATTTTGCATAGTCTCTATTTTATAGGAATTATTTATCTATATATGAAAACCTATTTTAAGATTCTATTTATTGAGAGGGGGCTTAGATACCATGGGGCAGATGAATGGAACTGTCTTGCTTGAAGTTGTAGATACTCTGTATTATTTTGGGATGGGAGGTGTCCATCATCATCATTTAGTTAGTTGTCCTGGGCCAGTCCGATGAACTGGAGAATAGGTATCACAACTCTGATGAGATTCAGCGCCCCCCTGGCATATGAACAGACTGAAGATTTAAGTCTCTGGTACATATATTTAACCATTATAGTGCTAATTATAGGTTCAAATAAAAGAGGCAGAAGAGTCATATATAAGGAAATTATAAATGAGTCTAACTCCCTCCCAATCAGAAGCAGAGTGGGCATCACTATCCTAAAATCCTCAATATTGAGGAACGAACAAACATAAGGGGGGATCCCAATTAGTCAAGCCTATTTTGGGCTTGACTTTGTATTTTTGTTGTGTTCTGTCATTGGCCTGTTATTGATGAGGCTGCTTTCTGAAATCACAACACCATCAAACGAAATTTGATAATTTTATTGTGACTATGCCAGCATTTTCCTTTTAACCAGTGCTTCTTCAGCTTTTATGTGAACAGAAATTACTTGGGGATCTTGTTAAAATTTAGTAGTTTGGGGGTGGAGCCTGCGATGCTGTACCTCTAACAAGGTCCCACGTGAAGCCCATGCTGTTGATCCATGGACCACACTTTTGAGTAACAAGGCTTTAAACAACCTCACTGTTTTCTCGTGGTGATGTAGTTGGAAATTACAGCATTGTACTTGCTTGACCAGGTTTGTCCAGGAGCTCATTGTAAGTTCCTTATTCTCTGGGATGGTCAAATTTGTCCCATACATGAATTCAGCCTCTTTAGGAAAGAAAGAGAGCTCTCGTGCATCTAAAAATTTATTTTGAAACGATTTCAAGTGAGTTTCCCTCTCAGTCCTTATTTTCGGTTAAAACAAAATCAACCTTACTAAATGGCAAATGTGCCCTTTTTTATTACATGAGAACTCTATATAAATTATCTTGGAAAACCAACTATATCAAAACCCCAGTTTCTAGTTGATGATCAGCATATGCTCTCTAACAAAGCATTTCTCTATTTTTTTGTTCTCAACTTCACAATACCTTGAATGTCAATAAAATTTTATTTGGGGGAAAGACTGTTTTTCTATCTGTTTACCTCTTTTTATATTCAATGAAAACTTTTCTACATAAAAATAACTATTACAAAGATTTGTGGGAGTTTGAGAACTATATTTCTTATTTCTAAGTTTGCTGCAATAATGCAAAAATTAAACCAATATCTTCTATTCATAAAAAATCCTTAAAGAGAATTTACGTTTTAAAATAAAAGCTGCCCTTCTCTCTTCTGAAGGCTGAAAATGATTTTCAAGTGTGGACATTTGCTAATTCTCCACTTATCCCTCTTTCAGATAACCTAAGGCCATGCTAACTTGTATTTGTCCTGTTTATTTGGTGGGGTCATAACATTGAAGTTATTAAAGTAATTTCATTTTAATTGCCAAAAAGAATGCCAAACAGAATGGGAATAGAGGAAAGTTGTGACTGCTTACATTTTGTGCACATCACATTCTAGAAAGTTTTTTACCAAGTTGCTAGTAAATGGTAATGCCTTCATTTTTTATATAAGACCATAGGTTTATGGTAGAAACTATAATATATTTAATTCCTAAGAGAGAAATTTTTGTACACAATATTTTCTATTAGAAAATGTCTGATTTTCCTAAGGAGTAATATTTTACATAATAACATGGCCTTAAGGATTCCACCAGTGTCATTTATGGACACAAACAAGTCTTCCTTCAGCCTTAGTCATACAGTGACATTGTAAAATCTTTTGCTTATATAAACATATTCATTGTATTCATCAAAGTAAAATTCCATTCCCTTTTGCTCTCAGCTCCATATGGCCCTACTCCACTACCAAGTCTGTGATTCAGCGCAAGAATCTTGCACCAAACCCCACATTTGCTTTTTTTGTTTCCTTTCTTGCACTGTCATAAAACAGCTGGTCAAGCACTGCTACTTTCTGTGGATATAATTCTATCGTTTGGGGATGTTTCCTCCTACTTTTATATGAAAGAAAAAATATTATTTTCCTGTAGACTTCCAGAGTAATATAGTATCTTAAATTGTTACTCTAAAATAACTGGGGAGATTGGAAGAATTAGAAAAACATAACAAAATAGACTGTTGAATAGATGATTTCTTAGCAGCATTGGAAATGGGCTTGCCTTCTGCCCAGACTTAATATTTAAGTAAGCCATCATTTATAAAATCCCAAGGTCAAATTTCCACTTACTACTTTTTTCAAAAAACTATGGATATTTAATTATAAATACTGTATACTTTATTCATTCAGGAAAGGTGGATTAGAATACAGGATGTGTACATAAGAAAAAAAGTATTGATAGACTTGAAGTGAAAAACAAAAGGAAGAAAAACAACAAACGTGTGAAAAGCTTGGCATATTTAAATATTTAATGACTCTATTTTAGAATTTTTGGGTGTGTTTCTTGGTAATATGTAATTGCTAGATTGAGTAATTTTGAATTTGTTAAGCATGGAGCAAAATTAAAATACCTATTACTATTTGGAAGCTAATTTCTTTGAGACTAATACTTTGCTGCATAAAGTGAATTTTATCCACGCTAAAATTGTAATTTACCAAACTATAAAGTGGAAAATTAAGAAGAGAAAGAAAAAAATCAAAGATAATATTACCCCCAAATCAATACAATTTAGATTTTATGCCCAACAGAATTTGTATTTTGTAAAGATTTGATATTTCAAAACAAATGCCATTTTAGTATTCTGTTACTGTTTACATGACTACAACAAGGGACAACTGCTACAGTTTATACTAAATAGGCCAGCTGAAATGATGGTTGCCAGCCTTTTGAACTACAAAGCATTAAAAATGCCTAGAGTTTTGTCTTTTCATAATACTTTTGAAAACTGGGTTGTTTCAGAAAGAAATGCATAATCCATTGCTATGCTTGGCATAGCTGGCTTTATCTAATTTAACAAAAAGAGAAGGAAAAGAGGTAGAGATAGTAAAGGACCACATGAGCCAAAATTCTGTAAAGCTGTGTGATGCCCCTGGGACAAAATGTGTTGAAAACCTGTGCTCACACACCATAAGGAAACAGTCCTTGTTGATTTATGGCCATACAGCATACACATAAAAACAGCTGAAATATCATTATATGACACAGATAAATAAGAATAGAGATTGTTGCACACCGATATTCTGGGGAAAGAATCATGATTACAGCACCGAAAACAATCCACATGTTGAACTATAAAAAATTAAAGGTGGATCAGAAAGCATCAGCGTAGGCAGCACCATGAAATCATTCCTCTTGTTGAAGGTATGGATTTGGGCAACTTCTGTGAAGATTGTTGAATAAGGGAGTTCTAAAAGTATGTTTCTAGATAGTACCTGTTGAAAAATACTTACAGTATCAATAAACTTTTCATAGAAATTATGCAAGAATAAAAATTTTTCAACCAGGACTAGTTTTGCCCCAAGTATTAGGTAAGAAAACCAGAAAGGCAGTATCAAATCTCCAAATTCAGGGATCCCTTATTCTCTTTCTATTTTGTTATTACAGAGAAAAAGAGAAGGGAAAATAATTTGAAAAGGTGAAAAAAGAAAAAAATGGAAAAGGAAGACAGAAGGGTCATAGTTTTGCTCTACATAAATGGAAAAGTGGAATTAAAGCCACTAGAAAAGGGATCCCACCTCAATCCCACCTCAATCGACTTCAACAAAATGATAGTTAACATTGATTTTCTGATAGTGTTTATCAGCTTTAGGGAAAATTTTTTATAGATTTATGTACTTAAGTAAAGACCTTTCCACTAAAGTAAATAAAATTACTTTAATATCTACTGTTTCATTGCAGAGGTGTGCTGTTCAAGATAGGTATCACTAACCATATTAGGCTCTAAGCTCATTAAAAGTCTGAATTGAGATATTCTTTAAGTGCACAATACACATCCTGTTTCAAAGATTTAGTATGAAAAAAATACAAAATATCATATTAGCATTTTTATATTGATTGCATGATGAAATTATAATATTTGGGATACATTTGCTTAAATAAAATCCACTATTAAATTAATTTCACCTAATTACTTTTTCTTCTAGGATATAGAATATAGTGGCTTACATTTATGGCTTGGAGTAAATTTGTATTGGGCAGTGCTGGCACTTTGATCTTTCCTAATAGAATGTCTCTTTTTTATAGACCTTATCACATAATGATAGGCTTATATGTGTATTCTTCTCTCAATGGCAGCAATAATTCCTTTTTTCAAATCAATAAAATGTTTGAAAAAAATGACTACTAAGTACTTTCTCTGTGCAATGAATAAGCAACTGGGATACTAGTGGGAAAAAGAATGTGAATCGTCCACTCACAGAGTTTGTATGCTTATATTTTAGAGGCAAAGGCAGACAATGAGCAACATTAATTACAAAAATCAACTGAATTGGATATGACAGAGAAGTACAGGGTCTTATGTTCTCGATATGAGGGAACCTAACCTAGTCAATGTGTCTCTTCTGTTACTGAAAACGACATTCTAAATATAAGAGATAATAGCATTGTTGGTTTTTTTAAATGGAATTGAAAAACAAGAGCATTTAGTTTGAATATTATCAGAAAACTATGAGTGTTGAGCCAGTGTGTTTAGTTTTTAATTTAATATGTCATATTTCAGGTATTTAAGAAAGCATAAAGAATAATATAACAAATACTTATGCAAACCAGTTAGTGGGTTTTAACGATTTTAAAAATATTTTTATATTATGCTCAGTTGGAAAAGATCACCAGAGAAGATGTGATTTTTGTAAAGAGCAAAATAATCTTCAGGAAGAAAGAACAGTATGACTGTAAGCTTTTGATGTTTAAAATAAATGTTTAATTCATATTTAATCAGTAATATATGCCAGCATTTGTGGCATGTGCTTTACACACACTATCTCATTTAATCACATCAATAGTCCTACCTAATACATATTTTTTATTTTATATATTCACAAATTGAGGCTCAATAAAATTAAGTACTTAGCCATTGCTATACACACCAGGGTTTACTGTAACTGACTCAAAAGACTTACTTAGCACATGATTAAAGAATTGGCTTTTTTTTTTTTAAGAATTGGCTTTTGATAATGTTAACGTGTCTTTCATCTGCTGAAAAATATTGAAAATTGACAAAATTGGGTATGCTGAGGAAAAATTAAGGAAACTATTTATAGCAACAACAATAAAATCTTGTATTGCCTGTGTTTAATGGTCATACAATCTTGAAAAGTAAACAATATTAAATTCTTTACAAATAGTAAAGCCTCATTATCCATTGTATGGTATGCTCAAGTGAAATTCAGAGACATCCTCTGAGTCAGTGTATCCCTGGGATTGATAGAAATACTTTTTTTTTCATCTGCGCTCTTCTGTTTATTGTCATGTCACCCATTGGATGGGGGTGAGGAGTGGGAGCCCTCAGGAAGAGAAGTGGCAAGGGAAAGTGGGAAGCATCCACTCTCTGAGCTCTGCCCTTCCTCCTGAGTGGGCCCTCCCAGATGACAGAGCCAGCAGTCTGAGCAGGGGCCAGGAGCTATTGAAAGCTGCTGGGCTCTGCCTGTCCAGCCCCGTGTGGAACCACAGCTGGGCAGAAGTCACCTAGTGGCTGCGGGTGTGGTGAGATGGAGGAAACACTATGTGAAGAGGCCCTCATCAGCCTGCTGGGAAAGCTCTCAAGCAGCTGGCCATTCTTCACAGGTGGCACCTATGATGGTGCACATGAAACCCCTGGGGCATATCTTTGGGGCAGACACCTGACTCCAGGGTCCTCACCTTCCCTGGACCTTGGACCCAAAGCTACAGGAACAGGATTCTCATCTTGGCCAGGACCAGCTACCAGTCTGCCCCCAGACCATGGCAGCTGTGGCCATCCTGAGTCGCCAGCAGCAAAAGTAACATCAGTGGCTGTGGGGAAACCATGGCTTGCCTGGCCCCTGCCAGCCACAAACCTACACACTGCCTTGTGCCCCTCCTGTCAGTGTCTGCTCAGAGCCTCCCCACTCTCCCCTCCCCATCTAGCCAACCCCTTCTTCTACCCATCTCATCCATCTTTCCCAGCCAGAAATACTATCGTATTCATCGCAATTTTGCAGAGCACCTTGAACCATACATTGATAAAAAGTGACAACATATTCGAAAGGAGGTGTATTTTAATTTAATATCAGCAAATATTTTGCATATTCACCTGTGTTTCCAAATATTGTATATTTACCTATGTTTCCAAGTGTTTTAACCTCCTTGCCTCCACCAACTAATGTGGTCACTAACTCTTCAAAATCTCTAAAAGCTTTTATATGTATTGATTTTATTATAGTTGCGTTTTTATTATATATGATATTTTCATGTTTGTCAGTCCTCTCTTAATACCTGGTATTAGGTAAGATCCATGGGCTGCATATCTATCAGTTAATGATAGATTAATTTCTTAATACCTATCATTCTAGTATACCCAGATAATTTTCAGTACATGTGGATTACATAAATTATTGGCGATTTATTCATTTAAAGTATATTGAGTGCCTACAGTTTAGGAGGTCCTATTCTAGACACTGAGTATGGAAAGAGAAGAAAAAACATATAATCATGAACTATAAAGGGCATTGAATCAGTGGCTATGAAAGAGTTTATATATATATTTAACATATAATACATTTATATTAAAACTTGTAGAAAAAAAGAGTCTGGGTACTTTCTTGGGTAAAAGGTTGATTCATCATCTGTCCTCTAGAGAGGAGGGATAGGTTAATGACATTGTTCTGAGTTATAGTGAATCATTTTTGAAATATATTGATCAACAGTGCAGTTATTGAGGGTGTGTGCTTGAGCTAGAGTTTTATTTGATGCTGAAATAATGCTACTCTGGACATTTTTCTGTGTTTTTTTTTTTTTTTATGTAGGACAATAGAGATAACTTTTTAAAAATCACAATGAAACAAACAAAATTTATATTCCATTGAGGAATTTTCTGCTTCTAATTGATTAGTTGGGTTCTGGCTTTCAAATACTTAAACCATTCCTTTTGTCTTAGAAGAGTGAAAGAACTCAATAAATAAAACATGAATTGGTAAATTGCAGAGCTTTGAAGTGACTAATAACAAATTGTGTTGTTGCCAATTTTATTAATATGGAGAAAAGCCAGTGAAGAGATTGAGAATCAAAGATATGACTTGAAAGAACCAAGAGAAAAGAAAGGTAGAAATCAAGAATACATGAAAGTCTGCCAAAATATTATTTCATCCTGGAAATTTCCCCTACTTTAAGTTTTTAATTTTCTTAATTTTCCTTTGGGCACACTGTTTTAGTTTCCTAGGCTGTTCAAAGCAAATACCATGAAATGTGTCAGGTTAAACAATGGGAATTTATTCGCTCATGGTTTTTGAGACCGGGAAAATGACAAATCAAGGCAACCCAAGGTGATGCTTTCATCCCAAAGACTGGCTGGTTTTGGGGGCTGGTTGCTGGTGATCCTTGGCTCTTCTGTCACGTGGCAAGGCACATAGTATGGCATCTGTTGGTCTTTTCCTTCTCTTCCGGCTATCATTGGTTTTAGCTTCTTGCTTCCATGGATTTCTCTTTCTCCTTCTGAATTTTATCCTCTTATAAACTACAGTAATAAGATTAAGACCCATCTTGATTGAGGTGGGACACACCTGAACTGAAGTAGCCTCATCAAAAGGTCCTACTTACAATGGGTTTACATCCACAGGAATACATTAAATTTAAGAATATACTTTCCCATTCAAACTACCACAAACACTTTTCTAGCTTTCTTTCTATTCTGATCTAATTTATTTATTTAACAAATATATAATAAATAATATCTGCTGTAATATCTAAAATGAGCACTTATGATGTGCCAACAAATACTATAATATTACATCAATTAGTAGTCAAACCTGTGTTGTAGGTACAGATATCACCCATATATAAATTGAGACACTGAAGTTCATGAGGTTTAATAGCCTGTATGTGGTCACATGATAGTGGTAGGAATGGGACTGAGAAAGGGTGAGTTTGTCCCAAATTCCTAACCCAAATGTTACACACAGATTATACTTGTTTTGGTCACTGGGATAAAAACTGGATCTATAATATCTTTATCTTCATTAGTTTTTGCTTCCCTTCACCAAAAGGTAAATGCTGGATCCCCAAAGCCTCACATATTGACTGGCAATATAGAAAGTATAGAATGTTTGAATGAATGAATGAATGCATGAATGATTCTGGCTTAAGCTATGCATACTCCAACTCTTTCACTGGTTCCACTCCTTGTGCCTAAGCATTACGGGGCTGTGAAGGGAATACCTAGTTGCTTCATTTTGTTTTACTTTGGAGAGAGTTGCTACACAGTGTGCTGTTGGAACACAGGCTCAGGCACAACAGCAATGGTTAGCAAAAGACAGCAGAAAGAGCAGGGGAAAAGGTCCCATTATGGCTATTCCCCTTGGGAGGCCAACTGCTCTGGTTAGGGTCAGTGGATGGTGGCTCCCTTTGCTCTACCTCACATCAGAGAATGAGAAATCTGTATGCGGGTGGGCATGATAGTTATACATCCAGGGGGAGGGGTCCCTGCCACTGAGCAAAAAGCATATATCAGGCAAACTTTGTGCAGTGTTTGCACCCTGAAAAGCAACTAGGATGTACCAATTTGGGGTTCAAGGTATGGTCAGGCCATTCCATTAGACCTGATGTCTCTCCTGGGCTACTAAATGGAAAAATAGTAAAACATCTGCACACAAAGAAAAAGAGGGGAGTAGGCTGGGCCTAGGAGATAACTGCTGCATGTTGTGACTTCCCCAGCATGTGCATGCCTTTAAGATGTTTATTTGAAAGATTAGAAGATACAAACTTAGATTGTAATTTTGATACATAGACAAATCCTTTGCTATTTGGTTCCATATATCTAATTTCCCTCAGCCTCCATTAGTGGTCCCAGTAAGTTTGAAATTCTGGCCCTTACATCTGACTATTACAAAACGAAGACCATACACTTTTACATTCATATGATATTCCCTCTGTCATGAATGTCTTTTTCTGTCTTTTGTACCTAAGAAGCTTCTGGATACCCTTTAATACCCAACTCATACCTTCCTTAGAAGTTTTATGTTTGTCCCCTAAATAGTAGGCTGTTTGTTCTGGAAATCCTGAACTTGCTGTTCAAACTTCTATATTTATCCTTTAACACATTCAATTGTCATAATTGTTTGCTGTACTAGATGAAGGGTCTAAAATATTGGGGATTATGTTTTCTTCATTTTAAAAAATGACATATCTGAGTGCCTGACACAGAGTATGGGTTCAATACATTTTTGTCAATTATATGAATATATTATCTTCAGGAATTCCAAAATGGACATTGATAGGATAAACTATAAAAACTTTGATCATCTCTCAACAAATTATAGTTCATTATGTTATCAATACTACAAAGAAATAAAGGCATATTATATTGTTCACAAGGGAAAAATGTACTGAAAAATTAAATGACAGTATTATTTGACAAAGCCTTATTAAAATAAACTTTGTTTTCTAATATTTTATGGTGTCTTCCATATCCTCCCAATATATAAAATATATAGAAATATAAGGAATGCTATTTTCATTTATTATCCATTCAACAATTTCTTATTAAACACTTTTTGTTGAATGACACTGTATTAGGTATGGAGTACAAAAGATACCTGATATTGCTCTTCTGTGTTAGAAGACCCTAAAGCTGGGGAGAGTGGAATAAATTCCTTTGTGTTTTTGGTGGAATGAGCCAAGGGGGCGGTAGCAAAAGGAAAAGTCTGGAGAGGTAGGTAGAACTATACCATAAGGAATCTTATTAGTTATGTAAAGGGTTCAGGTTTTTATCCTAACAATGGCGAGACTTAAAAAAATCAGCATATTAGTGGCAATCCCAAATTTCAAAACGTATTTATTTAGATAATGAATATAGTGGGATGAACGTTAAAACATTGAGACCAGTTAGGAAAGTTTTGCAGTAATCTAGGCAAGCTGTGATGGTGATTTTGACTAATGATGTGTCAATGAAGATAGAAGGAAATGGGAGTTAGAGAGTAAAATTGATAGAACTTGCTAATAGATTGGATTCAAGGCATATGGAAGAAATTCTGTTGGTTAAGAATAATGGATTTTAGGGAAGCGGCTGTGGCTCAATCAGTAGGGCTCCCATTTACCGTATGGGAGGCCCCGGGTTCGGTTCCCGGGGCCTCCTGGTGAAGGCAAGCCCGCCCGCACGGCGTGGTTAGCTGACCCAGCGAGCACAAGCAGCAAGGGGGGGATAAATGAATAAATAAATAAAATCTTTAAAAAAAAAAAAAAAGAATAATGGATTTTATCTTAACGAGAGTAGAGAGAGAAAGGGAAGATATGAGAGAGGGAGAGGGGAAAACCAACTGAACTAAATTTTAAATGAAATTGACTTTGCATCATGTTTAAATCAATTAATATTATAGCAGCAAACAGACAACTTTTCAGAAAAGTTTTGCAAATACCAAATTTGGATCCCTCATGTGTGATCTTTATCTGTTTTCAGTGAACTAAGGGCAATGTTCATTATTACAGAAGATTGGCCCTGGTCAAACTAGTGATTAGATTTGAATTGTGTTTTAATGTGTTAAATTGGGACAATGACTATAATAACATATGAAGATTGGTATGAGGTTTCAACCAGATAATACATAAAAAGCACCAATTTACTGATTAGCTCTGATCAACTGTTAAAAAATGGCACCTATTATTATTGTTATTACAACTATTGCGGCTGCTGTTGTAATTATCTCTTGTCAAGACAAAATCCACCAGAACTATCCACAATTACCATACCCAGTTCCCCTGCCTTGGAGTTCACTTTGGCTGCCTTGTCATTAACTTGTTCCCTAAAACTCAGTGGAGGTGGAGAAGTAACCCTCTTTCTTAAGATGGAAGGCTAAATGCCTGAAGAGTACTGGAACTCCTGGTGTTTCACTGACACACTTTTATAGTATAATCTCAGTGCATTTTCTTTGGGAAAGTTATCTCAGAGTACAGTCATTACAACGTTAACAATTTGGAGCTCCAGCCATGCACCTAAATTTTGCAATGTCTGTATTTTTAAGTCTGGACCTATACTTTTGAAATCTCTTTTCTCAGATTAAGCCACTGTATTCAATTAGTAAGCAAGGTTGATTCTTTCCTCCAACATATGCAATTATCTATATTTTCAAGTATGATGTTCTAGACCACTTGTTTGGGTCAGGCATTTCCTCCAACCTTCAGCTACCATCAACAGCCCAACAGTTATTGAAGTATGCATGCCAGAAATTGGGTAAATTTTAGCTATTTCTCCTTGGACTCAGTTATCTTGCATTGCAATATGCTACAAAAGAAAAAGTTGCCTCTATAGTGCCTAACCATCACACCAAAATCCTGCTTGTTCCTTGGTCCCTTCAATTACAGCTTTTGAAATAGCTTTCCTTGCATTACGTATATTTCTCCTAAGTAACTATGAAATAATTGAAAACTACCCTAATGCTCCTACTTTTTCAGCTGAATTGTAGGCTTCCTTTTCAATATTCCTTTGATGCTGTTATGATTTCTTGGTGGCAGATTTTATTTTGTTAACAAGAGATTAGAATTACTTAGCAGCTTAGTAATGGCTGAAGTATCCCATACAACATGTTTATGTTTTGGAGCTTTTACACAATTAATGATTTTGTTTGTTTTCCTTTTTAAACATACTTTAGGATTAGTCAAGAAGTAGTGTTATGGATTAAGCCATTGTTTCAGAAAAAAAAAATAATAATAACATGTGGCTGATGATACTGCAAATGTTAATTCCATTTTTGCACATCATACCAGAATGTTTAATTGATTTTTCAACTTAATTTTATCTTTTTTCTTGATTGTGAAAGAATACGTATTTGTTGCAGGACATTTAAAGCTCAGGAGATCCGATTGCAGACTGAGCAGATTACACCTAAACTTGTCTCAGTGTTCCACCATTACCATTTCCTGGCATTTTTAGCAAGAACATTATTTCAGATTCTGAATGTTTTAACTCCCTGTGTGACTGATTGCATTTGAATATAGTGACCCTGAAATTATTGTACAGTGATTAGAAACTTGTTCAGTGGTTTTAAATTGGGAAATCACTGTGTATTATTAACTGCTGCTCTGTTCTGTAAATACTTCAGATTGTTGCCTTGTACATTGCATGAGTTTCTAAAGGGATAAATAATTTACTCCTAAGGCAGGAGGCTGCCACTATACAAGTTAACTCCTTGTTCTATATAAAAATATTGATATATCTCTACTGATTCTTTGCATTCTTCTTTGATCTTGGATCTTGTTAGTACTTTCTTAAGTAAGCATTTTCATTGGTTCTCATGCTAATCTTTGTTCACAAAATGACCTTAAATTCTCCATAGAAAAACAAATAATATATATAGAATTAGGAGTTGAAGGGGATAACTAATAGGCTTGTTTCTCTAACCTGTGTTTTTGAAGTATTTTATGATGTAGTCTCTTATTCTTACATATTTTCTTATTGACTATGAAATTTTACTTCTCTAATGTTATGTATGAATTGATTATTTTGGCTTATGACATCACATTTAGATTTGGCATTGTAAAGATTAATGAATCTATGTTCTTTCAAATTATTCTTCCTACCACTAATGAACTGATATTGATGATAAGATGAAGATACTAAAATAATGCTTCCTCAGAGTTTTTATGAAATCAGATCCAATGTTTCTATGAAAATTTATTTTGGCTTTCCCATTAGAGTGACTAGAGTACCCTAGAAGGAAGGCATCCCTAAACAAAGAAGGACCAGAGCTGTTTGTGTTAAATGTTATGTGTGATTTTTTGTTGTTGATGTCAATTATAGCTGAATATATGACTTCCCTATGATAGTTTTTCCAAGTCTATGCTTATCAAAAGATACATATAAGTATGCTTATAGCAGTGCTATTTGAAATAACTAAAAACTGGAAACTACCCAAATGTCGATTGTCTTAGTTTGCCAAGTGTTGCCAATGGAAAAATATCAGAAGTTGATTGACTTTTATAAACGGCTTTATTTGGAGGTAAAAGCTTAGCTTCAAGGCTGTGAAAATGTCCAAATCAAGGCATCATCAGAGATGTTTTCTCAGCAAGGGTTGGCTGCTAGCAGATCCTGGAGTCCTGCCATGTGGTGTGGCAAGATGGTGAGTCTGCTGCTCTCTTTTTCTCCTGGAGCTCAGCTGTGGGCAATCAGGCATCTCTCCACTCCACGGGCCTCATCTCCTTGAGCTTCTCCTGCTTTCTTTGTCTTTCGGCAGTCATAGGCGAATGTGGAGTCCTCTTGCTCACATGGCAGGGTAGAGATGGCAGCAACTCTCTTTTTCATGTCTTTCTGTGTGTTCTCAGTTTATGTAAGACCCAGTAAGAGGGTGGAGACCCAACTTGAGTGATGCCTCACTGACAAAGTACAGTAAAAAATGATCTAATCAAGTGATCTAGTCAAGGTCTCTTAACTGAATCTAATGTAATCAAAATATCTCACACCCATTGGAATGGATTACTTCAAAAACAATCTTTTCTGGGATTCACAAAATTTAAACTGCCACATCCATCTACAGGAGAAATGCATGTATATATTATGGTAGAGTCACACAGTGAAATATTATGCAGCAATGAGAATGAATGAACTACAACTACACAATAATCCAGATGGATGAACTTCATATACCTAATGTTGAACAAAAGATGTCACACATAAATGAATAAATATTTTATGATTTCATTTATATAAAGTTCAAAAACAGACAAACTTATCTTTGTTGATAGTAATCAGGATAGTGGGTATGTTGAAGTATGGATTAATTGGTTGGGAGGATGCATGGCAATAGTTTTTTAAGTACTGGCAATACTGTTCATTTAAATGCTTGGTACAGAGGCATGTTTACTTTGGAAAAATTCATTGACCAATATAGGTGTGATTTGATCCCATTTAATTTTAGACATTATGCTTCAATTAAAGATTATAACAACAACAAAAATGAAAGGAAATGGAAAGAAAAATCAGCAGAACTCAAAATAAAAATAGTTAAATCTATAGTCATTGTTGGAGGATTTAACACCTCCAGCCTCTCACAAGAGATGACTGAACAAGCAGACAAAAATTTAATACTGATATAAATAAGAAAGCACTATAATGAACAATTTGACCTGATTGGTCAAAAATATTGATAAATATTTTGTTTTCCAGCAGGCATGTAACATTTACTAAAGCTGGCTATGCATTGAGTCACACAGCCAGACTCAATAATTTTTAAAGGATGGAAATCTTTCAGAGTATGGTTCAAAAGAGAAGTGATTTGATTTTAAAAATCAATAACAACAAAGTAACTGAAAAATCCTTAGCTGTTAGGAAATTAAGTAGTTCATTTAAAAATAGCCAATAGGTCAAAGAAGAAATAACAATGTGATTAGAAAATATTTTGCAGCATATGTTAGTGAACAACTAAATAAAATGAATGATAACCAAAGACTGTAACATGCAGGTAAATACAGGCTTAGAGAAAAATTTATTTTGTTTAATATATACATCAAAATTTAAAAAAATTAATTATCTAGGCTTTTGTTTCAATAATCTTGTCCTGGTTTGAATCTTTTGTGGACACCAAAAAATTAGGTTCTGAAGATTCCTTTGGTTATTAACCTATTTCTGTTGGAACTTTGGCTTAGATTAAATCAAGGGGCCATTTGATTTGGTCACTTACGAGTAGATTGCCCTTAGTAAAGGCCCTTGATTAGATCGTGGGACTCAGGGTGGGTCCTAATACATTTATTGGAGTCTTATATAAATGGAAGCAGAGAAAGACAGCTTCCATTTTACCTTGCCGTGTGAGAGAGGACTTCAGGGTTGCCTAAAGTTGCAGAAAGACAGAGAAACCCCAAGAGTCTGAGTGAGCGGCTGGAGGCTGGAGTCAGCGGAGAAACTGAAGCAACGAGCCCCTTAAAGGCTAGGCTCATGAAGCAGCTCAAAGCTGAAAAAGATGAGCCTGAGGAGAAGGCAGAGAGAGACTGGCAGAGCTCCCATTTTGCCTTGCCACGTAGCAGGAGTCCAGGATCCAGCAGCTGACATTTGGTAAGACAGTACTTCTGATTATGCCTTTATTTGGACATTTTCACAGCCTTGGAACTGTAAGGTTTTACCCCAAATAAATTCTCATTATAAAAGCCAACTCATTTCTCATATTTTGCCTTGAAAGCCCTGTAGCAAAGTAAAAAAAACAAAGCTAGTATATTACAAACAAGGAAAGAAGAAGGGATAAGGTAAGAAACCATGAAAAAAAAAGTGCGCACTTTAAACAACAGGGGAAATCCATAATGCTGTAAACTGGTTCTCTGGAAATATGAATAAAATTGATAAAACTCTATCAAGGTTGTCAGAAATGAGTGAGAAAGAAGAGAGTGAAGGAGAGAAAGAGAGAAAGAGAAAGAGGGAGAGAACAATATACCAATATCAGAAATGTGGCAATCATCATAGATCTTGAAGATATCAAAAGGATAATAAATGATATGAATATTTTTGCAAAAAATAGAATTTCTATGAAATCAAAAATTTATTTGATAAAACTGACAGAAGGGATATGCAATTTCACTATTCCTGTATATTTTAAAGAAACTCCATCCATAATTAAAAATATCTCAACATAATAAACTCCAGGTTTCAATATGAATACCTCTAAATATCAAAGGAAGAAACAATAGATATTTTAAGCAAACTATTTCAGAGACTGGAAAGAGATATACTTTCCAACATGTAATGTCATTTGACCTTAACACCACACCCTAATGAGATCTTTTCAAGGAAGGAAAATTATAGAACAATTTATCTCATGGAAATAGTTGAAGCATGGGGATCTCAACATTTCCTAAATAAATGTACACAGTGTTCCCTGTTTTCAGCACATTCATCCCCACCCTAATTGTCTTTGTCCCTGATATCCCTTACTCCAGAGATCCACCCTTTTACTTTCTTTAGAAACTATTTAGGTTTCTGCCTGGATAGGGAGGGAAGAAACCTGGGATCACACTAAATCTTAAAAATACATTCCACCAATTCCTATATTTTAACTTAGGAATGTTCATGGTTCTGCATTTCCTAAACTTTTTGAGTCCACTGCTGTAAAAGGATTACTTTTTCACTTTTCTCACTCTGGTTTAAGATTTAGCCATCTCTGATCTGTGACAGTTATCACTAGTCCCTTTCTAGTTTCCAAAAACAATGTTTCTGTTTTCTACATTCTCATTCCCTTTGGCTTTTTAAATGAATGCCTTAAAAACACATACTTAGTGGACTTTAATGTAGAAGCAAAGTGAAATAACATGTATTCAACTGCTCTTTTAAAAATCTAGGTCAACTTTTTTCAAAGTCTTCTCTGTGGACCCCTAGTGGTCCTCAAGTCACTTTCAGGGTTTTGGTGAAATCAAAACTATTATCACAATAATTCCAAGATGATTCTTGCCTTTTTCACTGTGTTGACATTTTGACATTTTGCACTAATGGTGTAAAAGCAATAGTGGGTAAATCTGCTGGTGTCTTAGCAAAAATGAGCTAGTAGCACCAAACAATATTAATAATCATTGTGTTCTTCACTACATGCTCTGAATGTTAAAAATTTTTTAATACAGGAAATCCAGTTTCACTTAAGAATTTTTTGACAAAGCAATTAAAAAATATTAAATTTTATTAAAACCTCACACATGAGTACGTGTATTGAGAAGAAGTACAATGGCTGCCTCAAAGAAAAGCATTTGTGTGGTTGTTTCACTTGCTAGCTGAACTAGCTCCTTTTCTCACGGAACACCATTCTTACCTAAAGGAACTTCGGATAGAAACACATGACTATTTTGAATTGGTTATTTGGTAGACTTTCTCTTAAAAAGAATGCTGTCCCTTTTCTAGTTCCTCCAGGTGAGCATTTGGGTCTTTGATTTTAGCTCTTTCTTCTTTTTAAATATAAGTGTTTTACACATTTCCCTCTTAGTACTGCTTTCTCTGCATCCCATTCGTTTTGATATGTTGTGTTCTCATTTTCATTCCTCTCAAGATATTTACTGATTTCCCTTGTAATTTCTTCTTTGACTCACTCATTGTTTAAGAGTACACCATTTATCTTCCATATATTTGTGGATTTTCCAGTTTTCTGCATGTTATTGATTTCCAGCTTCATTCTTATAGTCAGAGAAGATGACTATAGTCTGACATCTTATAGTCAGAGAAGATGCTTTATATAATTTCAATCTTTTAAAATTTATTGAGACTCGTTTGTGACCCAAAATGTGTCTATTCTATAGAATGATCCTTGTGATCATGAGAAGAATGTATATCTTGCTTTTGGGGGTGAAATGTTCTCTATATGTCTGTTAGGTCTAGTGTATTTATCATATTATTTGAGTTCTCTCTTTCCTTACTGATTTTCTGTCTAGATGTTCTATTAATGAGAATGGTGTATTGAAATCTCCAAATACTATTATATAAATGTCTACTTCTCCCTTCAGTTTTGCCAGTATTTGCCTCATGCATTTTGGGACACCATGGTTAGATGCATAAATATTTATGAATGCTATTTCTCCTTGGTAGATTGCCCCTTTTATGAATATATAGTATCTTTATTTGTCTTTTATAACAGCTTTTGCCTTAAAGTTGATTTTATCCCATATTAGTATATCTATCCCAGCTGTGTTTTTTTTGTTTTGTTTTGGTTTTTTTTTGGTTACAAATTCCATGAAATATCTTTTTCCATCCTTTCACTTTCAACCTTTCAACCTATTTGTGTTTTGGGGACTAAAGTGAAGGTCTTTAAACAACATATAGTTGGATCATGATTTTATTATCCATTCTGCCTTCTGTGTATTTTGATTGGGAAGTTTAATCCATTAATATACAGTGTTATTACTGCAAAGGCAGTATTTATTTCAGCCACTTTGTCTTTTGGTTTTTATATGTCTTTTTTTTTTTTTCTTTGTCTCTCTTTTATTACAACTTCCTTTTCAGTATAGTTGATGTTTTGTGATGCATATGACTGATCCCTTTCTCATTTCTGTTTATTTTAAACATGTTTTTTGTTCTTGTTACACTGGGGATTATATTACAAAACCTGTATCTATAATCTACTAATTTGAAAAATTACCAACATGCTTCAGTAGCATCCACATACTTAATAGCAGTACTAAGAGGGAAATGTGTAGCTCTAAACACTTATATTTAAAAAGACAAAGGAGCCCCCTGTTTCCCCTCTTTACACAGTTTTTTATCACATTTTCTCTTTGCATGTTATGTGTCTATTATCAAGAAATATGCATTTTTCTTGTTCCATTGTATTCTGACTCTTTTAGGAATTAAAGAGTAGAGTTGTATATCGAGGATACAGTACCACTGAGTTTTGCATTTACCCTTTTAGTTACCCTTACTGAAGATGTTCATTTCTTCAAACTACTCCAAGCCACTCTTTTTTTAAAAAGATTTATTTATTTTACTTCAACCGTTTTTAACCCATCCCCCCCACATCCCCCGTTTTGCTGGTTTTGTGTCCATTCGCTGGGCAATTCTCTGTCTCTGTTTCCTGCCCTCTCTTCTCATCCTTCTCCTCCTGTCTTCACCGGGATTCGATCCTGGGAAACTTTGATGTGGGAGAGAGGCATTCTGTCACCTGCGCGACCTTAGTTCCTGGTTTTTCAGCGCATCTCATCTTGGCTCTCCCTTTGTGTCACTCTCCTGTTATGTCAGCATCTTGCTGAGAGGCTCAGCAGTGCCTGGCAGGCCAGTACATAGGGCCTGGTGGCGCACCCACTCACCGGACCTGACGGCCTTCTATATTTTTATTTTACCAGGAGATCCTGGGGATTGAACCCAGGTCCCTCCATATGGGAGATGGATGCCCAACCATTTGAGCTACACCCATCCCCTTCAAGCCACTCTTTCTGTCTTTTCCTTTCAACCTGTAGTGCTTTCTTTAGTAATTCTTGTATGGGGGGCTTTTGTTGGTGAACTCTCTCACTTTATGTTTATCTGTGAATATATAATACTCTCTCTCATTTTTAAAGGACAGTTTTGCCAGATAAGGAATTTGTGGCTGGCAGGTTTTCTTTATCAGAATATTAAAAATATTTAACGCTACCTTCTTGCCTCCTTGGTTTCTGATGAGAAATTGGCACTTTGTCTCATTGAGGATCGCTTGTATGTGATGAATTTCTTTTTCTTGCTGCTTTCAGAATTCTCCTTATCTTTGGCATTTGGCATTCTAATTGTTATGTTTCTAGGCATAGGTCTCTTAGGATTTATTTGTTTGAACTACATTGCACTTCTTGGACATGTATACTTATGTCTTTCATAAGAGTTGAAAAATGTATGACCATTATTTCTTCAAATATTCTTTCTTCCCCTCTTATCTTCTCCTCTTCTTCTACTAGACCTATAAGACATGTTTGTGCGCTTCATGCTATCACTCAAATCCCTGAGACATAGATACATACATACATAAAACAAAATTCCTGAGACATTGCTCATTTTTTTTCTTTTATTGCTATCTGTTCATCTATGATTTTGATTGCTGTCTTCTAGTTCACTGATTCTTTCTCCTGACTCTTCCAATTTGCTGTTGTATGACTTCACTGTATTTTAGTCTCTAATATTGTGACTTTCAAAAAGAAATGTTGTATTTCTTTTTTTAATTTTTTTTGTATTTCTTTTTATACTTTCAAATTCTTCTTTATGCTCACACAGTATCCTCTTAATATCTTTATCATTTTATCCATATTTTCCTTCATTTCCTTGAATAGACTTAGGAGATTTGCTTGAACTTTCTTGATTAGTTTTTATAAGTTGTCTCCTCTGAAGTTTTAATTTGTTCCCTTGACTGAGCCATATCTTACTCTTCCTTAGCATAGCTTGTTTTGTTTTTGTTTGTTTTTGTTTTTTGTTTTTTGCTTTTGTTTTTTTGCTGACACTGAGTATCTGGTTATTTTGATGAGTTAACACTGAAGTTCAAGTTCTTCCTCTTTTCTAGGATTTTATAGTTGATTGGCTTTGTGTTCAGGCTCTTTGACCCTTGGTCCAACTTATTCTGTACCTTTAGACTAGTTCATGTTTAACTGATCAGATTTTCTCAGCTCTTCTTTTACTGATTCTTGCCATAGATATGCAGTACAATTTTTAAGATTGTATTTTGCTTCCTTTCCTCTGTTCCTTCTCTAGGAGTCTTGAATTTTCTACCCAGATCCTATGATTTTTTTCAATTTTCTCCCTTGCTCAATGCTCCCTTTTCCTTATATTTTTCAGTTATGGGACCCAACAGTTAACTGTAAGACAGTTACAGCAGCTTGGTTCTCTCTCTCTCACACACACACACACACACACTTTTTTCTGTGAGACTTTTCTACCTCTGCTTTCTACCCTGTCAGGATATCCCACCCCAGGGAACCAAATATGGTCAATCTGAAAAGGTGGGTCAATCGGTTTTGGGTTTAGGTGGTCCAACAGAAACTGGATTGAGGAGATGCACCTCTTGCCAACAGTTCTGTCATGGTCTCTCTTTCTCTCTTCTTTTGTCTCCATTTTGTATGCAGCATGACTCCATGACTTGTGTTCCACTTTGGTCTTGCAGATTTGGGCCCCTATACCTGGATATGCATGGGGAACTAACTTGCCACTGTGAATGACTTTATATTCTGCATCGGCAGCTGGAAGGACCTGGGCCATTGTGCCTTTGCACAACTCCCAAGGTGCATGGAAACACATGGGGGTGGGGGGAGAGGTATGGATTGGCAGAACTGGAAAGGAAATTTCCTACCTGTTCTTAGAGATTATTTTTTCTTTTTCTTCGATTCAGCATTTGTATTGTCCTCCAGAGTTTTAGACAAGTGAAATTTGTCCTTTCCTTAGCTGATTCTGAGGGGAGATTTTTCCAGAGGATGTCTTACATCATCATGTTAATGACATCACAAATCAAAATTTTATTTCTTAAGTCTTTTTCAGCAACTTAAATCTGAAGACTGGTGTGTTTTATTTATTTTATTATTGCCTACCTGTAATATTTTGCCTAATTCTAAAAAGATAATTAAACTTACATCACTTTTCACATTATCTTCTATGTTTTCTAATGTCCCCTTATTCATATTTTACATCTCTTTCTCTTTATGCATTTTATTCTTGATGATTTTTTCAGATCCATCCTTTTATTCACCAGCTTGCTATTGGGCCATGTCAAGCCTGTCTATTTCCCCACATTGAGATTATAATTTCAATTATTATATATTAATTTTTAGAAATTCTATTTTGTCTTTAAAATAATTCTTTTTGCTCAATTTAAATAGATTTTGCTCCTTCATTGTGATTTCAGTTCTTCCTTTATATTTTAATCACAGTAAATAAACTAATATTGTATACCCAATAACTTATCATTTATATTATCTCTTACTTATGCTGGCTCCTTTACTCATGAGCTGACTTTTAAAAAATATTTTGCCCACATTTTGGTTCAATTTTATTGGTAGGAATTCCTTGGGGGTGTCATTTGAAGTTCATTTCTTAAGCACATATTTTTCTGTTGATTATCTAGGAGCACTTCCAATTTGGGACCACACTAAAATTTTAGTTTTTGTGCTTTGAATTTACAGACAAAATTCATGTGTGAGTGGGTACTGGATTAGGAATTTTTAGAGAACACATATTTTATTTTATCTGCTCCACTTAAGTAGAATTTGGGAAAGGCAAATATTCCTTCTGCCTCCCTATATAGGTTGATTTTTCTGTGTAACATATTGTCTTTTGGGATTCCAAATTTAATACACATAAGATTCATGAAATTTAATTGTTTTTAATTAAATATTCCATGAATTAGTCAATTTAGGTAACTACCATTCCAACTGATTAGTTGTTTAATATGAGCTAATTGGTTAAGTGACTGACATCAACACTCAAGTCAAATAAAATAGGTGAAACAGTCTATGTGCAGAGATATCATCTAAGACACATGTAGTCTTCTTGCCAAGAGAACTACATGGTATCGACATTTCTGATCCCATACAGCATGTTATTCACTATTTAACATGTACAACTACTGCTGAGGCTGTCTACAGGCCACTTCATTTGATCTGAGAAGACTATCGCCATCAAAAAAAAATTACTGAAATTCTAGGGGAAGGAGGAAAAGTACAGCTCTTCTTAAATTTATTTATTTCCTTGATTATGCTATGTTTAAACCCTTTTTAGATTTGTTATTCTTTGCAATGAATTTTGTCCATAAAATGGCACTAATTTTTTGTCAATCTAGTTTCCACAACTGTGTTTCAATTGATACATTGTATTCCCTTTGTAACACAACTTTCAAATAGGTAAAGCCAATTAATTGGAAGATGAGAGAAAATTCTTGTTTCAAAGTATATTTCTTATGAACATAATCTTTTGCCCCCCTATTTTGCTACTTTCTTCATAGGTAATGCTTTTGTTCATGGCAAATTGAGTTCATGAAAATTTGAGCACATAATTAAAGGAAGGAATGGGGTATTTATGGTTAAAAATGGCCTAATCTACTTCCACTTCTGACCAAGATGGAGTAACAGGTAACAGATATACCTGGGGAGGAAGGGAGAAAAAAAGAAGGAACAAAATACATGAAATGACAGAAAACAAATAAGGTGAGCCTGCAATTGTGCCAGATTCCTGCTTAGAGAAAGGTTTCAGGCTGCATTGCAGGAAGGAGGAAACAATGCAGTGAATTAAATGAGTTGAGGAAACTGATTGTAAATCTAAGTATTATTGTAAAACTAAGACATCTAGAATTTCCTGGACAGAGTAACAGAGGTAAGAGAGAGACACACAGAAAAAGAGCTCCAAGCTCTTTGAATGGTCATCCTTGAGTATCAGCTAAGTACTGATGAGCACATGCGTGCAAGAAAACATTCTAAGGTTAAGGTAAATTACACATGAAAGGATTAGAGGTATTAGTGCTTGATACTCACACAGGGCGAGGAAATGTACCAATTCTTACCAATCAGATTAGAACACCACATGATTCATGGGACAACTGGCACAGTAGAGAGAAGGGTCTTGCCTTAGTAGTGGAGACCAATTAACACTAGATAAGTACTGGTCCACACCTGCCTAACAAGTCATAAAATCAAGACCTGAAATTATTCCCAAATAATTGAACTTAATGCCAGAACAAAGTTAAATAATACTTTCAGGCATATTAAAATTTCTAGCACCCAGTAAGGTAAAATTTACTATGTCTACCTTCCAATCAAAACTTACCAGCTATCAAAAGAAGCAGAAAAATATCTATATTTACTTGTTTTCAAAGCTTCTTTTGAGAAGTCAGCTGTCATTATAATTGATTTTCCCATCTTTTCTCTGATTTCTATTATGATTTTCTCCTCAACTTTGGTCTTTAGCACTTTGATTATCATGAGTCTGTGGAACAATTTGCTCTATGGTTTATTGTGGGGCAGAAGCTCAGGTACAACAGAAACTTTCAGCAAATGACCACTTTATCACTTCCACAGTACAAAGGGTACAAAAGAGCAGGGGAATGGATTCTATCATGTCCTTTCTCCTGGCAAGTCCAACTGCTTGTGTCAGGGTTAGTGGAAGGCAGCTCCACACTCCATACTTCACGGTGGAGAAGAGAAACAAAATGTACTGCCAGAGGACAAGGTATTTATACAATTTACGGGGAGGGGCCCTGCCACTGAAAATTCCCATGCTAGTTTTAATTTATGGTCAGGCTTCTCCATTAGACCTAAAACATCCCCTTGGGTTGCAGAATGGAAATATATTGAAATATCTACACTCAATAGAAAAGGAGGGGGTGGGTAAGGAGGGCTGGGAAATGGCCACTAGGTATGTCTGTGACTTTCTATCTTTATCTCTGTGTGTTTATCTCTTTCAATAATTTTTGGAAATTTTCATTTGATAATTTCTTCAAATATAGATTTTGCCTAATTCCTCTGTTCTTATTGTGAAATATATTCCACAATATACACATACATATAGGTATATCTATATATAGGTGTGCATGTACATTTTATTTTTAATTCACCTCACAGGGTTTAATTTTTTTTCCCCTTTTTTATGTTTTATCCATTTACACTCTGTGTTTCATTAATTTTTTGTGCTGTGTCATGCTGCTATTAGGCCCATCCAATGAATTTTTAATTTCATATTTTTCTGTTATAAAATATACATTTACATTTTTCCAATAGTTTCCATTTCTTTCTTTATACTCTCCAGTTTACCTATCCTCTAATTTCTTTAAAATATGTATATGTATTTCTATACTCCTTCCAACATCTGGGTTATCTTTGCTGCTGCTTCTATTGAGTGTTTTTCTCTTGTTTGTGAATCATATTTAGTAAATTTTGCAGGATATACTGGTGATTATCTATATATAAATGGTAGTAATGTGTCAAATTTTTTTGCATATATCCAGAGCTGAACATTTGAATGAGACAAAGGGTTTTACTTCCTCCTTTATACTCCCATGTGTCTTACCATTCTGGTTTCTCCATATTCTCATGGAAGCTACATATTGTTTATTTGCCTTTTTTGGTTTTTATGTGTTTGTTTATATATTGACCATCTTGTTTTGTGGACAATTGTATCTCACTGACATTTTAATTTGTATTTTCCTCATAATTAATGAAAGTTAAGACTTAAAAAATATTATAGTATCACAGTGTTCCTATAGGTTGAATAGACTTATCTGGGGAAATTCTAGCTTGTAGTCTCACCTGAGAATGCAATCAGAAAGTGTCTGGACTTAGGATCATCTCAAGTCTCAGCTGAGCTAGATGTCCAAGTTGGCTTCAACACTCATATATCTGGTTACCTTAGAGCTCTTCCACATGGCTTCCCTCTTCAGCAGTGTAATGTAGAGTTTTTACCTAGTGACTGGTGATTCCAAAATTTAGAAAGCAGAAGCTACCAGGCCATTTAAAGGCTATGCTTGGAACTCTCTCTGTTATTTCCATGATATCCTATTGATTGAAGTAGTCTTAGGGCTTTCCCAGATTCAATAGGGTGGGAAAGTAGAGTTGACCTCTGAATGAGGACTTGTCAAGTTCCCATTGCTGAAAAACATGTGGGATAAGAGATATTGTTGCTGCTATAATTTAAGAAAGCAACCTGTGACAAACCCTGCCAGTATACCCACACTTCTCAAATAAGTACAAAGTCTGTAAAAGAGAATTTTTAAAAGGCCAAAAGTCTTGGGATATCCTTTTAAAAGAAAATGCAAATGGTCAATACACATGTTAAATGAGGTTCTACCACAGTACAAATTATTTAATACTGAGTATTGTTATCTAATTATTAGTCATTAGTTAATACAAATATAACTAAAAGGAGCTATTTATACTATTTTACACAATAGATTATTGAAAAAATAGTCTTACAGATTAAATACTGCTGAATATGTGAGTTAAGCCTAACTCATTTACTGCTGATGGGATGAAACTGGTAAAATTGTTTTGGAAAAGAATTTCATTTTTCTAATACATTTAAGATAGGCATTATGTTTAACTGAGAAATTGCTTTTCTAGGCCCATAATTAATTTCTCAAAATTAATATGCATACAAATTAGCTAAGGAACTAGTCATAAATGCATTTACTGATCTAGTAGGTCTTGCTTAGGTCCTAATATTCTGCATTCTTAACATGATCTTAGATGAGGCTAGTGCTATTGTTACAGAAACTAAATTGTAGGTAGCAAGATCCTAATGAACCACTGGCATAGCTGCACCCAGAGACATGTACAAGAATGTCTATCACCATAGAGTTAGAAATAAAAGAGCCCAATTCACCTAAGGAATACCATGGAAAGGCAGAAATAGCTGCCACCATCAGAAAACCTGAAGACAGGACAATAGGGCTAAACAATATTCTGGAGGCTTAGAGAGCACACAGTGAGAATGGAGAGCCAAGTGGACTCTCTAACAACCACAAATGCATGAAGCAGGGCTGTAAATCAAGGAAAGAGCTCCCACAGTTCTGAAAACTAGCAGCTCAACTAGAAAACACAGGCAAACTTCCAGAATCTTATTAAAATTCAGAACCAAGGCCTTGCTGAAGGGAAAGTTTTATCCCCATCCTCAAAATATTTCAAGCCAGTGTGAATGCATCTAGCCAAAACTTAAAGCCCAGAAACAAGTAAACTACCAATAAGGTTATTTATTCTGCATTTTAACAGCCTACATAAGAACAAGAATGACTCTTCCTAAAAGTAAATATATTATTTATGTTAGTCTTTACTGTTCTTTCATGCAAAATGTGCAGGATGCAATAAAACTCATAGCAAACTTACAAAATCAAGAAAATATGACCCATAGACAAAAGTGACAATGATCAGAAGTAGATGTCGAATACAACACCAAATTTAAAGAAACTATGATTAAGAAATATCAAAGAATTTTGTGAAAGGACTGAAAGAATGAATGAAGATGGAAATTTTTATCAAAGACATGGGAAATATATATATATAAAACAAATAGAAATGCTAGAAATATGTCAGATACAAATTTAAGGAATGTAACAGAAGATGATACAACAGAAGAAAATATCACTGAAGAGAGAGTATACAAATATAAGTAAAAATATAAAATGGAGGCAGACAAAGAGCATTTAAGATATGTGAGAAAATATCAAGCAATTTAATATATGTATAATTGGAGTCTCAAAAGTAGACAAATGAAACAACGGGGAAGATGAACTATTGAAAGAGATAATGGTAGTTAACTTTGCAAATTAATGAAAGACATCATCCCAGAGATCCAAGAAGTTCAGTAAAACCTCCAAGAAGGATAGATACATAAATAGGCACACACATACACACACTTATATACATGCATCATAGTTAAACTGCTAAAATCTAAAGATAAAGAAGTGTCTTTAAAAGCAACAATCACAAAGAAAAATGCATTATATAGAAGAAAAATGATTCTAATAAGGTGCGACTTCTTGCCAGAAACAATAGACAATATTGGAATATTTTTACAGTACTGAAAGAGAAAACAGTAACTCAATAATTCTATATACAGTGATATAATCTCCCAAAGAAATTCCCAGATAGATAAAAGTTGAGTTTTTGTCTCTAATAGACCTGTACTAAAGGAAGTGCTAAGACAAAGTACTTCTAGCTGATGTAAAATGATGGAATTCTAGATCTGTGAGAAAGAATAAAGAACACAGGGAAGGGAAAGCATTTGGAAAATGTAAACACATGTTTTTCTTATTTTCTTTAAAAGACTAATAAATGATTAAATCAAGAATAGCAATATATTGTGGTGCATCTGGCATAAATGGTAGACAAATAATAAAATAACGTGAACATAAAAGCCAAAGAGGAAGAATTTTACACTTTTTTATGAAGTACATAATACTATTTAAAGTTAGGATATTATAACATAAAAATGCATATTGTAAAGTCTGTGGAGGCCACTAAAAATAATAAAAAGTGATAAAGCTAAAAGGTCAATTAGTAGATAAAATCAAATACCACAATATATACAATTCTCCAAAAAGAAGGTAGGAAAGAAGGAACAAAGAACAAATTGATAAATATAAAACAGTTATCAAAATGGGAAACTCATCTTATGTATCTGACATAAACTTTATTACAAAACATGAAAATATATCACAAGTGGAAATTACAGAACACTATTTTCCCTGAATGTAGATACAAAATTTCTTAACAAAATATTAGCAAGTCAAATTCAATGCTATAAAAAATAAACAATTAAAAAGTTGTATTTATCCCAGGAACACAAGTTTGGTTTAACATTCAAAAATCAAATAATGTAATACAACAAATTATTAGAATAAATGAGAAAATCATATAACCATCAATAACTGCCAAGAAAATTGAAAACAATTATTCAAATCAATTATGTCCTTCAACTATGATCTTCTATTTCAAGATTGATTTAGCTATCCTATATCCTGATTGCTTTCATATAAAATTTAGAATTATCTTGCCTATTCCTTAAAATTATTGGCTGGAAATTTTGTAAGGAATATATTTAATATATATATAAATTTTGGGAAAATAGGGAGAATAGTCATTTTAATGATTTTTCCAATCATAATCATAGTATAGCTCTCAATTTATTTAGGCCATCATTAATTTATTTCAATAATATTTTGAAGCTTTCAAATTATAGATATTAAACATGTTTTATTAAATTACTTCCTCGATATTATATTTTTGATGCTATTGTACATTGTAGTTTTAAAAAAATTCATTTGGGAACTTTCATTAAAATTATATAGAAATACAATAGATTCTTATATACTGACCATGTATCCCATGATCTTTAAACTCCCGTCAACATTTTAGTTGTTTGTGTACAGAAAGTTTTTACTTTACATACTGACATTTATACCTACTGTCAATAATGAGAGATTTACTTCTTGTTTACTAATATTTATAGTTTTATTTCTTTATCTTACTTTATTGCACTGACTAATACCTCTTGTAAAATGTTAGCTAGAATTGGTAAAGAGCAAGCATCCTTACGATGTCTCTGATCTTAGGGAAAAAATGTTTTATGATTTATCATGTATTAGTCACTGTAGGTTTTATCAAATTGAAGAGGTTCTTATGTATTTTTAGGTCTCTGAGAGTTGTGCTGTTGCTTTGTTTCGTTTTACATAATTGATTTGAATAATTATGATAACACTGCAGAAATCAAGAGTATGTGCTATTGATATATGGAACTAAATGGATGGAACTAAATAGAGAGTTCAGAAATAGACCCTCACATATTCAATACAATGATTTTTGACAAAGATGTCAAGTGAATTCAATGAGAAAAGGAAAACCTCTTTAACAAATGTTGAGTCGCATATCCATATTATACATAAATAAACCACATTGACTTATAACCCCCCTTCTCCACAAAAATAAAAATACCCAGAATCATAAAGCCTTTAGAAGAAAATATAGTGTATAGTTTGCCCAATAAGACACACAAAAAAACCACAAACTATAAAATTAAATAAATGATAAATTAAACATCAACAAACTGTTTAAAATATCTGCTCAGCAGAAGGCACCATTAATAAAATGAATAGAGAAGCCAGATACTGGAGTAAAGACATCCACAGAACATATTTCTTGCCAAAAGCTTTATTCAAAATATATAGAAACCTTGTGCAAATCAATGATATAACGATGAACAACTCAATAAAAAATGAGTGCAAATCTGAGGACATGCTTCCCAAAATACTATGTGCAAATAGCCTTAAGCACAGAAAAGATGTTCAACACAGTCTTTAGGTAAATCTAAATTAAATCCACAATTCAAAACCACTTCATACCCAAGAGAATGGCTAAATCAAAAAAAACAAAATGACAGAATAAAATATCGGCAAGGACATGTATTAACTGTATATCTCATCAATTGCTGATGGGAGTGAAAAATTGTTTAATCACTTTGGAGAACTGCTTAGCAATTTCTTATAAAGTCAATATATATTACTCTTTAGCACAGAAATTTTATTATTAGTTATTTACATAAAATATATGAAAAATGTGCACAAATAGACTTTTACAAGAATGTTTACAGCTGCCTTCTTTATATTAGGCAAATACTGAAACAATCTACAGCCAAACCACTAAGAGAATAGATGAACAAATCATAGTATATAGCTATACAGTGGAATACTATTATGCAACAAAAAATAAACTATAAAAATAAACGCACACGACATACACACAGGCACATACACAGAACATCGTGGGTGAATTTCAAGTAACTGATATACACAGCATCATTGATTAATCTAAAAAACTTTATGGTAAGGGAAAAAGCCAGACAGAAAATGAGTGCATATTATATGAATCCATTTATATGAGTTCCAAATGGAGGCAAAAATTAATCTATGATGATTGAAATTAGATAACATTATGGGGAGGAATTGACTGAAAAGAGAAACAGTGAAACTTTCTGTAGGAAGAGAATGGAAATATACAAATTGCTTTGGGTGATAGCTTCTTTGCTCTATATAACTGCTAAAATATACAACTATACAACTGTTAAAATTCATCTAAATGACCCTTAACAACTTGTGCATTCCATTCAGCCTTATACAAGAAACAAAACTTGAATTTCTAAATACATAAAAGCAACAATGATATAAAAATGTATGTAGGCAAAAAAACAAAAACAAAACAAAATGTATGTAGGCAATAGGAAATATCCATTCTGGTCACTGCTTGTATGTTGGATGTAAAGTCAACAAAAATAACAGAATACCTGCTTTGAAAACTAATTTTCTTAGCTGATATGGTACAAAAATGCTTGCCACAGGACACTGAAATCATTATTTTAATTTTTAAAAATTCATTGTTTATCTACTGACTTGGACCTGAAACAGATATTTGCGAACTTTCTCAGCCTAATTATTTATCTGTTGTTTCAATAAAACCTGTTTAAAAAGAAAATGCATTTTTATTTTACCAATTACATAAGTTATTTAACCTCTTTAAAGTCAGCGATTTTTTTTTCAACTAACTAAGAGGGTGTGGAAAATAAAACGCCCCTGATTATTAATTGCACTGCAATGTGGTTTTCCCAACAGGGGCTCTCTTCTAAATAGCACTCTACCATCTGCAACCCCTAGGCAATAAATTCTAAAGTTGAATTTAACAGCAGCTTGTAAATATGACTCTTCCATTGAAAGATGTTATTTTTTTCTTCCAATATTCTGGCATTAGTTTGTTAAGACTATGTATATGTAATGCCTTAATGCCCAGATATTCTATCTTAGCCCTTATGCTTGGAATCATAATTAATGGAAACCTGATAAAATTGTAGATAAAGTACTTTGATATCAAATAGCTCTGTTTTCAACCTTGTCTGCCTATTATAATCAGCAGAGGTTAAAAATAAATACTCCTGACTGGACTCCATCCCAGAATAATTTAATTGTTACCTTAGGGGGTCATGCTAGGACATCAGCAATTTTTAAAGGCTTAGCACCTGATTTTAATGTGCAGCCAGTGTATAGAATAACTGATAACAACTACTAAATGTTGATCCTGGACATATCATCAGAGGAAACAAGTGAGGAGCAGACAGGTGGGCACAAAAGCAGCTTTATTGCTAACTCTGGACACCTGTGAGCAATAATCAGCTGACAGAGAGCTATGATTGGCAGCCTAGAAGCAGCATGGGTTACTGTGAGCTTTAGAAAAGATAAAAATTGAAGAAAGTTCTTTGGCTTATAACTACTGTCTACAAAACTTTTTTTATTAATGAAGATTTTTCTTCTGCACAAAGTGAGATTTAAGTCAAGAGAAATGCCTAAAGTTGTGGTTCTCAAATCTCACAAGATCAGTTGCCATACAAATTATAAGATTAAGGGTCTCTGGAGGTTCTACTGAAGTTGTTCTTTGGTTGGGCTCATGAGTTTGCATTTTTTAATCCAGATTATTCTGATGCAGTTGGTCCACAGTATACACTTTTATAAATAGTGCCTAATGATGAAGTTGTCCTAGACAGAATAAAATGCATGGTCTAAAACAGAAATGAAGGCAATATCTAGAAAAGGAAGAATGTAACAAAAAGGAGAGAGAAAATAAGAAGCTATCATTTGACAATGTCCAGGAAAAAAACAAGATTGTCTTTTTTACAGAAAAATAAGAATCACAGGCAGTGTCAGCTATAATTAGTGTGAAGGTAAGCAAGATTACATCTAACATGTTACAGTTAGAGCACTAACATTCTATGATTTGGTATATATTTACAAAAAATGTATCCTGTTTGTTTATAGATGAGTAAGATAGGTGACCACAGGATTGATTCTGACTGTGTGATTTAATTCATGTCTTGATTGAATTGAATATTTGTTTTGTCTAGTTTCTTATGTCACTAGTGATCAAATGTGGTTGCCATCGGAATCACCTGGGGAATTTTTAAAAATCCAGTGATTTTTAAATGTTTGGATCTCAATTCTAGAGATATGCCAGGGGTAGAGCTTGGGCACTGACAATTTGTGAAAGCTGCTTCTTATTATTAATTGTTTCATTCTTATTAATAAGAATGTAAGTAATTATTTACATTATTAATGTAAAGCAAACTTTGAGAATCACAGGCATACTATCATCATTCAACTGATGGAGAATTATAGGTTAAGAATTGTTCTAAAGATTCTGAGCTACTAAATGTGACTTCAACTTTATAATATTGCCAAATCACTGTAATGTGGATGACGTGAAAATTTCTTCAGCGTGGGTGCGGGCAGTGGGGTGGGTGGGGGAGTAGGGGAGGGGCGGTGGAGGAATGGAGGAAATCTGTCCAAGTAATTTTAGAAAGGAGTTAGAGTTGAAACTTTGCATATTTTTAACCTGGCTTCCCTAGTTTTCTCCGGCTAGTAAAATGAGTTTCACTGTAGCCAACATCAGAGCATATTATGTTTGCTTCATTTTTCAACAGAATTATTTATATTTACCTACCTAGCATTTCTTTATAAGGAGTTTAAAATAAAGCCTCTCAAAGCCATTCACAGATTTAAGTTCTGTGTAAGTGATAAATAATAATCACCCCTTGGGCTTGACTCCCTACTCCAGGGGTTCTTAACGTTTATAGTTTCACAGATCCCTTTGCCAGTCAGGTGAAAACCACGGACCCCTTACTAAGGCCACACTATACTGTGTATTATATAATAAATATATCACACCCATGCCAACATGTCCCCACAAGAATAATGTTTTTTTTTGAATTTCAATTCAAGCTCACAGACCCCTTGTTAAGAACCGCTGCAGTACTCATTAATCGTATTGCAAGTCTATTAAAATCTTTTGACTATGGAATCTATTCACTTGCCAAATATTTAAATGAAAAACATTTCTAAAGGATTATAACTGTGGATAATCATGCCATTTCATTATAAAGCTATAAAAACAGCTATAAAAACTATTTCATGCCTGCAAAATGACAGAAAAAATAGTACTATTAATCTAAATAAAAAGGCAATATATTTCCTCTGTTCCTGTGATATTTTAAAAAATAAAATACATTTCTTTTAAATTCAGTCACTTTTTAAAAGTGACTGATGTTACACACACACACACATTTAGTTTTGGGTTAGAAACTATTTTCTTACATTTTTAAGATTGGTATTATAAGATTTTTAAAAATAATGCTGAGTTTCTAGAAATATCAAAGAACCAAGGAATTAAAATGCAAGTAAGATACCATCAAAAATTCAAAAGTTTCTAACATATATAAATATATATATATGTAGTGTACATTAGCTAAATAAAAGACCAAGAGAGGCAAACCTTTCAGTAAAATAAAAGACTGCAAAATGATTGGCAGTTTTTAGTTATTGAAAGTGTGGGTTTTGAATTTTATGCCCTTTCCTCAATTAAAAAAATACACATAAAACAAGATCGAAAACTGCATTACAAACTTGTAACAAAATCTGGAAATAGGTTATTTTACATGGTTCTCATGAACATTTGGTTTATTATAATAGATACATAGCATAAACTACCTGTGGTTATGAAGACAGCACATAGTACCTGTCAGCTGAATAATAACATAATAGCAACACTCTGTTCTACCTACTCTAAAGATATACTGTAGTACTATAGTACTTTCAGAAAAATACTACTTTAATATGAAAGATATTTAATAAAGAATGATAATATTGAAAACCAAGGAACCAAGAGATTTAAACTCATGCAATTATTTTCAATTGAAGCCCACTTTTTCTATTTTCAAAATTTGTTCATATCATATACTCCTCAGGACAGCATATATTTTTTTCATATAATTACATTTTCCCCAATAAACATCTTAGATAAATAAAATATCTAAAATGTCCAGGGAAGACTATAATTAGAACTCATTGCTGATCATCAGGGCTAACTATTCTGTGTTTGACATCTCTATATTCTCCAGGCCCCATTAAAAATGTAAGTCTCTCAAATCACTCCTTTTTACCTAAACCTTTATTCTGTTTAGCTGTGAGTACAATTTCCCACAACTTGTATTTTACCTTCTGGAACTCAGGGTTTTCTTTTTATTTTATTTTATTTAACAAAATCCCTAAATTCTAACCCTCTTCTCTAGATATCATTCTTAGTGATTTCAATATCCCTGTAAATAACTCATCCAAGACTCTGGCTTTCACCAGCTCACTTCCAACAATCATTTCCTTTGTCACAAGTCAACTGCCCCTCCAATTATCATAGCCTAGACTCCATCATTACCAACAACAACACCCCTCCGACATTTCTATTTTAAACATGCTACTCTACTCTACAGTCACTGGTTCCAATACTTCCAGCTCAGCCCATCTAGGATCCCAAGGCCAACACATTTTTTTTTCTCAATGTGACTGCCAATCTATTATCCTAGTCTATTACAGGTGGATAATGGTACCCACCTGTGCATTATATATTAATCTCCTTAATCCTTAATTTTGTTTTGAACCAAGTTAGATTCTTGACTCACTACTGTAATGTTATCGCACATACCATGAACTCCTCGGTCCATCTTTCCCTTGGTAGTACTTCCCTGGTGAATTTTTAACCTAACTTAATCCAGCTCAAAAGATTGCTGATTCTACCTGGAGAAAATTATACAACCGTGCTGACTGTCCATCACTTTGTATATTTTAATGTAGAACTAAATTCAACCCTCAGCACTGTGTAGCCATCCTGGAAGTTTCATAGTCATTTACTCTCCAATTTGCCTAAAAGATTACTTCATATCTCTCTTCTCACATTGTCTTCCTTATTATTTCAGGGGAAAAAAAATAGAAACAAGTGCAATAAGAAGTCTTATTTATCTCCCCATTCCATATCAACCTATTTATCTCCACCATTATACATAAACTTTGTTTTGTCTTTCTTTTAAAGAGAGGTACCTATTCCTAAAACGAATCCCTTATCTTTGAACTGGATCCCTCACGTTCTTGCCTATTCAAGAACTCTGCTCCTGCTAATATCCTGTATCTCCTGCATTTCTTCAACCCCAAAACAATCCTATAATAATTGCCATCATCCTTAATAAACAAGTTAAAAACAAAATAACTTGACACTTGACTTTCCCTCCAGTTACGGCCCTAATCTCTGTTTTCCTTCAGACAGAAGACTGTGACAGAGTTTCCCTGTACACACTCTCTACACTTCCTCAACTCTCATTCTCTCTTGAACTCACTCCATATAGGATTTGGTCCCAGCCAGACCACTGAAACTGTTCTTATCAAGGTCATAAAGGAATTGTATCCTGCCAATCCCAATAGCAAATTTCAACACTAAATCTTAGCAGCATTTGATATAGTCATTTGTTACTTGTTTGAAAGAATTTTTTCACTTGGCTTCCAGCATATTACATATAGCTGGTTTTATTCTTATTTTATTATCTTTGCTTCTTTTCTAGTCTTTAAATCAAAGGTCCTTTTCTTCTTCTTCTTCTTTTTTTTTTAATCATGTTTTAGGATGTCTAGTGAAGTTTTTGGATCTCTTTTTGAATAATATTTTAAATACAGGATTACAAAAGCAACTAGTCATATTGAATAGATAACATTTTTTTTTAATTTGGATATCCTAATATATGTGCTTCTTTATTAATTCATTAAACAATAAGATCTACCAGTGGGTCTATTGACTATTTTGAAATAGTGATAAGCATAAACAGTATGTTACCATGTCTGACAGAATGGTAATATATGTTTTCTGTAATTTCTATTGAGGAAAATGTCACAGGAATGGCTAACATTACTTCAGTATTTTTCCTATATTCATTTTGAAGAATTTGTTATATTGTAGTTAAAGGTTTGTGAAAATTAAAATGTACTATTTTTGTCTAAGTTAACTGAACCTCTGAGTTATCTCACCCTATCCCTTGAAAATAACCCCTACTCCAAATTTTGGAATGGCTCAGAACTTGATCTACCAATCTTTATTTTCATCCATCAAATTTACTTCTAGATGTTTCCGTCAGTTCCATGGTCCAAATTACCGTTCATTTGCTACAGATGCTTACAGTTACATTTCTAGTTTGGGCTTTTTGTGTGTGTGTGAAATTCAGTCTCATTAATAGAACTTCCTACTTGAACACTTGGATAAAAATCAGTATCTCAAACTAAACAAATCCTTGATTTCCTTTACTCTCAAAAATTTGCTGCAACCCTAGGATTTTCCATCTTAGTAAATAATATCATCTGGTGCCTGACATATCTTCCTGCCTAATCTTTTAATATTTTGAAATATTTACTTACATGTAATGAAACATTATAACATGTTCTAATTTGGGGTAAAAGCTCACAGTTCTAAGGTCATAAAAAGTCCAACTCAAGGCACTATAAGAAGTGCTTTCTCACCCAAGTCAGCTGCCATGTTGAAGCAAGGTGGCGGGCAATCTCCACCGAAGATTCTTCTTTCTCTTCCAGGTTGTACCGTCTCCTCTTTAGCTGCTCTGTGGGTCTAGCCTCTTGGGGCTTTGTGCTTACACAGTCCTGTAGTCTTCTCTCTTCTGGTACGGGCTTGTTTCTTTCTGGGCCTCCTATATCAGTCTTGGCTGTTCTGCGCTCTTCCCAAGCTCAGCTGTAAGCTATCAGATTTATAACAGGGCTGGTCTCCACTTGAGCTGCTCTGTGGTCCCAGTCTCTGGGGGGCTTCGTGCTTAAGCAATTCTTTCTCTGATATAGCAGAATCAGAAATGCACTGGCTCCCTTTTCCCTCTTCTATCTGTCTCTGTGAGTTAGTTTATATCAGACCAGCAAGAGGGCCGGGACTTAACCAGAGTCACGCCTTATTTATATAGTCCAATAAAAAGCCCTACAGCAATCTTAACAGGTAATCCAATCAAAGGCCCCTCAACTGAATTTAATGCAATCAAATGATATCACACCCAAAGTAATATATTAGTTTACAAACATAATCTTTCTTTTTTGGGGATTCATAAAATAATCTCAAACTGCCACCCATGTTATAACATAATGTAACATAATATATTCAACCATCCCAGCTAAACTACAGCTCCTTAAAGGCTAGCTCTAAGGTCACCAGTAATTCCATATTGTTAAATCTCATGGACTTGTTTTAATCCTCATTGCACTGGACTTCTCGGAAACACTTTGTACTGCTTACCATCTATTCATTTTTGAAATATTTCCTCTTTAACCTTATGTCACAACACTCTCATAGTTTATATCTACCTCCTTGGTAGTTTCTTTTCAGTTTGGTTTGCAGACTTTTCCTTCTTCACCTGGCCATCAAATATCTGAATTATTCAAGACTTGGTTTTATCTCTCTCTTCTCATTCTATGTCCCTAGACAATATCAGTCACATAACTATGCAGTGATTGCCTAGATTTCCCAGAAGGATGTTTCTACAGGCCAACTTCCATTGTCTGAGAATACACTAGTGAGGAAAACAAATTCCCTTTCCTCATGGAAATAACATTCTGTGAATTTAGTTACCTATTACTGTATAACAAACAGTCCCCAAACATTCAGTATCTGAGAATTTCTATAGATAAGGAATCTAGTAGCAAGCAGCTTAGTTAGGTGGTTGTGACTCAAAGACTCTCATGAGATTTCAGTAAAGCTATCGATTGAAACTGCAATCTCATTCAAAGGCTTGTTTGGGGGAAGATCTGTTTTCAAGCTCAGGTTGGCATGTCTCAGTCCCTCACTGGCTGTTGACTGGAAACTTGAATTATTCTACAAGTGATTCTTATAATTTGAGAGAGTGAGTGATCTGAGAGAGAAACAGAGAGAGAGAGAGAGAGAGAGAATGAAGGTACCCAAAGCAGAAAGACAGGCACCAAAGTCTTTAAACCTAATCTTAGAAGGAATATTTGTGCCATATGCTATTATTCATACAGACAAACCCTGATAAGATGTGGGAGGGGACTACATAAGCATATGAATTCAATTTGTTGACAGCATTCGAGGTCATCTTAGATGCTGGCTTCCATTATCCACTTAACTTCTCTATAATATCTTAAACATACCTCAAATTTAACCTTTATCAAATAAAACTCAGGATATGTCCTCCAGGCTTTTCAAAACTTGCTCTACTTTCACTGTTCTCTACCTCAGTGAATTGCATTATCATCCAGTTCATTAAATGATTTTGAAGTCTATCAGTTACCTTGGTACTTCCTTTTCTTTCCCATACCTATAGACAATTTGTCATCAAGTTCTGTCAGTTTTGTGATATAAATGTCTTTAACATTCATCTGTTTCGCTCCACTTTTACAAATATCATTCTGGACCAAGCTATCATCATCTCTTACCTGGGCCACTACAATATCCTTCCATCCATCTACATACAGCAACGTAGGCTCTCCTCTAACCTGTTCATCACAACACAGATATCATTATAACACCCTTCTATTAGATGAAAACAACACATTTTATCATCCTTTCAAGACACTGTCCATTCTGATTCTTGCCTATTTGATAACTTCATCTCACAGACAGTCCCCTCCCCTACTGTGTTTTCCAACCAGAAAGACATCATTTCAGTTCCTTACATTCTCCATGTTTCTTTTACATGAACTTTTATTCCCCTTTCTCAGGAATACCCTTCTCTTCAGACTTTACCAAGTTAAGTTCTATTCATTTTTCACCTTTCCTTGAATTTTTAAATAGAAATACCTCCCCCCTAATATTAACTCCTAACTGCTTGTGAACACTTATCATAGTGACAATTTTTGTTTTATTATCACATTAGTGGTTGTCATACTTTCTAATGGTTTTGAACCACAAGGGCAGGAATTTTGTCTATTTGATTCTCATTGATTTCTTAAGTGCCTATGTAATGGCTTGGTACATAGTTGATACTCATCAAATACTGGCTTGTTAGATGAATGGATGTTAGATTTCTAGTCTTCCTGTAATTAGGAAAATGATGGAGCCAATTAATAATACATTGGTTCAGTTGAATACTGGGTTAATAGAAGTTAAAATAACCTGAACTGGTGAAATGACATTCCATTAAAATAAGTTGTTATAAACTTTTAAACTACTTTTTCTGATTCAAACATTTAGCCATTTATCACACCTCATACCTTCTATATCAAATCTGATGAAATATTACAGTCATTTATAACCTGCCAATGAAGTGCTAGGAATACTTTCAAGGAGGATAAAATGTGAATTGATATCTCTTACCTGGCTTTTTGATGCTCATACCTACCCTCTATCTCTCTTTCATCTGCTGAATTTCAACTGGAATTAGGATATCCATCTCCCCTTTAGCTGTTCTGTAGCAGCTGGTCGGTTCCTCTGGCATGATAACCCTTTGACTATATTAGATTCAGCTGAGATGTCTGATTAAATTATGTAAAGATTGGGGCTTTGATCCAACCATGTTGTTAGAGTGCAACTCAGCGTTGAGTCCCAGCCCCCTTAGGGATAAAACAGATGCTCACAGGGAAGAAAACACATGGAGACCGAGGACACAGAAGAAGATACGCAGGAAGAGGGAGTGCTTCATAGACACAGCCCCAGGAAGAGAGATGAGCCTAAGAGTCTACAGCTGACCTTGTGGAAAGAACAGAGCAGCTGAGCCCAGAAAGAAATAAGTCCCAGGGAGAGTGATGAGCTTTATGCCAGACTACAGCTGAGATTGGAAAAAGTTGGGACCAAGGAGCCTTAAGAAGGAGGAAGGTTGAACCCTAACAGACATCACTGGCCATTTTCCCTCAACACGCGGCAACAGACTCTGGGTGAGGAAGCACATTTTGTGGTACCTTGAGTTGGACTCTTTAGGGCCTTGTAACTGTAAGCTTCTACCCCAAATAAATACCCTTTATAAAAGCCAACAGAGTTCTGGTATTTTGCATCAGCACCCCTCAGCTGACTAATACACTATCCCATCAGGAAATTATTCAAAATTCTTCTAGAGAAATAAAAAAGTTCTCTACACAAAAAATCTTGCTTATTTAGATTAATTGTATTTTTCTATTTTTAAAAAAATAATATGAGCTGTGACAATGGAAGGTGAAAGAGGAATAAAAGAGGAAAGAAGAAGGCATATGATTAAGGAATATGTACCTTTTGTTCATTCTTGCCTACAGTCCCTCCTTTCAAATATATTTGTATTGTTACGTCTATTTCTTTTGCCTCAAATATATTTTCCCTATTCAGAAACTCTTGTTTTCCCATCTCCCCTACGAGTAGATACCTACTCATCCATAAATAAAAGTCTGCCTTTAAAATCACTTGTCCTATTAAATAATAATAATTTTAAAAAAGATTTGATATTTAATGAGCTAAACAGCTGGATGCATAGAAGCACACATTATTCTCCTCACTTTCTTCTACTATATTCAGGAAAGTGTGCACCTTAAAATATCAAAAAGAAAAAATAACAGACATACTGGGATGAGAATAAAGTTTGGAATGATGTGTAGCAGATACTTGAAGTCATGAATTATGAATCTGAGAAACTGAGGGTATCTTTTAATAGATCTATAGAGCATATAATAATCTATCAAGAAGAATAACTTTCTTGCACTCGTGGCTCTTACAGAATGTGATCATTTCTAGGAAAAATGAGAGATGCACCATTCTAAGGGGCTTTGAAAAACCATAATAATCAAAGAACTAGAACAATGCTGTAGCAAATATCCTCAACTGGAAGAGTGATCTGAATATTCACCTAAAATACATAAATTACAATACTTTTTTATCTCATGAAAAGCATACAAAACCTTTTAAGGTAATTTTCTTAAATAACATGAGAAGCAACCAGAATTCATTCACACAGAACCTCATTTAACTGCATGCTTTAAAAATTCAATTTACTTTGATGAGTAAAGGTAAGTAATAAGATAACAAGTTATATATAAAAGACAGTATTATGGAGAATGTACTGGACTCAAAAATATTAACAGAGGTTTTTATATCTATCGAAACTATCTCAATAATTTTGGTCAGAATTATTACCCTAAGGATCCAAATAATTTTGTTCAAAATTAAATTTCATAAATAATGCTACATAAAGTAATATAGTATACTGTGACCAGTATATTTAAATGATTTTCATATCAAAAATTAAAACACTCTCAATTAATTGAAACACCAATTTCCCAAAAATTGTGTAAAGTTAAACATTTAACACATCCATTTTCAGTTCTATGTTATTACTTTTCTATTCCATACCTTTGTTGAATTCAAGTAATAATCATCCTGGGGCCTGGGTGCATGTTAAAGAAATAAAGTTTGACATTGGTAAGAAAAACATTTCATCAAAATGACCTACAGGGCTAATTTACCAGCAAGTTTTAATAAAGCATATTAAAATATGTTATGGTTAAAAAATGACATCCATCAGTGGGTGGTATATAACAGTGGAGCACAATTAGTATATAAATTTCAAATCAGAGGAAAAGTTGATTGGTAGTCAGGGACAACTAAGTGGTTAGGGACAAAATCTAACCAATATCAAACGCTGTGCAAAGTCTGCTGTGGCAAAAGAACATGGTCATTCATTGGACAATCCCTGTATATGCCCATTTTTATTTGGGCATTGAAATGTAAATCTGGTTTGGCCTAGCTTGATAATTTATTATTGAGATTTGCAGGCTTTATGGAAAATAGTATACCAGAGTGGTTAAAAGTGAAAATTCTGCAAGCAAAATTCCTTGTTTAAAATCCAGGCTTCAGAAAGGGAGCAACAACTGCAGAGTGAGGATCTCCACAAGTCAGTTCATCGTACAGTGCAGTTAGTAATCAGCCAGAGCTATCTAAATCACCTGTTTGGGGGGCCTAGGAAACCAAAAGAGCATCTTGAAACATCCTTGGAAGAACAGAAGGAGGGGACTGCCTATCTGCAGTGAAGATTCATGAGTAGAGCAGAGGCCAGTGCAAGCTGCCTCAGGTGGCTGGAATTGAAAGCTCCATTTCACAAAAACGGGAGGAAGAGACAGTCAGGTACCAATTTCAGCTACTGATTAGGAAATTTGGCTGGCTAAAATCCAAATCCTAAAAACAACTAAAGTTTGAACCTGTCCAAGTAAGAAGGAGGCCGATCACCTCTATTGTAACTCTGCCCCTGGAATGAGGGGACATGCAGCTGTTTGAAAATCATAGTTTTGGTGGGGTCTGGCTTCTTTGCACCTAGACTGGATTGCAGCCCTAGGCTAGGCTTCAGGCCTACCTCTGGCAGGGAGGAAGCTGGGAGCAGCTGCACCAGTCTCTTGGGGCAACTACAGGTGCTTTCGGCCTGCATGGACTAGAGGGTTGGGCAAAACCTGTGGATACAGCTCCACTCCCAAAAGGATAGGAGGGGAGCAGTGTTTCTTCAACCTCTCTGGGCAACTGCAGGCGCTTTCGACCCACATGGACTGGGCATCCATCCCCACTTCTGACAGGGCAGAATGGACAGTACTCCCTCAGCCTCTCCGGACAACTGCAGGCCCACATGAACCAGATTATTGGACACACCTCTGACTCCATCCCCACCCCTGACAAGGCAGAAGGAGGGGTAGTGCACCCTAAGCCTCTCCAAGTATTGACAGTTGCTTTTTGCCCGTATGAACTAGAATATTGGACATGTCTGTGGCTCCATTCCTGCCCCTGACAGAGCAGGAGCAGGGATAGTGCTCCCTCACCCTCTCAGCCCAACTGCAGCCACTTTCGGCCCACACAAACTAGATTACTGAACACATCTGTGGCTTCATCCCTGCCCCTGACAGCACAGAAAGAGGGACAGTGCTCCCTCACCCTTTCTGGGCAACTTCAGTCACTTTTGGCCTGCATGGACTAGATTTCTGGGCACACTGGAGACTTCATTCCCACCCCTTGCAGGGGAGGAGGGGGGCCAGTGCTTTATCAGTCTATCTGGGCAACTATGGTTAGTTTCAATTCACACAGCTTAGTTTGCTGCCCACAGCTGCAGCTTCATTCCCAACCCAGTCAGGGAAGGAAGGGATGCAGAGCTTCATCAGTCTCTCCAGGCAACTACAGACAGTCCTGGCCTGTGTGGCTTGGATTACTGCACAAGGCTGTGGACGCCATCACTACCCTTGGTAGGGGAGAAAAGTGGGAGTAGCTTCATTTGTTCCTGGGGCAATGCAGGAAGCTTCAGCCTCCGTGGTTTACAATACCATCTACAATGGAGAAAGGACAAGAACAGATGAAAAAGAGTTGAAAAAATTCAGATTGGCTAAACATGAGCCACTATAAAGTTCCAAGTTAAATTGAACCAAGTATCAAAGAGGGGCTATAGCACAAAGCCAACCAAATAGAAAGTCCTAGACTAAAGAGAGAAAGGGGGACAAAAATAAATACATCAGCTGCTGAGACACCAACAAAAAATAAAAATCTATACCAAGAAACAGGAAGATATAGCCCAGTAAAAAGAACAAGATAAGCCTCCAGATGACATAAAGGAGTTGAGAAAACTAATCATAGATGTTTAAACAAATCTCCTTAACAAATTCAATGAGATGGCTAAAGAAATTAAAAACATCAAGAAGATACTGGGAGACCACAAAGAAGAACTTGAAGGCATACATAGAAAAATAACAGATCTTACAGGAATGGAAGGTGCAATAAATGAATAAATGAAATTAAAAATACATTGGAGGGAAACAGACGTGGCTCAAGCAATTGGGCTCCTGTCTACCATATAGGAGGTCCAGGGTTCAATTCCCAGGGCCTCCTGGTGAAAGGCAAGCTGGCCTGTGTGGTGAGCTGGCCTGAATGGAGAGCTGGCCCATGCGGAGTGCTGGCACACATGGAGAGCTGGCACAGCAACATGACACAACAAAAAGAGACACAGAGGAGAGACAATAAGAGACACAGCAGACTGAGGTGGTGCAGGAGATTGAGCACCTCTCTCCACTCCAGAAGGTCCCAGGATAGGATCCCAGTGCTGCCTAAAGAGAAGACAAGCAGACACAGAAGAACACACAGAGAGCAAACAACAAGCACAAAACAATGAGGGGGATGGGTAGGAAGAAATAAATAAATAAATCTTAAAAAAAAAATACACTGGAGTCATATAACAGCAGATTTGAGAAGGCAGAAGAAAGATTGGTGAGCTTGAAGACAAGGCTTCCAAAAGCAAACATACAAAAGAACAGATGAAGAAAAGCATGGAAAAAATTGAAAAAGGTCTCAGAGAACTAAACGACAGCAAGAGACATGCAAACATATGTGTCATGGGTGTCCCAGAAGGAGAAGAGGAAGGAAAGGGGGCAGAAGAAATATTTGAGGAAATAATGGTAGAAAATTTCCCAACCCTATTGAAAGACATAGATATTCTTGTCCAAGAAGCACAATGAATCTCCATCCAAATAAATCTGAATAGATTTACTCTGAGACACGTACTAATCAGAATGTTAAATACCAAAAATTAAGAAAGAATCGAGAGCAGCAAGAGAAAAGAGATCACATACAAGGGATGTCCCATAAGATTAAGTGCTGGTTTCTCATCAGAAACCATGGAGGCAAGAAGGGAGTGGTATGATATATTTAAGATACTGAAAGAGAAAAACTGCCAGCCAAGAATCTTATATCTGACAAGATTGTCTTTCAAAAATGAGGGTGAGTTTAGAATATTCACAGATAAACAGGAACTGAGAGAGTTTTTAATGAAGAGACCAGCTTTGCAGGAAATATTAAAGGAAGTTTTACAGACTGAAAAGAAAAGACAGAGAGAGGATTGGAAAAGAGTCTAGAAATGAAGAATATATCACTAAAAGTAACTAAAAGTGTAAAAAGAGTGGTGAAAGCAAGATATGACGGATAAAACATGGGTGAAGTAAAAACTGCCTATACAGTAATAAAATTGAATGTTAATGGATTAAACTTCCCAATAAAAAGACACAGACTGGCAGAATGGATAAGAAAATATAAGCCATCTATAGGCTGTCTACAAGAGACTCAGCTTAGACCCTAGGATACCAACAGATTGAAAGCAAAAGGCTGGAAAAACATTCCACACATGCGGTAACCAAAAAAAAAAAAAAAAAAAAAAAAAAAAAAGACAGAGTATCTATACTTATATCAGATTAAATAGACTTTAAATGCAAAGCTGTTATTGAAGACAAGGAAGGTCTTCAGATACTAATAAAAGGGGCAATTCACCAGGAAGAAATAACAATCAAAAATGTATATGCACCTAACAAGGTTGCCACAAATTACATGAGGCAAACATTGGCAAATTGAAGGGAGAAATAGACATCTCTACAATAATATTTGGGGACTTCAATCCACCACTCTCATCATTGGATAAATCATCTGGACAGAAGATCAATAAAGAAACAAAGAGCTTGAATAATATGATAAATGAACAAAACCTAATAGACATATACAGAACCTTGCACCCCAAAGACAACGGGACCTACATTCTTATCAAATGCTCATCAATCATTTTCCAGGGTAGACCCTGTGTTAGATCACAAAGCAGATCTCAATAAATTTTAAAATGTCAAAATTATACAGCACATTTTCTCTAATCATAAGGGAATAAAGCTACAAATCAATACCAGGCAGTGAAAGGGAAAATTCACAAATATATGGAGATTAAACAACACACTATTGAACAATCAGTGGGTCAAAGAAGAAATTGCAAGAGAAATTAATGAATATCTCAAGAAAAATAAAAACGAGTACACAACATATCAGAACCTAAGGGATGCAGCAAAAGCACTACTGAAAGGGAAATTTATAGCCCTCAGCACTTACATTAAAAACAAAGAAGAGCCAAAATCAATACCCTACTACACAGCTGGAGGAACTAGGAAAAGAACAACAAACTATGCCCAAATCAAGGAGAAGGAAAGAAATAATAAAGATCAGACCAGAAATAAATGAAATAAAAAACAAAGAAACAATAAAGAAAATCAACAAAATAAAAAGTCAGCTTTTTGAGAAGATGAAATTGACAAACACTTACCTAGACTGACAAAGAAAAAAAGAGAGAATATGCAAATAAATAAAATCAGAAATGAAAATGGTGATATTACTACTGACCCCACAGAAATAAAAGAGGTCATAAGAGGATACTATGAAAAACTGTACACCAAAAAACTAGACAATGTGGATGAGATGGACAAATTCCTAGAAACATACAAACAACCTACATTGACCCTAGAAGAAATAAAAGACCTCAACAAACCAATCACAAGTAAATAGATTGAAACAGTCATCAAAAACAGCCCAAGCATGAGAAGCCCAGGAAGAGATGGCTTCACAGGTGAATTCTACAAAATGTTCAAAGAAGATTTACTACCAATCTTAAACTCTTCCAAAAAATTGAACAGAAAGGAACTCTGGCAAACTCATTCTATGATGCCAACACCATCATAATACCAAAGTCAGATAAATAGCTAGCATTGTACTTAATGGTGAAAGCCTGAAAGCTTTCTCATTTAGATTGGGAACAAGACAAGGATGCCCACTGTTATCACTGTTGTTCAATATAGTGCTAGATGATCTACCTAGAGAATTCAGTCAAGAAGAAAAAATAAAAAGCATCCAAATTGCAAGAAGTAAGACTTTTGCTATTAGCAGATGATATGATCCTAAACATAAACAATCCCGAAACATCTACAACAAAGCCACTAAAGCTGATAAATGAATTCAGCAGAGTGACTGGATATAAGATCAGTAGTGTTTCTAGTAATGAGCAATCTAAGGAGGAAGTTAGGGGGAAAATTCCATTCATAATAGTGACAAAAATAATCAAACATTTAGGAATAAACTTAACCGAGGATGTAAAACACTTGTATTCAGAAAACTGCTATACATTGCTAAAAGAATCAAAGAAGACCTAAATAAGTGGAAGAACATTCCATGATCATGGATGGGAAGACTAAATCTCATTAAAATGTCAATTCTATCCAAATTGATATACAGATTCAATGCAATCCCAATAAAAATTCTAACAGCCTTTTTTAAAGAAATGGAAAACCCCATTATCAAATTTATTTGGAAGGGTAAGGGGCCCTGAGTAGCCAGAAACATCTTAAAAAGAACTCTCACTTCCAGACTTTAAGTCATATTACCTAGTTATAATGGTAAAAACAGCATGATACTGGCTTAAAGATAGACATATAGACCAGTGGAACAAAACTGATGGTTCAGAACCCTCATATTTATAGTCAAGTGATTTTTGACCAGGCTGTCAAACCCACTCAGCTGGGGCAGAACAGTCTATTCAAAAAAATGGTGCTGGGAGAACTGGCTATCCATACGCAAAAAAAGAGGACCTCTACCTCACACCTTATACAAAAATTAACTCAAAATAGATCAAAACCTAAATATAAAAGCATAAAACACCTAGAAGAAAATGTAGGAAAACATCTTCAAGACCTAGTGGTAGGTGGCGGTTTCTTAAACCAAACACCAAAAGCATGAGCAATGAAAGAAAAAGAAATGGATAAATAGGGCCTCCTTAAACTTAAACACATTTGTGCTCCAAAAGATTTTGTCAAGAAGGTGAAAAGTCAACCTATGCAATGGGAGAAAATATTTGAAAACTACATATCTAATAAGATTTGATTTCCATGCTTTATAAAGAGATCATACAACTCAACAATAAAAGAGCAAGCAACCCAACTGAGAAATGGACAAAAGATTTAATTAGATATTTATCCCAAAAGGAAATACAAATGGTGAAAAAATACATGAAAAATTGCTCAATATCACCAGCTGTGATGGTTTCTTCAGGACAGGGAGGAGGTGGAGAATCCTTAGTGCAGGCTGGAGATTGGGTTTCAGTGTCCCCACTGACGTAATCACCACCAATATATCTCCATCCTAATCCTCAGGTTTCCATTCCTTTCCAATCATTGCCCTCTCTTTAACAGTGGACACCCTGCAAGTTTGAGATTTTAGTTTCCCTTATAACTCTGCTACACATGCAATGAGACTCTGAGTCTGGTTTTCAGAGATCTGAAGTCTGCAGCTGCACAAAACAAGATTTTCTTTCAGAGCACACATAGGAACTTTCACATCATTCATGTGGTGCTTAATTTGCAAATTTGAAGACTTCAGCTCACCCCTTTCTTTTGTAACTGTATTCAGAGTTTTAGGAACAGCCAGCCAACATCATTGTAACTTTTAACTCCACAAAACTCTATTAAGGTGTTAAAAGCAAATTTCCTCTTATAAGCATGAAAGTAGTTATACAGTGGTGATATTTTGCATATATTTATTGCCACTTCATGCCATAGACTGTCAGTGGCCTCTTGATTACTGGAAACAGAGGCATTACTGCCCTTGAATCTAATCTGAGTAGAGAGTCAATTGCCAAAATCCCAGAACCAATTTGGAAATCCCATTTTTTTAAGAATCAGTTTTCCAGAACCACCCCACTTCTGGTACCAAGTTGTATTAGTCAGGGTTCTCTAGGGAAACAGAACCAATAGGAGATATCTGTAAATAGTATGGGATTTTATAAAATTGTCTCATGCACACATGGGATTGCACAAGTCCAAATTCCATAGGGCAGGCTGCAAACCAGGGGCTTCAGGGTCCTTGTTGAAGTCCCCAGGAGACAATGGCTGTCTGAAGTTGAGATGGGTATTCACTCTCTCTGAATGCTGAAATCAGTTCCCCTTTTAAGGCCTTCAACTTATTGGATGAGACATCACTCATTGCTGATGGCAAACTCATCAGTTGATTGTAGATGTAACTAGCCATCTATGCAATCAAAAGTCTATGAAAGGGAAGCGGCTGTGGCTCAATCAGTAGGGCTCCCGTTTACCATATGGGAGGCCCCGGGTTCCGTTCCCGGGGCCTCCTGGTGAAGGCAAAGCCCGCCCGCACGGCATGGTTAGCTGACCCAGCGAGCACAAGCAGCAAGGGGGGGATAAATGAATAAATAAATAAAATCTTTAAAAAAAAAAAAAAAAAAAAGTCCATGAAATGCCCTTATATTACAATTAGCCCAATGCTTGCTTGACTGAAAAACTGTGCACCATTACCTGGCCAAGCTGACAAATTAGCTTAACCATCACACTAGCTATTAGGGAAATGCAGATCAAAACTACAGTGAGATATCATGTCACACCTCATAGTTTGGCCATTATTAAAAATAAAACAGAAAACAACAAACCTGGAGAGGATGTGGAAAAATAGGAACACTCCTTCACTGTTGGTGGGAATGTAGAATGATGCAGCCTCTGTGGAAGACAGTTTAGCAGTTCCTCAGGAAGCTAAATATAGAAATGCTCTATGATTTCACAATCCCTCTACTAGCCATATATCTAGAAGTACTGAAAACAGTGAAATGAACAGTTATAGGCACACCAATGTTCACAGTGATATTATTCACAATTGCCAAAAGTTGGAAACAACCCAAGTATCCATCAACCAATGAATGGATAAGCAAAATGTGTTATATACATATGATGGAATTCTATGCTGCTCTAGGAGGAAATGGAATTGGTCCACATATGATAACATGGATGAACCTTGAGGATATTATGCTAAGTGAAATATCCAGACACAAAAGGTCAAATACAAATACAAGAATATTCTTCTACGAACTAGAATAAAAGTATGTCACTATTACAATGTAGTAAGAATATTGTGATGCATGGGAAAAATACAATTAGTATAATTTATTGACTATAGTTAATGACATTGATGTAATATTCTTGCATCAATGCCAAAGAAGGTACTATATTAATGCTAAGGGTCAATAATAATGGGTTATGAGAATTTTTTCTTTTGAATTAAGGAAACCAAAATTTACTTAGGTTGATAACTGTTATGAAAGTGAGAGCCACTGAATGTACACTTTGGATAGAATGCACAAGGCATGGGACTGTTTAACACAGAACATGGACTGTGGTAAACAGTACAAAAATGAGAGCATTCTCTTATGAACTATAACAAATGTACATTACTAATACACAGTATTAATTTTAGGGAGTATATGGAAAAAATATACCAAGTGTAAGTTATGGACTGTAGTTAGTGGTAATAGTCTGATCATGTTTTTTCAAAACCTGTAACAAATGTTCCACAGCAATGTAAGGTGTTATTAGAGGGGTGATGTATGAGAATTATGCCTTACTATTTTATAAGCTCACAACTTCTCTAATAAAAATAAATTTTAAAAAAGCTAATGCTGTGATATTTGATATTCCTCCTGGTAGCTTGTAGGAATTGTTTAGAAATTAGAATGAATCCTTTCTTGTTTAATTAAAGCAGAGGGTTTCAGCTTTTTTTTTTTTAACTGCTAAATGTCCATGTGTAAAAATCTAAAGGGGTGATCTTTTCTGTGATGGTTTTCAAACATATGGAGAATTTTGCTCTAGTTAGCCAATGACATGAATAAAAGTGAAAATCTATTGGTTATAAAATCATTATATTTTAGAAAATCTAAGACACCATTTATTAAAAGACATACCAATACTTCATATTCTGCTGAAAGAAGAAAAAAGTTGCCAATTAAACTGATTATTCATTCTTAAAAAAATCCAGTTTGCACAACTAATAAATTTTTCTCAAAATACTAATATTTTTATGGCAGTTTTATCACCTGTAAAATAGATTGATAATATTACCTACCTCACTAGGCTACTCTGAGGTTTCAGTAAGCTAAAGAACACAAAAATACACTGCAAGTACCTAAAGTATAGTAAGACTACAATAGATGTTAAATATTATTTTTCCTTATCTTGAACATTTTCTACAGTAAATACCTATTTGTTGAATTAAAAATAATGAATAGCGGAGTGGGTGTTGCTCAGTGGTTGAGCACTGCTTTGCATGTACAAGTTCCCAGGCAAAATACCTGGTACCTCTTTGAAAAAAAAAATAATAATGAATGGTCCCTACTCTGTTGGTATGCAGAGAGTACCTTTGGAAAAGTGATTACACACATACTTACACATTTTGATAAAACCTATGAAAGAATAGTAAAACATGATATAAGAAAGTATGATGGGAGGGGAAATTTTATTTTGGAGGCATAACGAAGACTTCTTGGAGGAAATGACATTTAAACTGAAAGCTACAAGTTAAGAGGGATAAGGAAATATCCAGGCAGAGGGAATAACATAACGGCTGGCACTGAAGTAGGAAAAGGCTTAACATATTCAAGATCCTGGAAGAAATCTATGCAGCTGGAGCTTAGAGAGGAAAGTAATGAGTGGCACAGGGTGAGGATGGAAAGACAGGCAAGAACCAGAACATGGGCCTGCCAAGCCTAGTCTAAGAATATGGTGATGGACCACATTTACATTGATCTAAATGTAATGATCAATCTATATAATTCAGGATTTGGAACCGTGGCTGTGAATATGAGATTCAGATTGAAAATTCCAAGGTAAGGTATTAGGCAATACTTAACGTAGATTTGGGGCCGTAGCATAGCCAAATTGAGTTGGCATCCCTAAGCAAAATTTCATTTTCAGTGGGGAGTTTCACTGTTGGGTTAAAAACAAGAGCAGATATACAATCCAGTGCAGGCTGCGGACACAGACACCATAAGTTCAATTCAGTCCCTCTGCATATAGTTTCAAGATTAAATTAATTGACATCTACTTGTGAGGCTGCTGCTTCTTCTATAACCATTGGCTTGCTTAATTGTATGGGGCTGAAACTGAAGATGGAAAGCATTAGAAAAGCATTAGAAAAGACAGCTCAAGATCTTTCAGGACAAGATATTTATTTTGGTTCTTCTTATAGTACCTCTTAGATTACATATCAATTTTATCCAAATACATTAAGGGGAAATTTATTGGAAAAATTTCAAGATTTGTGTGTATGGGCTTTTGTGTTGTTCTCTGCTATTGGTAGATTAGGCACTCAACAGTGAGTATAACCAGATGGGCTTTGATAAGTGGAAGTCCATATTGCTATGCCTATATAAAATCTTAATTCTTCCTATAACAGCCACTTTGTTCAGGAGCCGGTGGGGAAAGCACAGGTATAACTAGGGAAAGAGGCTGACTGCTATCCACATAATGGGTCATATCACTTGACTGTGATATATTTTTCTATAGTGGTTGCTCTTTACTAAGTATTAGTAAATACTAATAGGACACAAATCTCTTTACACTCTCTCTGAATTTGGAGAGGTTGATTCATATACATCTTCCCTAGAACTCTGTTTGCTAATTTTCCAATTTTGTATGTTCAAAGTCCCTAAGCACCATCCAAAGCATTAGCACTGCCCAAGAACTAATGTAAATCCACAAAAAACTGTGTTATGCATGGCTTTTACCATTGGTAGCTTGAAATTCAAGTCAAATGGGAGCATTTGCACCATAGAGATTGGCACATGCTACAAAGAGGGCTTTCTTTTCTCCTTGGGAGACAATTTACCTGTATACCACTAAATTCATAATTATGCCTATCTCTCCTATTAGGCAGAGATAACCATGTGAACTGTCCATGAATAACCACATGCCTTGTATAAAGTTTTAGCTGCTGGGAGTACTTTTTCTCTTCATTGTCCTTTAGACCTTCCCCAAAGAAGGGTTGTTGTGCTACATTTGTCTAATTGTAAGTAGTGCCAACATATACAGAACCATCTTTAAAACTGATCACAAGGGAAGCGGATGTGGCTCAAGCAATTGGGCTCCCATCTACCATATAGGAGGTCCAGGGTTCGTTTCCCAGGGCCTCCTGGTGAAGGCAAGCTGGCCCAAGGGGAGAGCTGACCCATGCAGAGTGCTGGCCCATGTGGAGTGCTGGCCCACGCAGGGGTACTGGCCCATGCATGAATGCTGGCCCGCACAGAGTGCTGGCCCAAGCAAAGAGCTGGCACAGCAAGATGATGTAACAAAAAGAGATACAGAGAAGAGACAATAAGAGATGCAGCAGACCAGGGAGCTGAGGTGGCGTAAGAGATTGAGTGCCTCTCTCCCACTCTGAAAGGTCCCAAGATCGGTTTCCGGTGCTGCCAGGAGAGAATATAAACAGTCACAGAAGAACACACAGTGAATGGACACAGAGAGCAGACAGTGACACAAAAACAAAGGGGAGTCGGGGGAGGAGGATAAATAAATAAATAAATAAATAAATAAATAAATAAACAAACCTTTAAAAAAAAAAACATTACAATACTTTGTTCCTTGGTTATCTGGTCATAGAAAACTAACCACAAAACCTTACGAGAAGTTTAATATGAAAAAGGCATAGTAGCAGTATTGGGGGCCAAGTACATATGTGCCACATGCTCATGCAACATATTTGTGCCTTCAGGATCTGCTCAAACTTGATTTTATATATCTCACTTCCATATTTTGATGATGTTCTCTTCCTGCCAAAGTTTATGACTTACAATAACGAGCCAGCCTTAATGTGCTTAAGAATCCCCTGGAGACCATGTTTAAAAGCATTTTTAGATTCTAATAAGTTCCCAGGTGATGCCATTGCTATGGTGATGGACCATACTTACAGAGCATGATTCTAGACAAAGGGGAAAAGCCTTAAATGCAGGAAGAGAAGACCCCTTGGTGGAAACAGAAAGTAGGCAAAATTGTGGGCCAGTTTGTAAAGTCATTAAAGGAAAAATCTTGTCTAATAGCCAGAAAGCTAAAAGTACACCTAGGGTGTTATATTGACTTGGGTCTCTAATCATTTATAACTCTTTGATCTTTGATTCCTTGAGTTATCTTCCTTATTAAAAAGAACAACTCTAACACCCTCTTCCCACAGTTCTTGTCTTGAATGACCCTCTACCCCAGGTCACTGCAATCATGTTTAATGCCTAAGAGCTAAGGGTGCTTTGACTCCCATTGTGAGATGGGTGAAGAAGGTATGTTCTCTTTCTGGAGTTTAAATGCATTGTCTTCTAGAGGCAATACTGAGCTAGTTAACTGATTCTACCATTCCATTAATATAGGATATATGATTATATATATTATATATACTGTCTAAACAAATCCAAATAAAAAAATCAGCTTTTATGAGTTTCAAAACAAAGATATGAAAGAAATTTCTTGAAGAATATCTGTTTGTATGTTGGAGGTTTTCTAGGTTAACAAGTTTATAAAATACATGTTATTTCTCTTAGGTCACAGATAAGCTGATAAGGCCATAATTTGCTGGTAAAGTACTAAGGTAATGGAAAAAAATGTTCACTATTTCTTTTATATTGTATTTTAATGAATATTCTGAACATTTTGAACATTATGATTCGTTTAGGTACATTTTGACATAACGTTTATATGCATTGTGTCCTTGGAAACTGCTTATGGAAAAAAAAGAATTTTCTAAGGAAATAAAATATTCCAAAACTGAAATACCTTACCACCCCTGATTCCAGGCTACTTGCTGCAGGGCTGTAATTTAAAGTTGATGCCCTTTGCAGTGCTGGAATGCAAACTCAATAGAACTATTACAAATGATATAACTATTTCTAATAGTAATTTTATCAATATACATACATTGGTATTATCAGAGAAGGATGCCAGTGGACAATCTTAAATGTGTGGGGGCAAAACACTGAGAAAATTGTCACTCATGAATCAAGACTTATCTTTTAACCAGGAAACTGATGTCATTTATTATTTACCATTTGTGTTTTTGTCTTCTACTGAACCAAAGAGATTTTTGTTAGCTTCTCAAAAGTAGTTTCTTTTATAAATCCAAATCTTATTTCAAAATTTTACTTTATTACTTCATTTCTTTTCCTTTTCCTGGCTAGTGAACCAAAATCCACAGAACTCCTAATGAAACTTTCTGGAGTTTTATATGCATTGTGATGAATTTAGTTCAACCTTTGTAAGTAGGAATCCCTAACTTCAAAGCAAAACAAAATTCTGAGGAAATGAAGTTTATTGATCAAATAAAGCCTAACCTTCTCATAAGTATAGGATAAATGGAAAAATAGTTTAAGAATCAAAGCAAACTCTTACTTTTGCAATGCTAGATGGGTAACTTTACCAAATTCTTTTATTTGGGCAATGAGGGCAACAGGGACAGGACTGTAGGAAATATGAATTATGTAAAATGTATAATCAACCTCAGTAAAGCTTTGGGGTGGAAAATAGATTTTATTGAAAACAGTATTTAAAAATTAAACTGATTGACAAATTTCATGTATATGTGTTCTTTTCTTTATTAAATTAGCATATATGGTATTACATCAGTAGGATATGTGTTTTGGGGCTTTTATTCAAGAAGTGAAAATTCAGATTCCTTCGTTCATCTGTATTTTCTGATCTATATTATCCTTACAATCAAAATACATACTTTTAATAGGATTGTGTAGCTCAATGATCTCTGAACCTCAAAAAAGTATATTTTTTCATGTTAGGAGTAATTTTACAGATTATGCACTTACTAAACCTATACAAATTCTGTCCTTTCCATAAAATTAGTATTTCTTCTGACCATGAAAACACACCAAAGTAGCTTCTAAACCAATCTGAAATTCAATGAAGCTATTGATTTTATTTTAAATATCTATTGTAGAAATTTACAAAAATACAATGAACAGGTAATTATTACTTTACTATGCCAACTTCACTTATATTTCTTGGGTAAGTTATGCATAGTTTTAATTAAAAACTCTTATTTTACTCTCTTTCATATATTTGTTCAGGTCTTTCAGGACTCAGCTTAAGAATCATCTTGTATGAAGATTTATCTAATGAAACTTATTAAAGGCTTACTTTGATGATCAAATGATGACAGATATCATCACTATTACATTTCTCTGAATGTGTCTTATATATACTCTTTTTCCAATTATTTTAGAGTCTATCTATCTATCCATATCCATAACCATATCCATATTCATATTATCCTTAAATAAATTTAAAATTTCCCTTTCTTCTTCTTTTAGAGCATCCTCCCTTTTATTGGGTAAATTTATGCTTGATAAAGTTTTTCATTCATTTTTTAATTCAATAAAATTCATATTGAACCATTATATTTAATACAGGTTTTGAAGGTAAAATGAAATGAGACCTGGTGTTTTTGTTTGCTAGGCTGTTCAAGCAAATACAATGAAATGGGTCAGTTTAAACAATGGGAATTTATTAGCTCACAGTTTGAGGCTGGGAGAAAGTCCAAAAAAAGGAGTCATTAAGGCGATGTTTTCTTCCAAAAGATTGTGCCTTTCTGAGGCTGGTTGCTGGCAATTCTTGTTCCTTAGCTTTTCTGTCTCATAGCAAGGTACACTGCAGCGTCTCCTTGTCTCCTTTCTCTTGTGGATTCCCTTGATGTTCACATTCTTGCTTCTCGTGGCTTTCTATCTCTCTGAATAACATCATTCCCCTTATAAAGGACTCCAGAAATAGGGTTAAGGCCCATCCTGATTGGGCTGGGCCACGTATTAACTGATGTAATCTCACCAAAGGGTACTACTACTTACAATGGGTTCACACCCACAAGAATGAATTCGATTTAAGAGTTTTATTCTGGGGAACATATATAGTTTCAAACCACCAAACCTGGCCTGACTTGTTCAGAGTTAACAATGCCTCCTCAAAAGACTATTGTTGCCACACTAATGAAAGATGTTTATGTGGGATGTTATGGGGGGTGTGGGAGGTGGGGAACATGGGAATCCTTGTAATTTTTGTGTAACATTTATGTAATCTAAGCATCTTTTAAAATATAAAAAAAATTAATTAATTAAAAAAAAAAGACTTCTTACTTTCATGATTCAAACTTGAATTCTTTCAAATAATGCTTATTCCTCAAAATCTTTCCAATGATAAAAACTCTTCTGAGAACTGTTATTTGAAGGACAGCTCACTGATGTTTACATTATTGGCATAATTCAAACATTAGATACTAACAACCTATAAGGGAATACTGGCTAGTTTGTAACACTGTAAATGAGCATATATCATCCTCCTCTGAATTATCAGTTACACAGAGGTATTGGCATATTATAGAAGATGAATCACTTCACATTATAATGCTTAAAAAGTAGAGTAAAGGTTGGTAGTATCTTTCATAAAACAGTTCCTCAGTTTTGTAAGACATTGGTTCCATTTGACATTCCTACACAGACACAATTTATATTCATGCAGAAAAATGGACACTGAGTTTTAACATGTTAGTGTTTTCCCACCATTTTCAAACTGTTTTACCTTTGGAAATTTTTAAAGTAATGAGCTATTTTTTCCCTTATGACAATTAGCAAATGAAAATAGACGTTTGACCTAAAGGTAAACTGCTTATGTTTGGATTTTTTATAATTTATTTTATATATTTTTAAATCACAGTTTTATAGATTCCTATGACTTACTTCAATACTCTTGAAATTACATCCATATTGGGTTGGAATCCTCTTAAAATTCTTTATTTTAAAGCCTGGAACATTAACTACGAAGTATTTGTATTAAAAAAAAAAAAAAGTATATGTTTTCTCTTTACCAAAATGAGGAATGGGATTAATTTAGGATTCTCATTTAAATGGGAGACTAAAAGACAGTGCTCCACTGGGTACTATCTCAGTTTGCCAGAGAAGGTTTTAGAGGTTTAGAGAAGAAAAATAACCTCTGTTAAAGTGGTTCAAAGGAATTGGTTAGAGGCTATTCTTAAGTTATTGTGAACCCTGGCTGGGAAGTGAAAAATAAAATAAAACCTGAGTATATTCTCACACAGATTGTGATATAAAGAAAGCACCCAGATTGTTGAATTTAATTTCTCAGATGGAGATAATTTCTAAATCTATAGTTCCATAGTATAATATCCTGCTGAATTATTTAAGAAGGGTTTTAGCTCATGATCACACCTGATGATTATTTTCACTAAACACCAAACTCTAACATACTGAATATCACCAACATTACCTAGTAGAAGAAATCACTAGAGTCCAGTAGAAAATTATTCAGGGGTAGGCTAATCATGGCATTAATGAACATGACCATTGCAGTGTATTGTCTCTCTCCTTTGGCAGTTTACAAACTTAAAAGGAAAATAAACTATATATATGGATTATTATATAAATTCAGTTTAAATAAGGGGTGGGAAAAACCAAGGACAATATTATGGGAGTTGAGGTCTCATCTAGATCTTGAAAGATTCCATGAAGTTGGTAGATGCAGTAAGTCCTTGAGAGACATGTAAACTTTGTCAGGATGGTAGTGGAGGGGTTGTGGGGCGACCTCAAAGCAATGGAGGATGTAGACAGGATTGAAAAGTTTTTTTGTTGTTGTTGGTTTTGTTTTGTATTGGTTAGTAAGAATGGAAGAGTATATTCATTTAGGAAAGTAGTTTAAGACATATGCAGGGAAAATAGAAGGCATTACACGATGAGCTCAGGGATTTTGTTAGGTAATAAGATTGAAGGTATTTGAGTAGGAGAGTTTCAGACTAAGCATTTTGTTTTAGGAAAACAAAGAGGTCTTCAATAGGGCAATATCAATTTAGAAGGAAATTGATGGAAACCAGGGGGATAGAAAAAATTGTTGTCTATTGTGACAGTCTAGAAGAGAGAAAGGGAGAATCATAAGGATAAGGATGTATATCAGAAGTACTGTGGTAATAGAATAAATAAACTTGGTCCAAGATGGATATGGCCAAAGGAGGATTTACAGATGCCTCTAAATTGGTAAACTTTGTAGATTGAAAAAAATCATGTTTTCATTAATGAAAGAAAGGAAATCGGCAACATAATTTGTTCAAGAAGGTAAAAATAATGAGCCTAGTTCAAAAATCCAGTTGGATAAATTTTAAACTAAAGTACTACCAGAAAGTGGATTTTGGACTTGGATCATGGGAGAGAGTGTGAGATTGAAGATAAAGATTTCAAAATCTTTTGCTTAGATATACTAATTCGATTTTTGGACTATAGATCATACAGACTATGAGAAAGAAAAAGAAAAGGAAATGAAAAAGAAAAAAAATAGTACTGAGGAAATTTCCATAGAGAAAAATTAGATTTAGAGAGGAGAAGGAAGAAGTAGTATTCAGAAGTATTATTATTTTAAACAAAGTCAGTAGACTAGATGGCAAACACATGGAGTTATTGTTAGACCAGAGATTGCTTGATCCCACCCCTAATTTCTGATTTAGCAGGTCATAGATGGGGCTAGAAACAATTTCAAATAAGTTTCCAGTTGATGCTGACACATGGTTCTGGTGACCACAAATTTGACAATCACTGTAATAGTATCCAAGAAGTTAAGGGAGGAGATTTTTGAGAGGGTGAGGTGATCCAAATATCAAATATAATTGAGTGCTTAGGAATGGTATTGAGAACTAACCATTTAATCGCTTCCAGCATATTCAGTTTCTTTAATTATTCTACAAATGTAATAGAATTTAGTAACTTGGATGAATGAATGGCATTTATGGCATTGAAAGAAGCAACAAGTGTATGTGTACAGCTAGGAAACAAATGCAGTAAATATAGATTGCTCTTTAAAATGGTTGATGGTGAAGAAGAGTTTGAATGGATAGCACATGCAAGGTAAGAGTTTTGTGTCTTTTTGCTGGGTCTTCTGAAGTAATGAGCAAAATGATATATTTTCCTATGCTAAGGTATCCTAGTGTTGGTAGAAAAAATTCTTTATAAGTGAAGAGAAACTGGCTTTTTGGGACTTGCTGGAAACCTGAGGCTGGCACCCACAGCTCATGCAGAAATAATTAACCTAAAAGAGGAACAAGAAGGAGGGGAAAATGGCTGTAGAGGAGAGTGAGGAGAGACCCAGATTGGTTTGGGCCAGGAGGGGGGACTTGGGGAAAATGTCACATATAATGGGGAGTTTCCAGTGAAAGTCTATGGGAACATAATCCGATGTCTCGCTGGTACCTTTCCATAAGATTGGACTTCTCATGGAAGTTGGTGAAAAGGCTAAGTTGTACATGGATTTTGGCACAGGGCCAATAGGACTGACAGCTGGTTTACACTGATGTGCTAATTTAGTAATTAAAAGGATCCTCTTGTTCTCCCAATTTTTATGGTGAAATCATATTTCTAGCATCTTCAGAAAAATCAGGATATTTACATGGAGGGGGAGCTGATTGAAAGCTCTACTTCATAAAAAGATTTTCTTTGTATTCAATCAAAATTCATCTCTTTGTAACTTCAAAACACTGGCTGAGATCTGATAGTGCTTCCTTCTAAATAAACACACATAAAAGGCAAATCTCTTCTCTCCAATTGCCTTGCAAAATTTAAGATAGATTTTTTTTTCCATTTCTATTTGATTTTGTTTACATTCTCTCTATTAATACATTATGTTTGTTCAATCATTCTTTGTGAAGTTTGGCCTCTGTTGTCCATGAAAAATGTACTTATCTAAGCCCACAATAGTTTATCACTACCCTTTTTACATTGTGGTATTGAGAACCAGATGTGTTCTAGACATTGCTGGATTATAGTGGATATTTGTTATTTTTCTGTCTGAACAGGAGCCATTTCCTTGTCTTGGGGATATTTCCCTTCCACCAATTTCATTATATATGGATTAGGGTCACTGTACCAATTCTGACCAGCTCACTGGGAGATTCAGAATTTCAGAGATTCAGGGAAAAGATTGCCTGTTAGAGTAGTCATACTTGGGTGGAAATGGCTAGACCTTCATAGCACCATCTAGCTCAGTCATGGACTGGGACCATTCTGGGAAGAATGTGACCTCAAATAGAAAGCTAAGACAGCCCTTGGAAGAGCTAACAGCTGGAGGCTGCCACTTAGCCACAGTCCTGGAAGCTGGGTGATGAATTATTTCTTGGAGGGGAATCTAAGTGGCACATCTCTATGTCTGCCATACACAATTATCACAAAATCAATATGTTTAAGCACACATAAGCTGTGGAATTTTTATATTCTATTAGTTACAACTATCCAGAGAATTCACTATAATACATACCTCCCTCTCTATTTATAGGTTAAAAAAATGATTACTTTTTTTCTGCCAGGTGTTTTCTGTGAACTCAAAATTTAGTATATAGGCATTTTTGCATGTACAATCTGATAATTACTTAATTTTTGGAATCATCTCAACTCTTGTCAGAAGAGCTTAATTAATATGCAGTGAGTCATACCCCTAATAAAATTTGGAGGCAAAATAGTCAGAATTAGGATAATTCAATGAGTCTAACACAGTATTGCCTGTAAGATGAAATATTTTATTTATTTATTTATTTTTTAAATTTTTATAAGGTGCAATATTATAATACTATAATTACTGGTGTTCCTGCCACATCTGCTTAAATTTTTCCAAATAATTGCTTTCTTAAAACTGATATCTATATACAATCCTATTCTTGTTTCAAAAATACTCAAATTAAGTCTTTTTATCTCTTTGTCCTATCCCAGTTTACTAAATGGAGTTGTTACATTGCCCAATCCTAATTTAATAATTGAAATTGTTGCATTTGGTATTGACCATTTCTTGTGTATAATACTTCCACGACTGAACTTCTTCAATACAAAATAAATCACTTTGATCATAATGTGATGTATTACAGGACTATTTCTCAGATATTTTAATTCACAAATAATAAAAAATTGGTCTCAACTCAGTATCTATACTGTGCTTACTGCTTTTATGACAAATTTTGTGACCTATAAATTTTAATTGTGGTAAAAAAATATACATTTTGCTATTATTATCAATGTGTTCTACCATAATCATCAATTTCTAGTATATAAGTTTGCACTTCTAACTCTCTGAATGGATAAGTGAGCAGGAAAATTGGCAATATGTTACTGTGACCTTTCTGCCATACCACCCTAAACCATCAACTGAATTCTGTCCTACAGTACTATTTTTTGTGGCCTGGTTGACTGCCTTTAACAAAAAGTAACAATAATTTAAAGACAGACAGGAAGGTGTCTGAGTTGGTAGTAAAATATCTGTAATTCCTTTGTCAAAAATGTAGTCACATATTTATTTAATTATGGCAAGCAAATCATTTCAGTTTGAGGATGGAGTGGAATTGGTAGTACTTTTCACCTAATCTGAAATTCCAACAGCTAAAGAAAACAAGTTGAAAGAATTAAAAATCTTAAATCTTCATTCAGTCACTCTAACAGCCTTAATATGAGATCTCTTGGATGCCAGGGGCCTTTATATTTGAGTACTTTGCTTTTGTATATTGGGGAATTGAAATATAATGAATTTATGACGGCTGACAGTTATGATTTCAAACCCTAGAACACAGAGTTGTATGATCTAAATTTTCATAATTTGCATGCATTGTATCAATAAGACCTATTTTACTGTATTTTTATTAGGTTTAATTTGCTTTAATGTGGACAGTTTTTGAAAGGAACAGGCACAGTATGCTTCCTATCCCTGACTGCTACACTGGACTTTGGAGTTTATGCATAAGTTCATGATTCCATAGGTACTTCATCTTTTAGTTACTATAGAGAAAAAATAGACATGGGATAGATATTTGGACATAAAATGAATGTGGCAAAAGTTGGCACAAGTTGCATTACACAGAAAAGGAATCTTGTAGAAAAAGAAGCCTTACAACTTCAGCCCCCATAAAGTGGAGCAAAATGTCAAGGTGCCATTATTATTTGAACTTTTCTAATTGTTAATCAGATTAACTGATGTTCCATATAAAAGGTACTGTAAACAAATGGGATTATATGTTCATAAAACTATAAACTTTGTCAAAATAATATAAGCTTATGGACTTTTTAGGTAGAAAATTCATTCATGTATTTCATAAAGTCCACAAATATTTATTAAGCGCTGATGGTCCCGGTGAACAAAACAGGCATTGCAATGAATTGTTAGGAGGTTAAAGGTTATTGTTGCAAAATACTCTAACAATGATTTATGGAACATTAAAAAAAAAATCACTTATTTCCTTTAGTAATTCATTTTATCTAAAGGAGTATTAACATGGCCACACGCCACATTCTGCACTTCAATTTTATGAGCAGTAAGAAAATGGCAAGGCATATTCCTATAGTTAATGTGCACATTTATGAAGAATCCCTTCAAGTTTCCACCACCCAGGTATTTAGTAGGGTATAATAACTGATTTCAATAGTAACCCAAGTCATTTAAAAAGTGTTAAATACCAGTGACTATGTGACTATACTAAATCTAGAAACTAAGTTAAATATTTTAGAAATATTTTCATTATAACAGGTTGAATAAAATAGTTAAAGCAATTATCCAGGAAGTGGATTAATTGAAAAGCCCTCATTCTTCAAAGTCAAATAAATGAAACATTATGTGAAATATTTCAAAAAGATATTATATTTACAAAAAACGTTATTTTATCTGTATTAGAAAGCATCATAGCATGATGTTTGAGAACAGAGATTTTAATTTGGTTTGACATAACAGAGTTCAATTCTTTTCTGTGTGATTTTGGGCATATTTCTTAACTTTTTCTGAGTCTCGATTTTCTTGTCTTTGAAATGGAAATATTAAAAAAGGTTGTTGTGGGTTAAACAACCATGTAAATTTCTCACAATAATACTCAGAGGCTCATGCCTTCCAGTTGCACACTGCTAAAATTCAGGGTCCACTTTATCAAGAGTCTCATTCTTCTTCCTATGGCCCTGCTATTCATTGAAAATTACCTCAATTTCCCCCTCCAGATGGTTATCTGAGATCCCCGGCTTTGGTGACTTTCCCTGATAACAAATCTCTCTTTACAGCAATTAGCAGACCTGGAGCAGCAATGCCATACTGTATCCGTTGGCCCAGTTGCCACTAGAGCCAAGATATTATTTTGATTGGATGGTATGAAATGGTCATTTCTCCTCATAGGGTTTGACTTCATAATAGAATTACAAGATTCTGATAGCAACAATTTTGCTTCCCTGTCTGGTGGGTGTTAACTCAGCAGTTCACAGGTTTTGAGTCCGAAATACTGTATCCAGGGGAGTAGTTTCTCAAAGATGCCTTACTGAAACATATGGAAAGGAAGAAGAATTTGAATAAATGGGGAAAGGATTACCACTATACTGTCTTAATCCTATCAGTTGTTATAGTACTTTTCATGCTACCACTGAAGAAATAACTTATGTAGTCATAACACATCTTTAGAGTCCTCCTTATAGCTATTGGTGAAATCTTTTAGTTGTGTATATAAATGTAATGCAACTTTAGTTTGACCTTGGAAAGCTGTATTTCTGTATATAATAAGAAATATTAAATATTTGGAAGACTATTAACAATAAAACACAAGCTCTACTTCAATAACAGAAATGTGAAATGCATGAACAAAAATGTAATACTCCCCAGCTTTCCACAGAGGATAACATTACTTGTCAACTAGTACAAAATTGTAATTTCCTGTGGAAAGAGATCTCTGATTTAAGTCTTTATTTTTTGAGAGTTTGTTTTGTAAAATAATGATTATTATCCTTAGAATTTTAACAAGTTCCCATTGTGTAAGAATCAAAAGAGGAAAGAGATCTCATTCTTTAAAAAGATGAAAAGAAATAATGAGATTTCTCAATGCATAATTTATTCATCTAAAATAATAAATGTTGTCCACCACAAATAAGTCTGTAGAAAACTAAAAAAGAATGAACTTGTGAGAATTTGGATGGTTACTTGTGAGGATGTAAAAAGTAATAGATCTGACAATTATTTTAAAAAGGAGTAGTATTTGCTCAGGAAACTCATATTAATAGAAAAATTTAAAAGATAAGAACTTGTGAGCTTTACAGTAAAAATGTCAGATCAAGCTGACGTAGTTTTTCAATAAGGAGATAAACTTGACGTTTATCTTTGATAGAGCCTTTTAATAGTACTTGTGCCTAAAGAAAATTAAAGAGAACTAGGTAGGTTTATTTTCAATTATTTTTTCTATACTGTTTACTTATGTACAAAGTTTGGAGGATTTGGCTATTGTGCTAATTTTGAGCAAATGAAAGTTATCATTCCTTATATCTTGAATGATGCTGCTTTTTTCCTGGGTCAAAGAGTAGAACATACAAGTAGATAAGACATAAAGAAGAAGGCCATCATAGAGGAATTTCCTAAACAGGTGAAATCTAGAAATGAGGCAGTATTTAAAGTTGTATAGGGTGAGTGTTAGAAACTATGTGATATCTTGAGAAACTGTAACCTCCTCAAGAACACAACTGCAATGTACTTAAGACAGAGATCAATTGGGCTAACTAAATCTTAGAAGAATTATTGATGCCATGCTGTGTGCTGGTAACATTGAGGCATAAATATTGGAATATCTGAAATCCAAACTTGGAAATAGTCTTTCACAAAAGTTTATTTAAAACCCCATTTTACACTATAATATAATTTATAATTCCTAGGTTAGGTTTTCTCTCTTCCCAAACAACTCTTAGTACTGGGAAAGAACGAGCATTGATGTTTGTAATCAGGAATGTCAACTGGGAATCCAGTATTCCTCTCCTGGACCTTTCTATCCACCTTGTCAACACATCTTAAAAAGTGCCCCATGAGGCTGGGGAATATAGCTCTAGACAAGAGTCATAACTTCTGAAACCCAGGTTCATATGTTAAAGATGAGTCAGATAACCAGGACACAAAAATTCTACATAGCTAATATGTGGAAGGGGAAATTTTCCAATTTAACTAATTTACTAAATGTATGCCCTAAAATGAAATTTAAACTTTACATTCTAACTAAAAAATACAATGCAGATTAGGTAAGCCTCAACTATAATTGAGGGAATATTGGATATGTGAAAATGATAATAATATAAAAGGCATTATATCAAGAAAATCAAGTTAGAAAGAAATCTAGGTTAAGCTATTTAGTCACTTGTACACGCCACTATATAGCACATCATATATTCAAGCCACTGTATGGCATGACTTACTATACTTATACCATGGAGTCTAGGCAGTTGGGCAGTTTACTCCAAATTTGTTTGTGCAGATATGTTTTTAAATCTCCCCAACAAAGGTACTCTTTTAATACCTTACATGCTGAAAAGTCATTGAGACCCACCAATAATCACTGTGCAAAATGGGGCTTGCGGATTAAAACATTTGGGAAACATAGCTATCCCTAACCACCTATTTGCTTTTGTCTCCACTGATGAACTATTAGGGCAATCATACTTTGAAATTATTAAAACATACTAATGATTCTTATATAGAAAGACTTATTTAGCTAATACCACATTTGTGACCAAGATCTGTGAGATATTAGACCAGCTGTTTTCATAAATATATTTTACATACAAGGTATAGATACATTACTGGGAATAAATGGCATTCACCTGAGATTTTTTGAAGGAAAGCAAAGATGAAACTATGTGACTGTTAGTAAATTATGTGATGTGTCGGTACATCATGTGGCATATCTGGTACACTGATTGCCTACATGATTTCAATGATATCAGTTAGATTCTAGAAGCCATCAGACTAACAAGGTTCATTCCATATTTAGAAAATTGTTATAACTTATAATAAAGTAAGGCTTCCCAAATGCAGAGGTTTCTTGTAGGGCATTGAAGGTTGAGGTAGTATCTATTCAGGGAAATTATGTGTGACTACTATCATTCTATAAGGATTGTGTTAGATGGGATTAAAGGAGCAACTACTAAGTATAGCTCTGCTTCTTGCAAAAACCAAAATATAATATTGTTGACTGCAAAAATTTATTTAAAATGTGAGGAGTCATGAATTAGAGAAACGTGTGGGTTTTATTTTTCTTTTCTCAGAGATAAGCTTAGGAGCAGAAAAAAAAATGGTATGAATTCATTCAATGTTTATTAAGCATGCTACTGTGCCCCTGGCACTGTGGTAAGCACAGAATATACAAATAAGGCTTAGATGAAGTCTTACCCTTAATAACTTTACAGTTAGTGGAAAATGTAAATATAAAAAGAATATGTTAAGTGCTACAATGAGGTATATACAAAGTGCCAAGGGGACATGGAAGTGGTTGTCACTAATAATATATTCTAAACAAGGAACAGCTTCACAGAAATGGTGTATTGGGAAGAAGGGTGGGACTGTCTAGATAGAAAAAAGAAGGTGCATTAAAAGTAGAGAAAACAACATACAGAAGATATAAGGTATCTAGTTAAAAGTTCAATGTGCCTGAGATTAGGATATAAATGAGATAAGAAGGACTGTCAGGATAGAGTGTGTAGGAATCAGAAGTTGAAGTTTTTGAATGCCATGCTATAGTGCTTTTTGTTTGTTTTTGTTTTAATCCATCAAACATCAGTCTCCTTTGCTGGTTTTTCCTTATGACCTCAACCTTCAAGTATTGCAACCAGGCTTTCCTCCTTAACATATTTTCTATCTGCACTCACTCATCAAGTTTTAAATCGCTATCTATATATGTAAAAGTCATATAGTTGCATCATCAGTCCATTTATCCCCTGACTACAATTCATATCCAACTGCCTTCTTTACAGATGCTACTAATACATCTCAATCTAATCATGTGCCAAATAGAAACTTTGATTCTTTCAATCCTCCCAATTAGTTTCCCTTCAATGTTTCCCTTCTCAAGCCAAGAATATTTAATCTAATAGGCACCCTCAGTTTTTAAACTTCTTTTGTGCCCCACATCTAATTCATGAACTTCTTCAAAATATATACACTCCATCCCAACTAGTGATCTTACTATTTTTCAAAATCAGCAGGGTCTCAGGATCTTTCTTAGCACTTGATGTTTCCTTTGTCTGGAAAGCATGACTTGTTTCTCAAAGGTTTCTGCTCAAATGTAAGTTATCATTAAGGTTATCCCTATCTACTTTAAAGAAAATAGCTGTTCCCAATTCAAAATCCATCCTATTATGTTACCCTACTCTTTTATTCTCATAGCACTATCATCTTATATTTCTGAATATATTTGATTGTTTATCGACTATCTCCCACCACAAGGTTGCAAATTTCATGAACCCAGGTATTCCACAGCTTTTGTCCATTGCTACATTCCTGACACCTATTACAGTGGAAATAATGAATGAATGAAAGAATGAAATGGTAGATGAATTAATAAAATGAAATTAGAAAGACAGAAAGCATTCTTAAAATTTCATAGCCACCATTAAATAAGATAAAATAACAATTTATAAATTATTTAAAATACTGTATGGACAGTGATTCTGAAATGGTAACACCCTTCTTTTGTTGCTTTGCTATAGTGATTGCTAGTTTATTATCAGCGTCTTGGAGGCTAAGGTTTTTAGGAGATCATAGAGTAATAGCTACATTTGTAGGGAGTAAAAAACAGTCTTGGAGGGGACAAATTCCATTCAGAGAGAGCCAGGCTATTTGTTTCACCCATTTTCTTCTCTGATTCTTCTTCCAGTTGCCCTTCTCTCCAGAAGCCATTTTACCACATTTATGTAAACATTAAGAAGCAACCCTGTATTCAGTCCACAGGAAACCATCTTATAGACATCAAGACAGAAAAAACAGTTATTATATGTCATACTCCCACTGATTAATTTTAATTTTTCCGAATAGCTGGTGCTTTTTTCCTTAACACATAAGAGAGACTCAATGTCTCTACAAACCGTGGAGCATTTATTTGCAGTGGGACAATGTTTATTAATGAAAGATCTCTTACAAAGGAGACTTCTTATTGTGTAATTCAAAGCTGACTGTTGAAAATTGCTCTACTCTGTGAGATGCAAATTTATAGTACACATTTTGCTATGGTTTTTTGGTTATGCATGGTATTATTTCATGTGGTTTTAAAGTGGCATATAAAATATATAAAATGATGCATAAATAGTAGAAAAATCTAATTTCTATGAGCAGGGAAAAGAGATCATGCTATGCAGTCCCGGCTGGTGGTATTGTAATTCCCTGAGAAATCTTGATACTCTATCAAGAAATTGGCAGGCAGCCTATTAAAAATTTTATGTGGATCCCCTCCAAGATGAAACTGTCTAATCCAGTCTCTGATGGACTCTACCAAAGAGAAGCCGAAAGAGAACAAAAGAGACCAGAAGGAAAACTAGAGAACAGTGCAAGAATTAAAGGAATAGATTTTTGAGACACACGCGGACAAAATCATCCTATTCCTGCTTTGCAGAAGCAAAATGATATAAAAAAATACTCTTGTAGATGTGCAAGTATAGTTTACACAAACTGTGTCAATTGCTTTCAATCCCTAATACTTACTTGCAATGTGTTCATATTTACCTAAGATATAAAAGGAAATAAGGATTATGTTTGGATAGAGTGATAAGTTTGGGAATTTATAAAGGAAACGCAAGAAGTTGGAATGGAAACAGAAACAATAGGATTTTGTTATTTAGGGGCTCTTTGGGTACTTAGCCTGTGTCAAATTCTCAGATATGATCTCTTATTTAATCTCTACCAAAATCATTTGAGTTTTGCATTTTTAATACCCATTCTACATGAGAGAACACTGATACAAAGTAAAATTAAATGATATGTTAAAAGTCATAAACTCTTAAATAGCAAAACTCAAATTCAATTCCAGGTCTATTGAATTATATTCTCTTTCCACAGTGCAAAGAAAAAAAAAAGCTGCATTGCACTCATCAATTTTGAATTGGATTTGCATAGTAGATAATGGCCCCTTTTTGCCAAGCCTTAAACTCGTACATGTTTCCATAGTAAGTGCTTCTGTTTACAGTTATTTTATTTCCTCTTTTTCCTTCCCTCAAGAATTATGTATTACTCAACACGGGTCCGTTAATAGCAAATACTTTAAGCCTGGACTAGGATTTGATGGTGAAGGAGTATTTTTAACAAGAACATATTATATTGATAGTAGAGTTTAATCCATTTACATCTTCTACTCAAAGTAAATGAAAGGTCACACATGCAAGACGCAATAAACCAGGTAAGAAATGTTTCACTGAGTAACTTCTAGAAATGATACTGTATCCATCTAAAATATTTCATAAAAACAAGAGATATAATTTACAGAATATGCTTTACAATAATAATTCTTAGGTTGAGCTGGAAAAGGCATGTGGTATTTTCTTTCCATCGTGCTTACTTTCTTACAACTCTGGCTCTCTTCTGTGAAAATATTTTATTATTCACCTTGTAAATCATGTCACAAACAGTGTAAACAAATTTCCAGTACATATTTTAAGATGAGTATTGGAAGAATTTTCTACCATTACCATTACTTTCACACCAAACAATAGTGGTGAAAAAGCTGTGCAAGGTCAACTATTAGAAAATTTTATATGAATCGAAGGAGTTTGTCCCATAATAATAAAATCAATCTTGCTATAGTGATATGTAGCTCTAATCACTTTCAGGGAAAGAAAGTAATACAAAGTACAAATGTGATTGTTTTACTATTAATGTGTTAGGAATCTCACTGCTTCACTGATTTTTTTCCATTAATATTGAAAAGCAAAGAGGAAAAATCTAGCTCCAGTAGGTTAGGAGTTAATGTTTCCTAAATCCATTAATATTTTAAAAGACTATAATCCATTATAAGGAATTATGTGAAATAAATAGATATTTATTGGGTATCTTCAGCGTGTAGCAGGATGTAATTAGTGGGTTAAGGACTGGCCTCAACAATCAAAGCTATACTTCTTTCTTTGGTTATTCAAATCTATTCTATTTTGAAGCATCAGAAAGAGTTTTGAGCTTCAGGTTTCACAATTTCCTAAATATCTACTGAGTTAGTTCAAACCTGAGTCTCAGTTCTAGGATGTTAGCAAAACCCTTGGATTATCTTAAAAATAAATACAAATGGGAAAATGTGGTAAGTGTAACAACAACAAAAATATCAGGATCTCCTCTATTCCTGGTTAGTTCTTCAGTTATATCACAAAGAGATCAAAACAATAATAATATTTTATTTCTCCTGATCCTTTCTAGAAAACTTTTACCTTATTTAAAACTCTTCTACCTATGTTTGGTCTTCAGTGAATATAATGTTTTATCACATAATCCACAATCTAATAAAATACTTAATGCTAACTTTTTTATATATAGTTTTTCCATTCTTTGGTATAAGAAAAATTTCCCAGTAGAACTGGACAGTACAAATGCCATATCATAGGGTTCTAAATGCTAGCAATGCAGCATCTTGAGAGCAAGTGTAGGTCAATTAAGTATTATATTGCATTGGAGAAAGTGAATAAACAAGGAGGGACTAGAGCCAGGGAGTAGGATAATCTAATTAGAGAGCTGTAACACTTTTCTAAAAGAAATTATTTCTAAAAGATAACAATCTCCCAAATTATAGTAGCTATATTTTTAGAGTTCATTATGGAGATAATAAATCAAGAAAAATAATTTTTCAGATCAATCAAAAAATTTATGTAGCTTATGAGTAAGTCAGGGCCCTCTGTTTAGAATATATTGATCTAATCAAATCCATTTTACATAAAAAATATTGAAACTGAAATTCAGAGTGCCAAAGTGACATAGCTGGTTAACGGTAGCACTTGAGCAGGAATATTTATTTTGGAATGTTATTTAATCTACTTAGTTGGATATAATATAACAGAATGAGAAATATTAAATTTAAGCAATATAATAAATAGCTATAATCTAGTTTGAAAGGCATTAATAAACTTCAGAAGGAAGGCAGGGACAAAGTAAGTATTTTTTAATGGTAATTCATGATAAGTGTGTTTGTGGCCTAGAATAGGAGAGTGGCAATTAAGGAGATATTTTTAGGTTTAGCAGTGGATTTTGATGGCAGTTATGGAGAGGAAGAGACCATATTGGTGTTCAGGTTTCTGACTAGGAAAACTGAGAAAATTCTAACATGTTTATTTTAGATTTGGAATAAGAAGGGTGTTTGGTGGGAGATGTGTTTGGTAGTGGCATTTTGCAGTTAAAGTATATGTATATAGGTCCTGTAGATGCTTCCCTACATTATCTTCCAAGGTTTTTATGGTTTTGGCTCTTATATTTAGATCTTTGATCCATCTTGAGTTGATTTTTGTATAAGGTGTGAGATGGTATTCTTCTCTCATTCTTTTGGATATGGATATCCAGTTCTCCAAGCACCACTTAGTAAAGTTGGACAGCTGTGTCTGAAATTCAGATAGAGAGAGACCTGGGCCCAAGATTTAAATTCAAATTTAATTGGTGTATGGATTGTAATTGAACCCAGAGGTTGTGAGAAAGAGATGGCAACTATTTGAGGTACATCAATTTTAAAGTTTAGTGAGAAGCAGATATCAAGGATAAAGAACAAGAGATTTGAAGTTTAAAACTAAACAAGGGAAAAAACTTTTAAAAAGATAGAGTCCAATGGATCAAATACAGCTCAGACACTGTAAAAGAATAACTGAAAAATATATGATTATAGCAGCAAAGAAATATTGGTGATTTTAATGAGAACTTTTTCTATGGAATGGTTGTGATGGTTAATTTCATGGGGAATTCAATGTCACCATCAAGTTCCCAACTTGTGGCTTGCCCTACACAATTTGAACTTGTCAATCCTTACCGTCCTATGAGACGATTCCCATAAATCTCTTAACATTTACAAATCTAATATCCTGTCAATTCTAGTTTTCAGGAGAAACCTCACTAACAGTGATTAAGGAGAAGACGCTAAGATGATTAGTGTGAGAAGAAATAGAAAAAATGACTGCGAAAACTTGTTTAAAATATGTGGCCAGGAAGCTGTAGAGAGAAGGAAGGCAGTAGGTGTAGGTGGTAAGTAATGCAGTCAAGTGTTGTGGCTGTGAGAATGCACCTTGCACAGCTACTACTATGGGGAACATAATTGGCAAAAGATGCCAGATGCTGCACTTTAAAACCCATTGCCACATCTGCACCAGGGACACACCTTCTATAGGCTTCTTCACACCAAAGTGTGAGTGCAGCCAGGATACTAAAGTCGACTATTTCTGTGAGACAGGCATAAACTTTGGCTCAAGGACTCCCTGATGGCTTTGCCAAACCTTTCTTAAATTGCATGAATTCTGCCCAACCTTTTCTCTCTCTCTATCTTTCACTCAGGGTCTAATTACATTGCTGTTTGGTGGTCTTCCCAACTCCTCCCTGGCCTTCTACCTATTTTCTTTCACATAGATTTTTCCCCAGATTAAATCATGTCCATTAACTCCCTTCTGTGGTTCTGCATCTCAGAGGAACTGGACAAGCATGCTAATAAAGGGATTTTTTTTTCTTCAAAAATTGTTTTCAAATTCATTTAAATGATAATATAAGATAAAAGTTGAAGATATAAAAGACAGAGGGACTGTTATCAAAATAACTTTCTGAGAAAGCCAAGAGAGAAGGAAATGGAGAACAAGCTGGAAAAGCTCTTCTGATGTCACAAGAGGAAAGGAAAAAAGAATAGATGTTGATGTGAATATATTTAGTAGTTCAGTGGCAAGAAATGATGAGAATCCTTTGGCTTTGTGTTCGATTGAATTTTGACTGCAACAATAGACTCCATCCCATATATTTTTCTTCAGTGTGAACTTGTCAGGGTTCTATCAAAAAATATAATCTATTTTCCACCCGACTGCACTTGAGCAGGCCCTGTAGATTCCTTGACCAAGGGTTTAAGATGGAATGATATATCAGTTCCAGACCCACCTTTTATTTGGCCAGACACTGCTTCTTCCCTGTTGGAATGCTCTTTCTTAAAAGCCAATCTTCCTGTCAGAAGTTTCTGACTGTCTTGAGACCATCATGCGATGAGGTGCCCAAGCAAGATAGAAAGACCTGGGAGGATGAAATGCCATGTGATGAGAGCAAGAAGTCAAAGAGTATTGTAAGAAGATGCTAACTTGAAAGTGGATCCTCCAGCCTTAGCTACACCAGATGACACTAAATAAATTAGAGGCAAACCATTCATCCAAGTCCATTCTGAATTCTTGCTACAGGAAATCCAGAGAATAATAAAATGGTTGTTTTAAGCCACTAAGTTTTGGGATAGTTTCTTATACAATAATTGATACCAGAAACAGAACTCTATTGTTGATGAGACTTAGATGATGAGCTCATGGACAAAAATTAGGTAGGAACTGGTATGATAAACAATTTGGGGACAATGAAGATAAGCCCATGGAGAATAGAAGAAGCAGCTAAATAGGGAAATAAAGACACACTGAAAATAACTGTTAAAGACCATTTTGATATTTGAGATAATTAAATCATAATGATATCAGCAATATTAAGCAGCTGAAGTTTGGAAGTTAGATTGATCCAGAGATATTTTGATGTCTTAACAGAGTGTGGCAACAGGGCAACCAGGCAGGAAGTCTCTAAATCAATGGCAAGAAAATCTTGAAATAATGGAGTTTAAACTGAACATAGGAGAATCCAGTATCAAAGGAGAATTTATGAGGACAAAGGACTACAAGGCTCTGGAAAGGGAAAAGAAAAAGTTGTAATGGAATTAACTTAATGAAAGTTAATAGTGTTCATCAGAGATTGGGTTCCTTAAATTGAGTCAGGGCAGGATCATGAGAAGTTCGAAGGGAGTGAAACTTCAATGGAATGGAAGTTTAAGTCAATACTAAGGAAGAGATAAAGGAAAGGGAAATGTGGGATGGATTCTTCAAGGTTCTGAGGCCATGTAAAATGATAGCCACACCTGGAATAGAAAGGAAAATAGTAAATTGGGTGCTTACAATCTTTGGGATTGTGATTTTAAGGTCAGTATAAGTCATAAAAAATAATTGGTATAGAATGAAATATACAGTTACCATTGGATAACTTATTTTTTATGCTTGAATGAAGGGGAAATAGTCAAGAAACAGCATTCAAGAATATTGAAGATGCCACCTTCACCTCCGAACTCTGAGGCTTATGGTTGTTTAAGAAATTGCTTTGAGATGGATACAAAGAAACCCAATATCCTCAGATAGATTTGATTTAAGTCAAGGAAGTAGGTAGACTGTTTAATAAAACAACTGAGGATATAGGGTATTCCTGTGTCATGGACTAAGAGTTCTAGAAAACACAGTTGCAAATTTCAAGAAGGTAGGGTGCTAGGGAACAAGGTGAAGTTAAGTCTGAGAGAAGACATGATAAAAGATTTCTTAAGAAGAAGTTAACAGATGGCTTTACTTAAGGATATCAAGCTCGGTTGGGTTTGCGTTGCCATTATGTTTTCAAAGAAATAGTTCCAGCCATCTCTTGGTATATGTGAGTTTGTAGAAATCAGGGACCCCCAGCTAGTGTGCCCATGGTCAGGTGCTTCCTATTTGCCACCTAGCATGGATCCTGCCTATGAGTTTCTTTGAAGTATAAAAGAGGCTTGACTGGTCAGATACCTGGTCTGTAGGATCTGGTGTGGGATGGGAATCACCCTGGTGGACTCCAGGCTTCAGGAGGGAAAAGGGGGAGAATACATAGTGGTGAAAGACTAACATTTAGGTTCAAGAAAAATCTCCATGGCCAGAATCCTTAGAAATGCAGACCTGTGTCTATTCATTTTCATCATGTCAATAAAACTAAAGTATATAAAAGGAGACATTGCATTATTTGTGTGAATATGTGGCAAAACATTCTAACTTTGATAATAATGTATTTGAAATTAATCTTTCAAATAAATGATACATCTTTTATGGGGAAATTTTAGGCTTGCTTAGCCAGGGAGTGGATTCTAGATAATCAAAGCTTTTGTTCAAAAACACTTGCTATCGAATTGTGATGAATCAGCTGCTTTGCCATTACTAGCCTAAAAAGTGATCCAAGTTTGGAAAGATCAATATATAAAAACTCCAGACCTAGCCATTTTAAAACAAATATTTATGTCAAACTTTGTACTAGAGGCCGTCAGTGTGCATCATGCATTATGGAAGCATGTGAATCAGCATTCCAGGTCTAGATTTAGAAAAGCAGCGCAAAACTAAATAGTGAAAATGAAGGGCAGTCCCATATCTTAAAGGAGCATTAAAATCACCAACTTTGAAATAGTTTCTCTTGGCAATGTAAGGTAGTAATTGATCTTTTTAGGGGAGGGGATAATTCAAATAAATAATTAATATCCGGCTTTTTTTTTTCAGGAATAATAAATTAGAAATGCATGTGGGTGGATAGGTTAATTTCAATTTAAAAAGCATAGTTTGATGAAAAAGAAGTACCTATTTTCAGCCTTCATTTACACAAAATGAAGTATAATTTCTTGTTCTCTCTCTCCTTTTGTTTTCCCCACATTTTGTTTTAAATGTCAGCCTACCCTTGAGCTCAGCAATATCTTGAAATGGATCAGGAGCTTGGGAGATCACTTGATGGGATTTGGTGTTTTTCTTTGTTTACTAACAGTTATTTTGAAGTTCTGACATTCTTTGACTTCAAAGTTGCTGAAGGTGTGGTTTTGTAAAGTTTTATTTTTCTTTATTATTTTGGAAGAAATATTAGTAAATGTGAAACCAGATAGTTACATGAAAGTCCCCTCTTCTATTTCATTTATTTTTAGGATATTGGAAATCTTCTGATTTCTCTATAATGAACATTTGTCTAGTCATTCACTTAATTTCCAAGTTTGGATATTATTTCTTATGCTTTAATTTTATCATATGAGATTAGAAAGTATGGCTAGCATGATTTCTGCCCTTGCAGATTTACATATTTACTTATGTCTTGATACAAAGTCATATTCTTCAATTTAGAAGATGTTGAAAGCTTCTTTAACATTCAAAGAACGTTTATGAACAGAGATAAATACTCACAAAATTTGTATATTAAGTATAAATTTACTAAATGTACATGTCTGGTAATTAAAGTTAAGAAAATCAATTTTTCTTAAAGATTTAGCATTCCATTATCTTACTTAATTATATTCCCTTAAAAATTTACTGCATTTACAATATTTTACTACTGATTTTTTAAAAATTCAAACTCCTTATATAAAAGACAAAGAATACATATAACTCACTGTTAAAATTCATTTTAAACTTATTGCAAGATGTCAATATAATTAATATAATCAAGTTAATAGATATTTGTTTGATTCTTGGTAATACTTTTCTGAAAATTTTATTAGTCCTTACTTTTGTATTTTTCTAATGTTTTAATATATCACTTTGTTATCTCACAATTTTAAAGCTAGCTTACCAGATCTAAAAGAAAAATAAAAACCACATCTATTTTCTTAACTCATATAAATTCATAGGATCTTTGTTTTCACCTTATTGATTCTTAACCCACTGTGTAGGATTTGAACACTTAGCTAAAGAGGAGTCAAAATTAAACCACTGAACATCAGAGAAAGCTTCCCTTTGATAGTTAAACTTTGATTGATGAATCAATAACATATTTCTAAGTTTATTCCCTTTTCGGAGGCTTTGTTTTAAATTTGTGTGACCCTAAAAATGTGATAGACTTTAAAAACTTGCCAGGTGTTACCTAACCCACTGCCCTATAATTGGAAGATATTAACCAGCCTATTTTCATTATTACAAATGTATGTGTGAGTTATCATTATCCTATTGTAATTCATAGACCGTTTAGAGTATTCATCTCCTGGGAAAGAACAAATCAGTTATTGGCTCCTCTTAGAGGTATCTGGCCAATTTATCACCATGAGTGTTTTATAGGGTTATTAAGTTTGATCACAGAGCTTATGAGTCCTTCCTATTCATGATAAGGTTTGATATTTCCTCAGGTAAATTGAACCAATCCTAGTTCCCTTTTCTTCATTCTTCACAGCTTATGCAAATGGTAGGTGTTGATGAAACAGGTTTCAGAAGATTGAAAGATATAACTATAATATATGCAGTAGAAAATATTTAGAAAAAAATCATATTCAGTTTCCTGGGTAGGCAGATATCACACCTAATGAATTTGTAATTTAGGAGAGGAAGTATAATAAGAGCATGTTAGCTTTGTGATTTTGTTGTTTGTTACATCTAGCAAGATGCCAAAGAAAGAAATCAGCTGTTTGCAATTAAAAAAAAAAAGACAGGAATAAAGTGACTCTAGAAATCTGGGAAATTGCAGGGTAGAAAAAAGCAACTTAATTGAAAAGAGTAAAAAGCAATAGTAAGGAAGTCTTTGAACAATATATGTTGTTTTTAAAAAGTCATGCAGTGAGGCAAAATTTAAACAAAGAGTATGGCTCTTAAATTTCTGAGGCTAATAAGGTAACTCAGAGTCAATGTAAAATTAACGGTGTTGGGCCAGCAAATCCTTCCAGTTTGTTAAGATGAATCTAGAAAATAAAGAATATGAGGGTATAGACTTTCCATTAGAGCCCAAGTTATCCACTCCACTCCAGATACATGTAATAAATTTGAGAAACAGAAGCATGGGTGTGAAAAAGCAAAGGAATATAGGAAATGTTAGATAAGCCCTGAGCTTTTTAAGCATTGTACTACCCAAAGAAACAAAGACAATAAAATTGTTTAAAACTTAAAAAAGAACTTTGGACTTTCAATTATCCACTGGTGGAAAGCAGACTGAAACAACTTTATAGTCCACGAGGAGGACATACTATGTGGTCCCATGCTCATTCCAGTTGTGGCAGACAAGAATAATTGAAATGTAAGAATCAAATGGTCCCAGAGGTTTCGAAGACAATGGAACAGAAATCAATCTCAGGAAGTAAAATTGAGATCCAATAAAGGAAATTTCCTAACTCCAGGGTAAGTAATGAAGCAATGTCTTTCTAGATTTCATAACTGTAACAGACCAGTGAATGCTTTGTGTCCTCCATTCTTCACCTTTCAAAACGTAAGTGTTTATGTAGCTACCCTGTATATGTTCCACCCTGTACATAGAGTATGTGACAGAGCCATACATTTTTGTTTTAATTCATAGATCTCAGATTGAGAAGAACCTAATCTGTTTCTGACTACTATGCACAACCTCATTTATGGAGAGTACTGCACATCATCCAGTGGCCCTTAGCATTGCACTCAATGCTGTGACTGAAGGTAATTCAATTTAGATATCTGACAGGCAGTCTTCTGATTTATGATTCAGCGGCAAATGGGCCTTTCACTCAGCTGAACACAATCCCCTCAATCTGCACTATTCAATAAAATAGCCACTAGCCATGTGTAGCTACTGAGCACTTGAAATGTGACTAGTGTGAATGAGGAGCTTAATTTTTAAATTTGATTTTGTTTTAATTAATTAAAAAGTCTGACCAGTATAAAATATTCTGCAATATATTAATATAATGTGCTTATTATACTAATTTTTCACTTAAACAATTGCCATCATGTAAAATACTGTTTTATTGTTGAATGTGTGTTGGGCTTGCACATCATTTCTAGTATTACGCATGAGCATAATTACCTACCTAGTAGATAACAAAAGATTGATTGGATTTGATTGTTTTTTTCTATACACTGATAACACATTGTAATGTGTTGATTTGAATATGTCTTACAAACAGCATAAATGACATTGCAAATCTTAATTAATAATTAAATTATAACACTTGTTTTAATTATAATGTAACATTTATTTTTCAGTTAAAAAGTATGGACAAGTTTTAAAATTCAAAACAAAGCCATACTACTGATGCAGAATCTAGTGGAGATGTAAACATCCATAATACAAGCATAAGGGTAAAGTGAAAATAAATACCAGAAAAAGGTATGTTGCAAATTTCATAATGAATGGCAATTACAATTTGCTGCAGCAGAGCAAAATGAAAAAAACTGCTTGCTGAATAAAATATTTTAAGATGACGAAGTAGACAATATGAGGAGACATTATATATATAATAATTTTATAAGTTTCTTCTCAACAGTCAAAAAAGAATTAATAATTAACCTCCTGAAACCAGAATTAAATGTCCAAGAGAAATTTTTAAAACAATTTTAACATTATTGAGCTTGTAACTTGGCCAATCTAAGATGACTTGGATTCTCTCTGTTATCCTCTCTTCCTCTCTCACTCTTAAACACACACGATTTGTAAATGGAGAGCTGCTAAATTAAATTATTTCAGATATGTAAATTATGTTAGAAAATTATGAGGAAAATGTTTTTATATTTTACAAAAATTTACAAAGATTATAAAAGTGAAAGATCATCAATTAAGCCAACAATCAACTGCCCATAAAATGAGACCTTCTAACAATATAAACAAATCAATTAATTCAATCAATAAAGACTGTATACATTTGCTAACATAACTCAATATGCAGAAGATACTAATTGAAAACTACAATGTTATGCAAATTGGCTGAAAACACTACAAGAAAAATTTGGAGAGTGCTCTGTTGATACGGATTTGTTTTTACTTAAATTGGACAGATATAGTTTTGAAAATGATATGTTTTTGCCTGAAAGTCAAGTCAATTCTGAAAAAGATAAACCATTTTGGCAAATGGGGATGTGAATATTAAAGGAAAATTATTTTTTTTGGTATTAAATTTAGTTATCAAAAAACATTTAAGTTTAATGTTTGAAACAACTTAAGTATGCTAATATACTTTAACTGTAAATTTTATGAGATATAAATATAGTCATTCCAGTGTGATTCCCATTAAATTGCAATGGGCAGTAATGTCCTCTAGAGCCCCAGAGCAGGCTGCTCGGATTCCCTGAATTCAATCAGAAATTGGGGGAATAGAGTATGTAGCAGGTTGCATTGAATTTTGTTTGAACCAGGTTTCAAAGTAGCTTACCTTACTGCCACCCACATGTTATTATCCAGAACTCAGTGCCATGGTCACACCAACCTGCAAGGGAAGTTGCAAAATGCAGTGCAGCTTTATACCTAGGAAGAATAGAAAACAGGTTTGGTGAACTCAAAAATTTCTGTCATATCATCCAGGTTTGCGATATACCTAACAACGTCTGTCACATCATCCTTACTTAGTTTTTGTCTATTTCCTATGCTTTCTGGAAGGACCTGTAATGCCTCCAAATAAAGTTACAGATTTTTCAAAATTTCCTTGTATATTTCTCAGTATATATTCTTTTATATATATATTTAAAGCAGTAATGTTAGAGGCATGTAAGATGTTATGTCATCTTGGGGAATTGTAGTTATTTCCAAAATGAAATAGGTTATCTAATGTTATGCTTATCTTTTTAACTTATATTAATATTAGATACTATAAATTATTATTTATTAAATAATAATATTACTTTACCTGATCTCTGTTTTATAGTCCTTGTCTATTTCATCTAATTCCATCCCTTTCTTGTCCATCTTCCGCTGTCCTTTACCCTTAATTGATTTTTTTTTAAATTTGGCAGAGTTAGGTTTTGTTTTCATTTTTATCCCAAATGAGATTACCTGCCTTTTAGTGATTTAATACATGAATATTGATTGTGGTTTGTTTACACTCATATTTTTGGATTTGCTGCTGCTATTTTTGTTTTTTGTTTTTTGTTTTTGTATTTTCTCTTTAACTTGTTTCTTTGTTTATTTTTCTTCATTAGCTATTTTCCATTCATGCTTTAGTACATGCCAAGTGCTTTGCATTTCAGAATTAATTAATTTAACATATAAAATACCTGGTAACAATGATTTTCCTAATATTAGATACTCTATTACTGCATCTCTTTTTATTCATGGGCACTCTTTAAGTCACTTGTGGAGAAAAGGGTTAACTGGGCAAGCTTCAGGTGTCCAAACATTGCATATTCCCAAGAAAGTCCTATCTTAAGGACTGGCCATTGGCTGGTTCCTGGGAGATGAGATCAGACCCCTTGAAATATTCTGCCTAATATGAGGTTTTTGGATGCCTGAGGCCTTGGACCACACTCGATCAGTTCAATAAGAAAGTTTATGCTAACCATGTGCTGTATAATGAATGCCTGGATACATTTGAAGTCTCATAGCTGAGGTCAATCATGTAGGCACTGCATGCCTATGTGACTGTCCTCCAATAAAAACCCTGGAAACCAAGGTTTGGTTGAGCCTCTTTGGTGGCAGCACTTTGTATGTGTTGTCATACCTCATTGCTGAGAGAATTAAGGGTGTCCTTGTGACTCCACTGGGAGAGGACACCTAGAGGCATGCACCTGTGTTTTCCTGGACTTCCTTCAAATGTACCATTTTCTTTTGCTAATTTAAATCTTGATCCTTTTGCTGAAATACATCACAACCATTAATATAAAAGCTTCTGAGTCTCATGGATCCTCTAATGAGGCACTGAAGTTGAGCATGATTTTGGGGACTCCTGGATCAGCAATCTGAGTCTTTGATATTATTGGGGGGGGCTATCTTTCATTCTCACTTTGAATTTTTTCAGTTTATGATTTTTCATTCTATTTAAAGATCTTTACTCTGTATGTCTCAACCTCTAAAAATGTTTCCTAAGATGCAGTTGTTTCCTTTTTCCAAACTTCATACTTTCCTTCCACCATTTATCCTCAGCATGTATCATACTACCCTCAATCAGTCACCCGAGTCCTTTCTTAAATTGAATCCAATAGCATTGAACTGAAGCCTCCTCTCTGAACCTTCTGAAATAGGAAAGAAATTTCCCTGAGCATCTTTGTATGCAAACGTACATCCCTGACACTTCCATTATTCATTTTCCACCAGTGGGGTAACTTCTTTTACTTATACATCATTCACCATTTAGAGAAATTTTTGCTCAATCCCAGACAGATGATTACTATGATCAAGACCCTATGCTAGATAAATAAAACATGTATTTTTAACTTCTAAGCATTTAAAATATAGTAAAAATTTAAATAGTAGGAGATAAATGATGAGAAAAGTTATAAGGCAAAGAGAGGTCTGTGTGGCACTTAGGATAAAGATACTACTTTCCTTCAACGTCAGTTCAGAGTTTTATTATTATTATTTTAATGTTTCCACATCTGTGTTTTCTACCTTTCATTTCAAACTTCTATATTGAAAAACTCATGCCTGCACTAACAGGCTGGCATCATATTTAAATAGTTAAAGAAGAGTTTTCCAAAAAAATCATTTTAAGGTGTTTAAAAATGGTGATATTTTAAAACCATTCAATGCTATGAAAAAAATCCATGTTACTATAAGTAGCATTATTAAAAGACTGCTTGTGCTTTACATTGGCTTCAAAGGATTCTCAGTTTTCAATATTGCTCTTGTGTGTTAACTGTGAATTTTAATATCAGTTATAAAATTGATAACTAATAACTTTTAAATTATTCTTTAGAAATATTAAGAAGTATGCCTTCATAGAGGTAAATAGTACATTGGGAAAGGAACAGTTATGTTCCTTTAACATTCAGCACCTTGATTTAAGAATCCTTTTATGTTTGTCTTAATTTCTAGTTGTCCTACAAATGAGATAAGAATCTGTCCCTGTCCCTTGTCTATCCATTGCTCTCAATTGCTCATCTATACATTTTATATGAATTGACATCGAACCAAAAGCATGTAAATAAATACCAACAGAATTAATCATTGCAGTTATTATGAATTGATCATTTATACTGTTGAACTGAATGCATCATGCATAAAGAAACCAAATTTTCCCTTGTTTTCTGAATTTAATGTAACCAACAGAAATTCTACCAAAGAAGCTAAATGTATGTATGTATGTATGAATGTAAAAATGGGTATCTATTCATGTGATAAATGACTTGTTTTAAGTTTGAGTTAAAGCTAAGAACAACTTTACTCCAATCAAATCCCTTCTAGAACTCTGGTTCATGCTCCTAAATTGGTTCCAGGTTGAATGCTCTGAAACTGAATTTCAGAAAAACTAGTAATATTTCCCTTGTTATGCTTGGCCCTATTTTCTGTGGTCATACCCCTTTAGGCAATCTTATCATTTCTCTTTTATTTTCCTATTATTTCTCTTCTTTTTAAGTAAGATGAATAAATAAATATATCCCTACACCCTCACCCCCAATACAAAGGATGGCTAAACTTCTAACTTTGCTTCATGGATGTCAAATCAATATTTTGGGCCCTAATAGTTGTAAGCACTCCTGTGATTTACTCCCACTTTGTTTTCGTCTTGTATGTGTGTGAATGTGTGTGTGTGCTCAGTGAAACTTAGATTTCAAGAGTCTATCCTATACAATGCATATACTCTATCAAGAGCCAAATTCTTCCTTGCTTTGAACCTTCAACGATCATTGACTTCAAAAGAATATATATTATGTTCTGAAGTGGCTCCATACAGCTGTAGCGGAAGGCATAAAATTATTCCCCAGAGACTAGTTCCTCCATTCAATGTGATGCAATTCTGCTGCATACATAAGTACTTCTGCCTTTCTTCTTGTTTGTGCATGTTTTGTGTGTCTGTGATCAAGGCCACTAAGACAAAACAGAACTCTGGTATGCGTTCTGCAATTATTCTGAGATGATGTAGAGATGTTAAATCAAAATAAAACTCAATATTTTAAACTGAAGATTCTTTTATTATTTATGCTACCTTTGAAGTACAAACTAGCAGCAAGTCAGGTAAAAAAATAAGATCCACTGTGAATGAGTGGCCCATTCTCTAGGTGATTTGCAAACCAAAAGGCTTCTAGTATATCATAGTATGTTTACTTATTTTATTGCGGTAAATATGGTGGTCTCAGATAATGTAAAATAAAATTGCGTTCTTGAAAATGAAAGAAAAGTGAATGATTACTGTGTTTCAATGCCACCTGATTCATTTATATGTACACAAATTAATTTGAAAAGATTTTTCAATTCACTTAGTTTACAGTTCAATTTAATGTTTTAAAAGACATCTGAATTCCTAGATACTGATGCATCTTTTTACACTTTCCCTTGTGAATTTTAGCTGTTACAAAATGATTTGGAATTTGCATTATTCTATACCATTTTTTCACAAAATGTACTTTATGTCAGAAACGTGTTAAGCAAAAAAGATTAAACAAGGTTCTAAAGTCAGATGTCTTTTGCAAGATTTGGGATTAAAAGTTAAACAAATTTTTCTTGTTCAGTACTTCACAGAACCTTCACTGTGCTACATTATTCTATCAGTGTAGGATATAGAGTATTCATCATCCCGAAAGTGTATTTGATCACAGAACCAAGCAACCCCTGCCAACCTAGTGCTGCCTTGATATTAGGTTGGCATTTTACAGGATTTTGTGAACTTCTAGTGTGTATATTTGGATTTAATAAAAAAAGCATTTCATTTGGTTCTTTTAAGTTTCCTCTTCTATATTTTTAATTTTTTCTTGTTTCCCAGTCAGTGAGCATGACTATTTTCTGTTGAGTATGCTTAACCTTTTGCATTATTTGACAGTCTGTATTTGCCCTGCTGCAGCAAGTTGGCATTTTATCCAATGGAATGGAGGCTTTCAGGCCTAGTCATTTAAACTTTGTTGGGAAATGATGTATGGGCATAGATAACAAGGCTAAAAGGTGACAGTTTCAGTTGTAAATATAAGAGCAATATTTGCTGGACATGTTGAAAGACATAGATATTTCCATTCATATCCTTATAACTACATGTTTGCTGAATGTCCTTAGCCTTTCTGTCTTCAGATGTCATTGTATACTGACATCCCTTAAAAATTGCTGTGAGGAACACTATAACATTATTATCTAATAAGGTTGGAAATTTATGGCAAATAAGGGAATTATATTTTGACAGAGTGGATTGATATAAATGTAGATAAAAACACCTTGCAATGACACAGAGTTTGTTTTTATTCCCAATTTTCCTCAGCCTTATGAACTAGGCATTAGTTGTATTATGGTTGTTCTTTTCCAGTGTTTTTATAAATAACTCCAGAAATTATAGGAGAACAGACTAAATAATGTTCTTTCAGTGAGTCAGATGTACTTATAATTATGTGATTTTCACATCTAATTTCTGAATGTAAATTGCATAATTTTTCCTGACTCAAACCATTTGAACAAGGAAGCAGTTTCATGTTTTCTTTTTTCCTGGGGAAAAAATAGTGCATTATAAAACACCATATGAAGAATGACTTTCATAGCACTTTTCTTACCTTCTGACTCGAATTTATAAGGAATGTTTTGTAAGCACTAACATTTGATGAAAAGTACAGAATTCTGTTCATTCGAATATTACATAACTATGTGAGAGTCATGCCAAAATTTTGTCTTACTGATTCAAGGAGATTTTGTTAATGGGATAGGCAGAACTTTTTAGGCATAAAATGAACAATATAAATGTTTTCTCATATTTACTAAATTATATTTCATTATTCAAAAATTTCAGTCTGTAAATTTTGTTAAATTATGTATAAACTATCACTTGAAGGAAAACATACTATTTTTTGCCAGATAAGTTAAATAAATAAATAAATAAATACAAGTATTGTATTATTTGATCCCTTGTATACTGCTCTATAGCTACATTGCGTAATTCTACAAGTTATATTATCTCAGTCAATGTAATAACAGTAAAATATTAATGAAGTCCATAAATCAAATTATAGCAGAATTATAGACACAGCTCAAGAGTAAAAGGGATGACTTCCAAATAGGCAATGCTTTTCCTGTCTATGTTTTTTGCTAATTCCAAAATACATTATTAAAAAGCTTAAATATTAGTTTTTTATTACAGTTTCTTCAGAAAAATAATAGTAGTTCATGACAATGCACTTCAAAATTAGTTGAAAGAAACTTAGATATTATAGGCAGATTACCTAACTTAGAAATTAGTGAAATTAATCAACAATAACAAAAAAAAAAAAAACCCCACACAATCTAACAGAGCGTATGAAGTAGTTGGTGATGTGATAATGTGACTACCTGTATATATGATTTGAAGACTAAGCTGAATATTTAACATCAATGTCTATAGTATAGAATTTTCTGCAAAACCATTGTTATTGTTAATATAGATGTAATTTTATTATTGTTGTTGTTTATATTATTATACCACCATCATTGCTAATATTGGCAATAAAACCTTGCGAAAGCCCCCTGAATATCAGAAGCTATCTCTTATTATCAGAGTACATAACTCCAAATTAACTGATCCATTTTAAGGGCATTATTTGGAATCGCTCTGGGTTATGACAGCTTTGGATAATCACACTTTAAAATATATCTTTCGGTCAATCATAATTACTAAATATACTTTACAAAACAAATTAGGCAATACACAGTTCAAGATTACCATAAGATCTTCTCATCACATGCCCCCCCCACACACACCAAAGGCTTTGTGAACCTACATGAAATAACAGAAGTTCCTTTCTATTGTATAATTGCTTAATAGAGAACTTTAATAGTACCACAGTCAATTCCATGTAATATGTACTGTAGTTATGCTCCTATTTTAAGCATCAGTGCTTCATCTTTGAAGACCTTCACACACTATGAAACATACTAACAGCTATTTTTTATTGTATGCTGTCTTAAGCTGCAAATATATTTGTTTAAGCCACATTAATTTCCATAAACTTCCAGGTAAAGTCTGTTAGTATTTCATCTTATAATGAATATAATATAATATAATAATATATAATATAATATAATTACCATATGCCACTGAAAGGAGGTGACTTCAGGCTATAGGACACACAAAATGGTGGAAATAAATCATTATCCACTATGCTGTTTTCCAAAAGTTTTCAAGATTATGATAAAAATATAGAGCATTTTATTTATGGACATCCATATTTTCATAATAGTAGCATCAAGAGAGTAACTCTTGAACTTTAGAATAATGCTTTTCTTATGAGACAAGTTCCCTCCAGCAGATTCTTTTTAATAGAAACTTACATGTAGAGTCCTTAAAATATATTTGTATTAATAAAGTATTTATTTTGAATATTTTAGAGGTCTATCTGTAAACTATCATTTTGCTTATTTCAAATTATTAGCTAAAAAATGGTATCCCATTAATTGATGATCATTTTATATTTCTTCTACAACAAAATGAGTTAGGAAAAATTTTACTTCAGAAAGCCCAAGCTAAATACAGTAACTATGAAAAACTTCACCTACACAGTATTACAGATATTATTAAGAGAGCCAATTATGAAAAAAACACACATATATATAAACACAAAGGAATAAAGAATGGGTTGATATTTAAGAAACAACTCTCAACCAAAGAAAACTGCATTATTGACATTTTATGTGCTCTTAAGTCTACATGAAGCAAATAGGGAAAAACTCATTCCACAACCTGTAATATTATCTCCTTTAGAAGCTAGAACCTTAATGAAATCTTCCAAAGCAAAGTGCATAATGATACCTAGCAAATGGACATTTCTTTTGATTCCATTGGTGGACTGGTGGAATCTGGTAAAAAAACATATGTTTTGGCTAATTAAGGATGCCTTTTACAATATTAATGTAAAAGAAACTGAACGAGAGCTCACTTTATTCTTACTTGGGCCTGAAAACTCAGGAAGAGTTTCAAGGCATATGTGGTCTTCTTAAATTGTATACCCAAAAAAAAGGTATATTATGAGTTCTCCTGGTAAGAAATAGTCATAAAATTGTCATAAAATTTCTATATATGCCTGTGTGATCTCAAAATTAAGCCGTTTTTTAAAGAGATATGATCTTATTACATTGGGTGCAGTACAGCTTAGTAACTTGCTGAACAAAATGAGTTCAAGTGATAATAGACTGAAGAGAGTTGATGCCTTGTTCCTAAAGACGTGTGGCGTTCAACCTGGATTTCCTAGACTTCCTAAAGCAGAGGTTCTTAACCTATTTTGTTCCTCATATCCCTTTGGCCAGTCAGGTGAAAACCACAGACCCCTTACTAAATCCACACTATACTGTGTATTATTTAATTAATATATCACACCTGTACTAACACATTCCCACAGGAATAATTTTTTTTTTTTGAATTTCAGTTCAAGCTCACGGATCCCTGGTTAAGAACCTCTGTCCTAAAGTATTGCTTTGTTTTTCTTCATAGCACTTATCATCTCCTGATATATTATACATTTGTGTTTGTTTATCATCTCCACTGGTATCAAACTTCTGAGAGAAGAGGACTTTGGTTTTTTGTTGTATTCTTTCCAGTGTCTAAAAAAGTATCTGTTACATGGTAGATAATGCAATAAATCATGGTTGAGTGAGTAGAGGCTCTATTCAGGAAAGTTTACTGGAGAACACAATATGGTAATTAATTTATGATTACAAATAGCTTGTGACAACACGGTTGTCTAAAACTTTAAAAGTACCTTAAAACATATAGCCAAAAGATTTAAAAAATAAATAAAACTGGGAATAATTGCAGCCCATAAACCACACAGACAAAAAAACATGTAAGGGAAAGTCTGACTGAAACATAGCTTGAAACCTTTCTGAGATAGCTTGTCTTCAATATGGCCATCATCAATACCTTCCCTTTATGTATGTGCATACGATTTCCCCACCCACAGATGGAGTCTATTCCTCTCTGCCTTGAATGTAGGCTAGTACTAGTAACTCAACTGAGCAATAGAATGCTTGAGAGTGAATTGCTGGAACTTCCTAGGCCGCATTGCATTTCCACCTAGGCTTCTTGGAACACTTGCTCCAGGGAAAGCAAACCACCATGTAAGAAATCCAACTACTCTAAGACTGCCGTGTGGTGAGAAGCCCGAGACAAATGGATGGACTCTAATGGTTAAGAGCCTATGTGAACAGAAAGATACCAAGGAAAATCCACGCACCAATGGTTGAATGAGGAAACCGTTTTAGAATTGGATTCTCCATACCCAGCTGCCCAGCTGATATCACCAAGGACCAGAAATAAGCCATCCAGGATATCTTCATTAATTCCCTACCTGCCAAACCGTGAATAATGTAAAAGAATTGTCTTGAGCTTCAAAGTCTCGGGGGTAATGTGTTGCACAGAAATAGATAAATGGAACAATTCCCAATACCATTACCAGATGGCAGAGAAACCAGTACTACTAGTTTCCAGTGCAGAAGAGAGGGAGCATTTGTTTCAAGTTAAATTATGTAGCATGTGCCAACTATCCTGGAATTTTTGGCACAGATTTAAGAGAGACTATTCTGGTTCAAGGGGTAAATACAAAGAAACCTATGACTGGAGTAGTTTGACTGATGACAAAATACATTAGGGACGGAGATTTTGCTTTGACATGTATTTTTATCTTGTCTCGTTTTCCTGCATCATTTAGGTATAATAATCATAAAAGAGGCCACTTGCCCTGTACTGATTCTGCTAATGTTTTATTTATGAAGTGAAGGTCTTTCTTTGCATTTTAGCTAGGCTCTACAGGGATATTTCGATGAATTTTTAATCTTCATTTTTACCCTCCTTTAAAACGGAGCTACAAGGGAGACTCACAGACAGCTCTGCTGTGCAACCAGGTATTTGTCAGACTGCCACATGAGTCATTTTCTCAATGACAAAGCAGGTGGTTGCCCTGGAGGGAACATAAAAGGAATCTCAGTAATCATGCCCTACTTGAGTTGCCTACACACTGCTGACTCAACAGCTGGCTGTATCCAGAAGAAAACAAGGCAATAGATAAAATATAAACAAACAAACAAAAAAAACCCCAAAAGTAGCAATGTAATATAACTATCCCTGAAATGATCACCTATTTTTTTTAATTTCAAAGAAGATTTCTTGATATCTGTAATTTAAATGAAAATATATAAACACAAATTACAAACAGAAAGCTTTACACTTTTACAGGACATTGGATCTGTTGCTTCATCAGCAAAATCTGCTGGGAAATTTTGCAATAATCCTCAAATTCTTTCTTGTTTGCTGAATGGAATGTCTAAGCCCAGGTGGGTGCAAGAAGTTCTCATTTGGGCCTCAAGCCGAAATCTAAGTTAATAACTTCCAGGGCACACACTTCCCACATGGTTTGCTGCCAGCATTGTTGCATAAAGGAAATGTAATTTCTGAAAACACATGAAAGCAGGTATTGGGTAGAAACATGTCTTTCTCTGAACACATTAGTAAGCTTCCTTGGACAAGATAATTTTTTTTTTTTTTTGTATCCAATAAGGTAAGACACTCATTCTTTTTTAAAAAGACATGGAATTATATGAAAAGATATGTGTGGTAGCTTTGGTAAATTGAATTATGTACCCCAATTTAGTTGTTATTAATCTTAATCCACATTTCTGTGGGTGTGAACCCATTATAAATAGGACCTCTTGAAGATGTTATTTTTAGTTAAGGTGTGGCCAACTGAAGCAGGGTGGGCCTTAATCCAGATTGCTGGAAATCTTATAAAGAGAATATACCAGAGACTAGGGACAGAGAATGCCACAGAGAGAAGCAAGAAGTCAGCAGGACTCAAAAGAAAAAGGAGAGGACATTGCAATGTGATGAGAAAGCAAAGGAACCCAAGGATTCCTGCCAACACCAGAAGGCTACAGAGTTCAGGGAGAAACTGAGCCTTGCCCATATCTAGATTGTGGATTTCTCCTAGTTCCAAAACCATGAGCCAATAAACTCTCCCCACCAAACATTTTTTTTTTTTCTGTGAAGCCAATTGTGTGGTATTTGTGGCAGCAGCTCAGGCAAACTAAGACCTACACAAAATACTGGAACTTCTGGAGTAGAAAATGGAAGAAAATGTTGAAAGATGAGAGATCGTCCCATCCCTCAATCACCTTGAAGAAGAAGAAAAGGAAGCATTTCTGTCGATAGAGGCCATTGACAGGAGCTCACTCCCACCTGAGAATAGGAGATACACTTAAGGCTGTGCTAAAGGCCTTCTGTTTGGTAGTAGCCACCAAAATGTCCTTTGGCATTATGGAATAAATGAATAAAGAATAGGAATTAGGAAGGGATAAGAAGGAAGGAAGAATAGGAAAGGGAGCCCAGGTAAATCAGTTTTGAGAATAAATATAGGAGGCTAGATAAAAGTTTTTACCTCTGATGGTCTAAACACAAAATGACCTGTAAGATACTGGACCATTTTTTATGTTTCCTGGTAATATTTACCATTTCCTAACAGAATAGTTTTGCAAAGCTGATCATCAACTCTAATGCTTCAAAGTATTCAATAGTTTGTCATCACTTCTAAAACAAAATCCAACTCTCACTGCAGAGACCACAGCTTGCATGTTCATCCCCTACCTCTTCTACAGCTGTTCCTTCAAACAGCCACACTGGCCATCCCAGCAGTAGCTGCCTTTCGGTCTTTCCTGTCTGAGAACCATCACATAAGACATTCGTTCTCCCAAGGGCACCCTTCCAGTGCCCCAACACTGCCTCCTGTCGTCAGTGCCCAGCATACACAAATTTCCCTGTGTAAATTCATTTCTTCCTCAATTTTCAAAGTATAAAGTAAAAGCAAGTCCTTCAAGGAAAACTGCACCAACACTTCCCAGATAAGTTAGCAACCCTCCTCACTCCCCATACTCATGAGATACCACTTTTCTTAGTACTTAGTCCACTTTGTGTGATGATCAGTTTTATGTCTCTTTTCTTCTCCTAGACTATAAGGTCCATGAGGAAATGGGTTGTGAATGTATCTTAATCATCGCATTCCCAGTGCCTAACATGGAGTCTGGCATAATAATAACTTAATAAATATAAGTTAAATGCTAAATGATAGTTAAGTATGAACATCTTAACATATATAATTCCAGGGCAAAAATAAAGGATAAAAGTGGCCAATAAGGAAATCCTGTTCATGTCCATAACTGTCTTACAGTGAGTATAACCACAAGGGGAAGGAAGAATAGTGTTCATAACTTGAAAAAATATATTTCCTTATTCCTAATTAATTATGAAGTCATTGTATTAGTCAGCCAAAGGGGTGCTGAGGCACAGTACCAGAAATCAGTTGGTCTTTATAAAGGGTATTTATTTGGGGTAGAATCTTACAGTTACCAGGCCATAAAGCATAAGTTTCTTCCTTCACCAAAGTCTGTTGCCACGTGTTGGAGCAAGACAGCTGCCCATGTTTGCCAGGATTTAGGCTTCTTGGGTTCCTCTCTTCCCGGGGCTAGATTTCTCTCTGGGCTTAGCTCCTCTGTTTCCTCCACAAGGCCAGCTGTAGGCTATCAGATGAATGGCTTGTCTCTATCCCGAGGCCTTCTCTTCTTCCTCACAACCAAGCTCCTCCGTCTGCTCACCTCCCCGGGCTCTAGCATCAAAACTCCAACATCAGAACTACTCCAACTCTGTCCTTTGCCATGTCTTTTATCTTTGAGACACCACCAACCAAGGGGTGAGTCTCAACACCCTACTGACGTGGCCCAGTCAATGCCCTAATCATAACTTAATCATGCCCAGATGAGCAGACCAGTTTACAAGCATAATCCAATATCTATTTTTGGAATTCATAACTATATCAAACTGCCAAACTGCTACAGTCATATATACTCTTGGTCAAACTGTAAATAAATGCAGTCCAATAAACTTTCTGTAATGATAGCAGTGTTTAATATTTTCACAGTAGCCATGAGACTCATTTGTCTATTGTGCACTTGAAATGTTACTAGTATGACTTAGGAACTGATTTTTAAATCTTATTTAATTTTAATTAATTAAAATTTTAACAGCCACATGTGGATGGTGGCTACAGTAGTGGACAGAGCAATTAAACAATACAGAAGTGTGTAAAGTAAATAACCCTTATCAGTTGTTGTATTCTAAAAAGTTAAAGGCAGAAGTCAAAATATATGTAGGCACCAGCAGGGAAGAAAAGAAGAGAAAGTGTTCTGTTTTACTCTGAGAAAATCCTCTGTTTTTTTTTTATGGAAATGTCTGGGTGGTTGTCTCAGTGGGTCTCGTTTCTCTTCACCTTTAATATCTTGGGGAGAAGGGGTGAATAAACTAGTGCTTTTCAAATACTACTATAACAAACACTAGATTTTGGTGGAAATTCCTCAGGGTTTTGGCAATTAATTAATAATAGCTACATTAAAAAATATTTGCATTTAACTATTGGCTGTGTAACAATTTTCTCACCCTGTGGACCACCAGACTCTTTCCATGTACTGATAAGCTCCCTCATTTTGTGAACAACCTCTGAACTTTATACTCCCTGTACTCCTGTGCATATTTTTGAGTTTTATCAACATTCCATTGATTAGGGAAGATTGTAACTCTGCACTAGGGCTTATTAAAATTCAGGACAACAGATATCTGCTCATGTAAAAATGTAGAAGCAATATCCATGTACAGAAGCTGAGTGCCATGCTCAAATGAGTGCCAAGCACAATTCCAGCACATCGGCTGGGTGCATACGCTGGTCACAGTCTAATAGTCACTTGTGCAATGGCAAATAAATGCACAGAATATCAAAATAAGATAACACTGTATTTTAGAATGCTTTAGAGGTTATAAATTTTGTGGCTTGTGCCTGAATTTTTATTTTTGTCTTAAAATGTAAGTAGTTCTTGAATAGTATTAGTAACCCAACTTTGAAACCGAATTGTCTTATTCTTCTTCTTTTGAGCTGCTTTATCAGTTTAATCAAAGAGTAAAAACATGAGCCATTAAAAACACAACTTCTTAGTTTTTTGAGTCAGGATTTTTTTCCGTGGTCTACAAACCAAATAATTAATTATATTACTTTTTCCTAAAAAATCCAGGCTTTTTTATCCTGAAGCCTAGATTTACATTTTTATGTATATCTAAAGGATGTCATCTCTCTTGCTGACAAACTCCATAATGGATAAATGCTGTGCCTTTATATATATACCACATTTATTCCAATAAATATCACTTTAAATTTATAAACACGATATATTTCAACAAAATGTCACTTCGATATTTAGGGATTCCAATTTTAAATAGCAGTGAAGTTTTCCCTACAACCTGGAATGTAAGAATGTCACTGTCCTCTCTAGGGTCAAACAGACATACTTGCTATGCTCAGATTCCTATGGTTCCTTTAAAGGCAGGCAGGTCCATTGCCTGGCTCCAACTCCTGGGAGTAGGATCAGCTTCTTTTTGGTACTGGGCAGCCTTTTCCCCTGAGGTTATTAGAACAAAGAGTATGCTATTCCTAACTACTTGAGGAAGCCCACAGAGCCTGTCTGCTTCCCACTCTGAGGCTAAGTTTATCAAATGCTCACTGATATTCGGCCCCAGTTGTTATCATCCTCTATTAAACCATGGGGATTTCCAGAGATGGTAGGGAGTGAAAATGTCAGAGTGTCCTCTTCTCCCAAAACAACTGTAAAAATAGATAAAATTGTCCAAATCAACCAATTAAGGACTATGGAAATGGATTAAATTGCAAACAAGAAATTGCTAAGCATTTAGTCATGAAAAACTCCTGAAAAACTCCTGTTGATTATACCATTCAACCAATCTGTGTTCATCTGTGTATCTCCATGAATACTGGAGGAACAACTGAGTTTGTTTTTAGGCTTCGATGAGATAAAAGTGCCTGCACAAAACTTTTTTGGAGTATTACTTTCATAACTTGTTAAGCTGCTTTTTGTCTGTTATTTTATTTTTTGAATTTGAAATAAAGTTTAAAGAAAAAAAGAAAGAAATTAGAAACAAGAATAACTTAGACAAATAAATATTAACTCAAAATTTATCCAAGACAAAAATGTAAGAGCTCCAGCTATATTACTTCTAATAGCAAACATAGAAGAAAAGGTGACCTTGAGTTAGGAAAAGATTTCTTAAATATGATACTAAAAGCTTATTTCATAAAAGGGAAAAAATAAAAAATGATAGCTTGGACTTGTTTTTTGCTCTTCAATGTATACTATGATGCAAATGAAACATAAGCCACAAACTGGGAGAAAATATTTGCAAATACTACATCTGATAAGGGACTTGTAAACAGAATATACATAGAACACCAACAGCTCAATAAAAAGAGGACACACAACCCAATTATTAAAGTGGGCATAAGATTTGATTAAACATTTCATCCCAGAAGATATACAATTGACAAATAAGCACGTGAGAAGCTATTCAAAGTCATTAACTATTAGTGAAATACAAATTAAAACCACAAATAGATGTTACTACATACTAGCTATGATTCTATATATCAAAAAGTCTGATGATACCATGCATTGGAAACAATGTAGAGGCAGTTGACAGTTTAATACTCATACTTTCCTAGTGGAAATGTAAAATGGTACAGCGACTTCTGAAAACTTTTGTCAAATTATTTAAAAAGTTAAGTATAAACTTAATTCCATTCTTAAATATCTATCCTTGAGAAATGAAAGCATATGTCTACACGAAGTCTTTTACACAAATACTCATTGCACATTATTCATAATAATTATAATTATAATAAAATTAATCAACTTATAAATGGAAAACAAATGTGGCATATCAATACAATAGAATCATTCTGCAATAAAAAGAACAAAGTATTGATACATGTTACAACATGAATGAAACGCAAAATCTTTATGCTAAGGGAAATAAGCCAGACCCCAAAGGCTACATACTTTATGGTTCTATTTGTATCAAATTAATTTTTTTAAAAGTGAACCTATAGACATAGAAAGTAGATTACTGGTTGCCTATGGCTGGGGTTGGGAATGCAGATTGACTGTAAATGAGTACAAGGTTGATGGAATATTTAATATCTGTATCATATTGGTGGTTGCATCTGTAAATCACCTAAAGTTATTTGACTTGTACTTCTAATAGGAATACGTTATGGTAAATGTGAGTAAATATGATTTTACAAAAACCCTGGTAAATTCACTCCAGCTGAGGAAGTCATGGGCACACCTAATGACTGTCTCTCAGCCCTGTTTTATACCCTTTCCTTTTCTCTTGTGTGCAGATATTTTAATATATTTCCATTCTATAGCCCCAGGGACATCTTAGGTTGAGGGGGGAGGCTTGACCCTAACTTAAACCAGAAACCACAAACAAGCAGTTCCAGTTGTTTATCAGGTCAGAAACCCTCACGAGCAAGGCCTCCTCCCCTGGGTCACAGAAATAACCTGCCCACAGGCAACACAGAGCATAACTGCCATACAAGGACTCTCACCTAAGCAGTTGGCCTCCCTGGAGGCCTGCCATGATGGGATATATTTCCCTGCTCTTTTTGACCCTCTGTCCTGTGTAAGTCATAAGGCAGTCTTTTGCTGAAACTTTCTGTTGTGCCTTAGCCTGTGTTCCCAGGAGGTAACATAAAGCAACCACTCCATTGATCCTTTAGAAAACAACAACATTCTAATTTACCATACTTCCCTTCAGTGAGAAACTGTGACCTCAGGACTAAGTCTGTGAATCTTGACCTTTGTTGTCCTCTTCCTTACAAAGAATTTCTACCTATCCAAATAATCCCCAGTCAGGTCCATTGTGAAAGTGAGCTTGTTTGGCTGGGGCAGCTCTGCTTTGGGATGCAGGACTGTGAGACCACCAGGGTGGCTCTAGAAAGAGTGGCAGTGTCTATCTTCAGTGTATTTTCACATGGTGAAGGCAGATACACAAGAAGGCAACCCAAATATAAAAGTAATACAAGCCTTTGCCAGTGTTTTGACTGCTAGCATCTCATTAGTCAAATCAATTCACATAGCCAAGCCTAGAGTCAAGGAGAGGCGAATTTAAACTCCATGTCCCATGAGACTATAGTCTGCCATCTTAGACCTTCTTTCCCACATACCCAGAGGCTATGTCACCCACTTTTAGTTAGTAAGTTACAGTTTCATTTTCAAACACAGAAACATTTGGCTCTGTAGTCCCTCTGTAACCTCCTTTAATATGGCCAGTTCTTTTCTGTGCTCACCTCCTTCTTCTTGTGCCTTATCACTGCAACTAGTAGCAGCTAACTCATGCTTTCAAATTTCTGCATCAAATTTTTCTCACCCAATGCTGCGAGTTCATTAAGAACATTTTCTAGGGTGCAAATTACTGTAGAGAACATTTTTGCTAAATATTTTACCACTCCATAATTGGTATCATTTGTGCAGACTCTAATAATAATTTTCTGACCAAATGCCAACTTCTCGTATTTTAGATTTTTTGTTACAACACATCCTTAATCACATACTAAAATTTGTATTGGTCAAGATTTGGACAGGAAAACAGGAGCCACTCTACGTACCCTGGTTATAAAATGTTTAATATAGAATTAATATGAAAGGGTTCAGAGGTCAGAGCTGTTGCAGCAGCAGGTTAGAGGATTTGCCATTGGAGAGTTCAGCCTGAAGCAATTGTAAGATGGTTCTCACAAGTTTGCCAGGGTAGTACTATGAATCTTTTTTCTACCTACTAGTCCAGGTTTACCCCCTCCAGAAAGCAATGGGTTCTGCTTCTGATCTGCCTTGAAATTTTTGCCTGAATCCATCATATTTTGTATTAGTTTGCCAAAAGGCTGCCAACGCAAAGTACAAGAATTGAGTTGAATTATATAATGGGAATTTTATCTGGGGTAAAAGCTTACAGTTCTGAGGCTGTGAAATGTCCAAAGCAAGGCACCATCAGAGATGCTTTCTCACCAAATTCAGCTACTAGTGATCCTGGTGTCCTGTCACATGGCAATCAAGCACATGGCAGGGCTTGTCTCCTTAGCCTTGAGCTACTCCTTGGGCCCAGCCCCTCGGGCCTCTTTCTGTGCCTCTGTGCTCTGCTGATTCCAGACTCTGGCACCTCACTCAGCCTCTCAGTGCTTCTCTGCCTTTCTGCAGCTGTAGAAACACCTGCAGTCTTCTCTGTCACATGGCAGAGCTTCCTTTCCTGTGTCTCCATTTCTATAAGGTCCAGCAAGACAGCAGAAACCCAATTTATGTCACACCTTACTGGCATAGTCCAATCAAAAAGGCCCCACATCCACAGGAATGGATTAGTTCAAGAACATAACTTTTTCTTTTTTGAATTCATAAAATAACTTCAAACTATCACACTGGCAAAGGAACCAGAAAAATAAAGAGAATTCTGAGAAACATAATCATCCATAGAATATAATGGAGTTGAGCTGACTATAGAAAATCAAGTATAGTCATGCTTTTACAACTGGACATACTTGAACTAAAAGAGATTATACAATTGAGTTCCTCACTCTCAGATCCCTATGCACCCTGAATTAAATAAAAATGAATATAAATATAGGTCAATGATTAGGACATCAACCTGGAACTAAATGAAATATAGGAGAAAAAAATTACAGGATCATTTATGCACATTTTTAGAAGACCATTTTCTCCCTTGAGAAGAGTTTATCTGAAACCATTACATCTATTGCCTAAAATAGTAAAAAAAAAAATCACCAACAATATACAAAAAGTATCTTCAAACAGGCTTATTTCTCTCCCTCTCATCATTTATTTATTTTGATGAGGGAAGCTCTGGGATCCCAACCCCACCATCAGCAGAAACCCACAGCTTTAAAAAATAAGCTCCTCTTGGTCCCTGGTCCCTCTCTCCCCTCCTTCCTCCCCTTTTCTCCATGGAATCCACATCAGGAAGATAAGCACGCCAGGCTGCCCCTTGAATTAAAATTTACAACTCTATACAGATAATGCCTCCCTAATGGCCTTCTGTTTTTAGAAAGATAAGCTAACCTTGCTTCTCTGCCTTTGTAACCCTGGCTGCCTGCTTGCTCAGGAATTTGCCCTCTTAGTGTACCTATATAAACTTATGAAAATCAGAAAACGGGGCTCAGATTTTTGGAGATTTGACTCTCCTCTAGGCTTGCGCATAATAAAACTTTGTTCATCCATGCTCCCAAGAATGCCGTTTGGGTTATCTCTGGCTGGCCACAACATTTGGTTCCCTGACTGGGAAACCCAACCTAGCAGGCCCATTGTGCCTCTGGCTTGGGGCTGATGGGCGTGGCCAACAGCGATCTCTGATCCCTACACCCAGCCTGAGTCAGTGGGGAGGCGGACTGAACAGTGCCAGAAGACTCTGGAAAGGTAAGGCCCCAGGTGCCAAGCCCTCAGTCAGGACCGTCTCTGGATGGAAGAGGAGACTGATCACCTCCTGAAATCTATAGTACCGAGATTCCAGAATAGGGCAATCCCTGTGGGAGGGACTGCATAACCTCTGAGCCACTGTGTGAATGAATGAGGACAGCAGAGGCTTACATCTGCTGTATCAGTCTGTGACTCCTCGGCGTATGCTACGGAGCCAGTGTGGGCCCTAACCTGTTTTCTGTGGCTACATCATATGGCATAACGGCTAACCCGAAAATTGCCCGGATGCCTTAGCTAAGACGAGCCTAAGTTCTCACGAGAGACGCGGACAGGCAGGCATCTGAGTGGCCTTGAAAGAGGCAACCCCTTCCTTTGTTTGTCTTGCACCACCAACACAGGATATGGGCTCATCACAGTCAAAACCTACTGTCTTAAACTGCATGCTCAAGAATTTCAAGAAGGGTTTTTCCGGAGATTATGGCATCCGGATGATCCCTGGCACCCTCCGAGCCTTATGTGAAATACAGTGGCCCACTTTTAATGTCAACTGGCCCTTGGAAGGAACCCTGGATATAGCCAGGGTGTGTACAGTGTGGCTGGTGGTCACAGGAACTCCTGGCCACCCCGATCAGTTTCCCTACATCAACTCTTGGTTGGAGATAGCCCAGACAGAGTCTTGGGTTCGATTGTGCATTGGAAAATCAAGGGACAGAACAGGGTCTTGGTTGCACAGGGAATGGGGCTCTGGAAGCCAGTCATTCATCAAGGGTCCTCAGAGGAGGACCCACCCCCACCCCTACCGCCATATGCTCCGGCCACCCTAGCCTCTCCTCCTGGCCTGGGAACGCAGGCAAATCTCCCAGAAACACCCCCACCCTTGGTCTCTCCTCCTAGCCCAGGAATGCAGGCAGATCTCCCAACAACACCTCCACCTTCGGCCCCTCTAGGAACATTAACCCCCTCTGAGGAAAGCCCTGCAACCCCACTAGCAAGGAGACTCTGGTCGGCACAACCCGCATTACAGATGCCCCTCCATGAAACACAGGGTCCAGCCCAGATCAGCAAAAATGGGACCATCCAACCCAGAAAGCCTGTATTATAGTACCAGCCCTTCACAACTACAGACCTCTTAAACTGGAAGCACCATACCCTCTCCTACTCAGAAAAACTCCAGACCCTTATTGATCCCATGGAATCCATTTTCCAAACCCATCATCCTACTTGGGATGATTGCCGCCAACTCCTCCTGACTATTTAATATGGAGGAGAGACGACAAATTCTGATGAAAGCCTGAAAGTGGCTGCAAGAGCAGGCCCCTACTGGCATCTTAAAAATGGAAGATTAGGCACAAGAAGTGGCACCAGAACCCAGCCTAACTGAAAGTTCAACATTGAACAGAGACTGGCTGCATTCCAGCAATACTGGGAAGAGCTCCTCCAAGGGGTCCGGGAGGGGGCAAAACGACCCACAAACATAACAAAAACAACTTTAGTTACTCAAAAGCCCGACGAATCTCTGGGAGATTTCTATGAATGACTGCAAGGTCTTCAGAATCTACACTCCTTTTGACCCAGAAGCTCTGGAAAACCAGAGGATGGTGAATGCAGGCTTTGTCGCACAGGCAGCAACGGACATTAAAAAAAAACTCCAAAAATTAGAATGGTTCGCAGGCATAAGCATCTCTCAACTACTGGAAGTCGCCAACAAAGTATTCATCAATCAAGACAAAGCTGCTGAACGAGAAGCCAAGAAGTGAATAAAGCATCAAGCCTCCCTACTAGCAGCAGCCTTAAAAAATCCTGACCCCACCAGATGAGAAGGACCACCTCGAAAAGGGGGGACAAGTGCCAGAAGGGTGCTGCTGGCCAGAAACAAATGTGCTTACTGCAAAGAGAGTGGACACTGGAAAAATGAGTGCCCCCAAAAGACTCAGGCACATAGAGGGAACATCCCTAAAGGGAAATACTGACCTGAGCTCCAAGACCATCTGCTTGGGCTGGCAGGACTCAACCCTGAATAGGGGCAACCGGGCTCGCTGAAATCTGGCCCCCACGAGCCCATGGTCAAACTACAAGTCGGGGGCCAGTCAATGACTTTCATGTTGGACACTGGTGCTGAACATTCTGTGGTCACAACCCCTATCACCCCCTTTAGCGGAAAAACCACTAATATCATAGGAGTGACTGGGGACCAGTCAAGCCAATGGCCTTTTTGCCAGTCAAGAACTTGCCAGCTTGGTGGCCACGAAGTAACTCATGAATTTCTGTACCTTCCCGAATGTCCAGTTCCCCTGCTTGGTAGAGACCTCTTGACCAAACTGGGGCCCAGATTATCTTCAAACCTGAAGGGCCAGCAAGCTTAAGCCTTGGGACAAGCCTCGCTCTCCTCGTCACCGTGCCCCGAAGCGAAGAATGGAGACTTCATGCGGGAGAAAGTTCAGGTCAGTATCCGGAAAAACTGCTAGAACTTTTTCCCCAGGTTTGGGCAGAAAAAAACTCCACCAGGAATGGCACGGAACCATGCACCCATCATCTTTGACCTGAAGCCTGGAACGATCCCGGTGCGGCAGAGGCAGTATCTGATCCTCCGTGAAGCGCAATTGGGCATAACCGAACGTATAGATCGCCTAAAGAGAGAGGGGACCCTAATCGAATGCCAGTCACCTTGGAATACCCCATTATTGCCAGTAAAAAAGCCAGATGGGACTGGATATGGACCAGTGCAGGATTTATGAGCCATTAATAACGCCACTCTCACCTTACATCATGTTGTTCCCAACCCGTACACCCTGTTAGGACAGGTGCCGCCTGAAGCCGCCTGGTTCACTTGCCTGGACCTGAAAGATGCCTTCTTCTGCCTGTAGCTAGCTAGCCCCCACGAGCCAGCCTCTATTTGCCTTTGAATGGGAAAATTGCAAAACCCAGCAGAAAACTCAGCTAACCTGGACCCGATTCCCGCAGGGCTTCAAAAATTCCCCTACCCTTTTCAGGGAAGTTTGGCAGCAGATTTGGCCACCAATCCCTGGGAAAACTGCAGGTGTGCTCTCTTACAATATGTAGATGACCTCCTGCTTGCCAGTGAAACGGAAGAGGACTGCTGGAGAGGGACCCAGACTCTCCTACAACTTCTAACACAGACTGGGTACAAAGTGTCTTGGAGAAAGGCCCAGATCTGTAAACAGCAAGTCAAGTACCTTGGGTTCAGCATCACACAAGGGCACCAGACGCTCGGACCCAAACGAAAAAAAGTGATCTGCACCATCCCTACCCCCACCACAAAAAAAGCTTTGTGAGTTCCTCAGGGCTACAGGGTTCTGCCGCATCTGGATTCCCAGGTTTGCAGCCATGGCCAAGCCCCTTTACGAAGTTTTGGTGGGTCAGAAAAAAAGCCTCTTGACTGGGGAGAAGCTCAACAGGGAGCCTTTCAAAACATCAAAAAAGAACTCGGCTGAGCACCTGCCTTGGGGCTCCCAGATGTAACTCGAAACTTTAACCTGTTCATGCATAAAAAGAACAGAGTAGCACTGGGGGTTCTCACACAAACAGCCGGCCCCTGGCAGAAACCTATTGCTTACCTCTCCAAGCAGCTGGACTCCGTGGCTGCTGGGTGGCCGCCCTGCCTAAAAGCCTTGGCAGCAACCGTGACCCTTGTCAAAGAAGCTGAACCCCCAAAAGAACTTGGCTGCTCCCGGATAACCGGATTTTAGTACCAAAAGAAGCCGCTCATGCCCTCATCCAGCAATACCACCAACTCACCCACCTAGAAAAAACTGCCCTAGAAGTCTTGCTTGGGAAATACTACTACATAGCCCGGCTAACTTCTCTGTGCCACCATCAGCAACCAGTGCCAGGTTTATACCAAAAATAACGCCTTGCAGGGACCCCGTACTCTGGCAGGTATCCAGCACATGGGAACAGCCCCCTTTGAAGATATCACATTAAACTTCACGGAAGTAAAACCAAGTCAGGGGTACAAATATCCGTTGGTGATGACATGCACCTTTTCAGGTTGGGTCAAAGCTTTCCCCACTCACACCAAAAAGGCAAAAAAAGTGACTAAGGCTTTACTTAAAAAAGTCATTCCACAACACGGGCTGCCACTGTCAATTGGAAGTGACAATGGCTCAGGCTTTGTGGCTGCCATAGTCCAAGAGCTTAACAAAAATGCTAGAAATCAAGCAAAAAACTCCATACAGCTTACAGGCCCAAGAGCTCAAGGAAAGTTGAACGCATGACTCAAACCCTCAAAGCCACCCTAGCCAAATTCTGTCAGGAAACTGGTCTCCCCTAGGTAAACTTACTTCCCTTAACCCTTCTCCAAGTTAGATGCACCCCAAAATCCACTGGCTATTCACCCTTTAAAATTCTATTTGGGCAGCCACCTCCAATTATCCGGGCATTCAGAAGAAATCTCAAACTTCTGGGGGAGGCTAGCCAAGATTCCATTCTCCAGAAGCTAGGGAAAACTCTAGCCAAAATATATAAAACTGCCTTGTCCCAGAATCTCATCCCCCTGGGACACCTGGTGCACCCCCACTAGCCAGGGTACCTAGTCTGGGTCAAAGACTAGGAAAAAAAAAAAAAACCTCCAGCCTTCCTGGACAGGTCCACATACTGTAATCCTTGTAACCCCTACTCCTCTTAAAGTTGCAGGCATTGCCCCTTGGATCCATCATTCCAGGGTCAAAAGGCACATCTCAATAAAGAACAGGACAGCTGGACAGCCCAACCTGTACCTGGCCACCCCTTGAGAGTGCGAGTCACCCAGAATCCTCAAACACCGACCTTGTCAAAAGCGGGCTAAATGGACCCCTGCTCCTGGTAGATCCTGTGCTTATACGGCCTGCTCACCTTGGTGTTTGGAGTTCGACTCACTGCTGTGGCCCCTGCAGACTGGACTGTCGTAAATAGAGCTCCAATTGCAATTGCTTACTGGTGTATAATAAGATGTTTCTGTGCCTTAACTTGCTTGTCCTTTACTTCCTTGCCTCCTCCCTAAGAGCCGATACCTATCCCCAAAATCTATAACAGCTGCAAGTTAGTCAAAACTCAGGCAAACAATCCGTGCTGAACACTTCAGTCCCGTTCTCGGCAGGGGCAACTTCAGCCTCTGTAATATTTAACACTTGCAGGGCAATCCAAGATCATGCTCCTTACACCTTGCTGGTCGCCCCATATCCCCATGCCCCCATACCTGCCCCCAGGAGAGGGTGTAGGGGTCACAACTATGGGGGTTATGACAAATACCTCTGCCGAGACCCCCAAAAGCAGAAGATTCTGCCGCTCTTAGAGCTTGCTAATAGCTGCCACCTTAAAACACCAAGTAATGCCTCATGTTAAATATCAGCCCTTGGGGACTAGAGAAGAATCCCCATGATAGCAAGTGATGCCCCATAAAGAATTATAAAAGCATCAAAAGAGGGAAATGATGAGGCAAGCACTGGGATCCCAACCCCACCCTCAGCAGAGAGCCACAGCTTTAAAAAATAAACTCCCTTCTGTCCCTGGTCCCTCTCTCCTCTCCTTCCTCCCCTTTTCTCCATGGAAAGTAGAGAGGATAAAAGGATGAGGCAATGCCTGGATTATGCTGATGTTGTAGAGACTTCAAAAGAGAAGACTTACACAAAGAAATAGCATAAAGTAATTAGATCCATAAAGCTCATCAGTGTATCTTGAGTTATAAGATGAGCACAGAAAAAGATTGTGGAAAAATAAGCTTTTCTTCACAATTGTGTTGAGAAAGTTTTTCTTTCACAAAGGAGTTATTGAGGGAGGTGGCTGTGGCTCAATCAGTAGGGCTCCGGTTTACCCGAACCCGGGGCCTCCTGGTGGGGGCAGGCCCGCCCGCACGGCATGGTTGGCTGACCCAGCGAGCATAAGCAGCAAGGGGGGAATAAATGAATAAATAAATAAAATATTAAAAAAAAAAAAAAAAAAAAAAAAAAACGAGTTATTGAGGAATGAAACTATATCCCTATCTTAAGAGCTATTTGTATCAGAATTTCATTGCATAGAAGTTAAAAATTTTGAACAGATATGATGTGCTTTAATATGTATTAAAACTGTATAGAGAGAAGATAAGGAGAGAATAGCCTCAAAATATGATTCCTGTTAATCAGAACTAATAAGGTCATGAAACACCATCTGAATTTTACAAACAAAATCATTATTTTTGGTCCTTTCAGGGACAGAGTTTATTTATTATTTTTTTAAATTTCTGAATGTGTGAACTCAAGAAAATAAATTATTTGGAAAAACAATAACATCTTTCAGTTTCCTTATATATCATCAGTATTTGTAGTAATTGAATATTTTAAAAAGCCATGCAAAAACTATATATCTTTAAATATTTATATTACACAAATATGAAATCTTGGTACATTAACCTCAGGATATATTATGTTTATTTTGATGGACAATTTAAAACACTCTTCTGAGTCACTTTAATTTGTAATTTTCTACATCCATGAAATTTAATAAAAGTTCCTCTGACTTCAGAGCTAGACAGATAAATCATTTAGACTACTGGTGAAATATGTGAATATAACCACTATATTTAACCAGATATTTAACCAATATTGACCTAGATATACCAATTAAATATACAAATAAATATGCTTATATTTATAAGCCTGAAGTTTTAAATCTAGATCATGTATAAATATGACACATTCATTCAAAGAGAATAAAAAAGATTATTATCTATCATATGGGATATATAAAATTTCATAAATGTGGAGAATAGTATGGACAAGGATGACAGAGAGTATTTGCCAAAAAATCTACGTGCTTAACTATTTGGACACTTGATTGAACATGTTGGATTATATGACTTCAAAAGCATTTGAAAGTCTTGGAGTAGAAAAATATGAGCTTTGTGGCTGGTAGACTACAAGTGAATGGCAGCTTTAAAGTATGATAAATATATGATCTTAAACAAGTCACATCTTCTATAAACTTCAGTTTCCTTATCTTATCTTCAGGCAATAATAATACTAGCAATTCACAAAATATTTTGAGAATAAAATTACTTAATATACGTGAAAGCCTTTCAAAAATTGTACTTAATTGTGTATGTAAGAAGAACAATATAAGTGTAAATGTACACTTATTTTTATAATATTCATAAAAATTCAGTAATAGTTATGAGTAAAATTTATTTATATACTTACTCTGAGACAAGTATTGAGAAAACACTTCAAAATAATTATTTTTAATTGTTGCCACATCCCTATGATGTAATTTTTAAGATACTAGTTTAACATTTGAAGAAAGAGAGTCATAACTAGATTAAGAAAATTACCCAATAGCTCACAATTTATCAGTTATTATAGAACCAGAATTTTATTTCAAAACTTTCTCAGTATCTGTGCTCTTGACTGTTAGGTCAGCCTTTCCAAAGTCTAGTCCTGGAGAAAAATGGATAAATATAGTTGAAAAACAATGAAACCTATACCCCCCTTTTTAGTAATGCCCACATTCTAGTAGCATATTAAAGTTTCTTAGAAATCTTATAATAAATATTATTCTTTCAGCATATTTAAACTTGAAATTCACAAATGAATTTGATGACATTATACCCTATTGTATATATGCCAGGTGCGTGCATATGTCTGTGTGTGTGATGGGGTGGGATCTATCTCAAAACGATATTAAAACTCCTTGGTTGAAGTTGTAATTATAAAATTCAGATATTAATTTTGAATCTGGATTTTCAAATTATTTGCTTCTGGCATATTATCCTCCTTGGTATAAGTTTGTGGCTTTAGTACCATATAAAAGCCTTTGTCCAATTTTGCTTTTGGAGACCATTCCTATGAGACTACAGTTGTAAGTGTTCTTCCTTTAAGAAAGATGCTGTCTATTTGTCAAGAAATCATATAATGCAGTGCTTTTTGCCTTCCATGAAACAGAACTTTCTGATGAACCTATTTTGATACCAAAAATGGTTTTGATGCAGCCACTTCATGATTTTAGTGCTGGAAGTTTTACACTAAAACATCTTTTTCATCTATCATGTGGGTCTCTAACCTTTGTCAGTGATGACTCTTAAATAGCAGTCTTGATATGGTTGAATGAGAGAAGACAGATAGTGTCATGCTTGGAGATTTGTGATAGAAAATAATCTGTGGGGCTTGGTAGAGATTGACAAGCAGACTTCAAAAGATACAATAAAGTTGTTTTTGTCAGTAGAACACTCTAAATGGCTTAAAACTTTTTTCACATCTTCTTTTTACTGTAAAAGAAACAAAAATATGAACCATATAATTTCCACCTATAAATAAATATTCTGGAGATTTTGCCACAACCAGCATTATAGTAAATATTGTAATATATTTCCCTGAGAAATTTCTTTTTCAACAACTGCTACAAGCAATTTGGAATTTCCCTTGTAATTAAACTGTTACATTTTGGAGGGGGGTGTCAAGCAATATAAACCAACTTTTGTTAGATTAAGCAATGATGGGAATTCAGTGGAAGGATTCTTATTGTCACATAAAATTGAAAGGATTTTGTACAACCAAGGGGAAGGGAATTGACAAAGACAACTTAAGGAATCCCAACATCAGGTATTTATTCACTCCTGGGTACTGACAATAACATGCTTGAGCAAAAAAACCCACAATCTAGGTGCCTCTAAATTCTAAATTTTATATTTTCATAAATGAAAATATAGTCAGTCTGGCTTTGATTAGGAATTTTCCTTGTCTTTCAATCAGTTATCAGAAAGGGCAGTGTGTTAATTCAGATATGACCATTGGAGGCATTATTCCAAATATGGGCATTGATACCTAATAAGAGGCAATATTTTGTAAGGGACAAGTGCACTAAATTTGGAGCCAAGATCTTCTGGATGCAAATCTCAGATTGGTCATTTATGTACTGTGTGACACTGAGCAACTTTCTTAAGCATTCTGTATCATTTTCCATGTCCATAAAATTACATATGAAACAATATCTACCACATGGATTCTTGTAATGATTAATAATTTTTGAAAAGCAAGTTTAACCCCAATCAAGAAGTTGAAGTAAAATGCTTCAGGGCCCACTCTCCCCAAGAGAAGCTTTGAACAACCTGCAAAAACTGTCAGAAACACCTTTCTCAAAACTCCAGAAAACAGTTAAAAGACTGCAGTAAAAGAGTAGGCTCTGAATCGAAAAAAGCTACTAAAAAGAAGTAGAATTTGCTGGTGCCCTGACTGGCCCCTCCCGTACCCACCAGTGGCTCAGTGCAGAGCCAGTCCACAGTCCCAGTGTAGATCCCTGATTCTGGTTCTAGAGGGAACAAAGTAAACTCTAGGAAAGTAGTCAAGTTGTGCTGTCTGGGGCAAAGGATTGTTAGCTGTAGGACATACAATGTAATTCTTGCAACCTTGAGAAAACTGTTTCCAAGGGAAGATGGGACATTTGGTACCATGTAAATGAGGGAATTCCTGTGCCCAAGACAAGACATATACGCAGAAAGGATCAGGAGGCCCCTATGCTTTGGCCCAGAACTTTTGTCTAACCTCAGTGTATAGATAAGTCCTTAAGGAGAGCACTGTCACAGGCCAAGCTGCAAAGACTAGGGAAGGTGATTTATTTATTTTTTTATTATTTTTTTTTTAATGTTAGCTCCTGGTAATCCTAAAAAGATCTGTCATAACACTAACTGTATACAAGCTTAAAAGCAGATGCCTCAGAATCTAAATTCCAGTGACATAGTAAAATATCAAAATGTCCTGTTTTTAGCAGACATTTAAAAAACATACAAAGAAACAATAAACAATGGCCCAGGCAAAGGGGAATAGTACAGCATTAGAAACCATCAATTAGGAGGAACAGACCTGGGATATAAGCAGGCAAAGATTTTTAAATGGTCCTAAATATGCTTAAAGAGCTAAAGGAAAATGTGGACAAAGAACTAAACGAAATCAGGAAAATGATAGATCAGCACAAAGAGAATATCAATAGAGAGATGTAAATTATGAAAAGGAACCAGACAGAGATGAAGATCACAGTAACAGAAAATTAAAAATTCCCTAGAGGAATTCAAAAGCATATTGGTGCGGGCAAAATCAGAGAACTTAGAGATTAGACAATTGAAAACTACAGTCTGAGGAAAAGGAAGAAGAACAAATGAAGAAAATTGAACAGAGTCTTAGGAACCTGTGGGACACTATCAAGTGTACAAATATATTGTTGTAGGAGTCCCCGAAGGAAAAAAAGATAAAGGGGTAAGAAATATTCAAAGAAATAATACCTGAAAACTTCAAAATGTAATGAAGGAATGAATACATGCATTCAAGAAGTTTACTGAAATCTGAACAGTATAAATCTAAATAGACCCACAACATGGCAAATTATAATCAAACTGTCAGAAGAAAAAGAGAATTCTCAAAACCAAAAGACAGAAGGAACATTTCACATACAAGGGAGCCTCAATAATATAAAGTACTGAATTCCCATCAGATACCATGAAGGCAAGAAGGCAGTGGGGTGACATATTTAATGTGCTAAAAGCAAAAAAAGTGCCACCAAGAAATTCCATATTTGTCCAAACAGTCCTCCAAAAATAAGGGAGAGATTAAGTCATTCCCAGATAAACAAAAGCTGAGGGAGTTCTGATCTGCTCTGCAAAAGATGTTACAGAGAGTTCTGCAGGTTGAAAGTCCAGGACAATAAAAAAAAAAAAAAATTGATCAAAGTCACATGAAGAAATAAAGGTCTCTGGTGAGGGTAACAACATGAGTAAATATGAATTCTAGTACTATTATATTTTTGGATTGAAACTCCACTTTTTACTTCCTACAGGATCTCAAAGGAAAATATATAAAATGTAATGATAAATCAGTGGTTTAGAACTCATAATGTATAAATATGTAATTTGTGGAAAAAACTATATAAAGGTGAGGAGATGGGGGGGGTTATAGGAACATAGTATGTGTATACTATTGATATCAAATCAAGCAGGTTGCTATAGATTTAAAATGTTTAATTTAAGCCCCAGGATAACTACAAAGAAAATACTGGAGAATACACAAGCTCATAGATACAGAAATTAGAGCACAGGTTGCCAGGGGAAGCAGACAGGGAATGGGAAATTCATGCATAATGGATATAGAGTTTCTGATTGGGGATATGGAAAGTTTTAGTGATGGAAGGTGGTGATGATACTCAATATTAAGGATGTGATTCATCCCATTGAAATGGTATGGTTGAGATGAGAACATTTATGTTCTATATATGTTCCCTATTAAAAAAAAAAATCTAAAGAGACAATGGCAATTAAATATTTACCTGATCTTTACTGGGATCTAGCAAGGGAGGATAAAAGGCTCAAAGGGACATTAATGGAACTTATGAAAAAATTTTAATATAGACTGTATGCTTTATATCGATATTAAATTTCTTGAACTTGATAACGGCACTATATGTGGTTACCAAAGTGAATATCCTTGTTCTTGAGAAATATACATAGCAGTATTAACTGTTCAAGGAGTATGACATATCCAACGTACATTCAAGTGTTCAGATTGATATATAGATTGACAATAGATGATAGGGCTCATATAGATGAGCCCTAAAACACATGTATGGGGAAAACAAAAGGAAAGAAAAGCTAGGAACATACATTTAAGAAACTATATAGGAGAGATGGATAGATAGATAGATAGATAGATAGATAGATAGATAGATAGATAGATAGATAGATAGATAGATAGATAGAAAGATAGATAGTACATGGGGCAAAATGTTAAAATTGGTAAATATGGGTATCTGGCAGTGTAGGTATATGTTGGAGTCCTCTGTATGGGATTTATCTTATTTTTGTAACTGTCCTGTAACTTTGAATGTATTTCAAAATAAAAAGTTAAAACACATTAAAAGTAAGTTTAAAGATTTTATTATAGGTGGTAGGCAGAATAAGGGATTCCCAAAGATGTCTACATCCTCATACCCAGAACCTGTCAGTATTACATAACCTGGCAAAAAGGACTTTGCAGGTATGATTAAGATAAAGATTTTTAAAATTTTATTGAGTTATATAATTCATACATGAACATAGGTAATAAATGTATAGTAAAAGTTGTGAACTTACAAAACAAACAAGCATATCATCATATAGGGCTCCTATATATATCACCCTGCCCCATTACCAACATCTTGTATTGCTGTGAAACATTTGTTAAAAACTGTGAAAAAGTATTGTCAAAATAGTAGTACTAATTATAGCCCATATCTTACATTTGGTGAATTTCCCCCAATCCACCTGATTATAAACACCCTGTATTAATATTGTATCTATTATATCTTTGTTATAGTTCATGAGAGAATGTTCTCATATTTATTGTTAACCGCAGTCCATCTTCCACCATTGGATTCCCTGTGTTATACAGTCCCATGCTTTGTTCAATCCATTAAAAGTGCACACTTGGTGGCTCTCATTTTCATCACAGAGTTGTGCTGTCATCACCTTGGACAATTTCAGAGTGTTTTCATTACTCCAAAAGGAAAGTTCCCATACCTATTGTTGCCCTTAGAATTGAGAGCTATCTTCTTTGCCATTGCTGTAAAAATATTACAATATTACTGTTAGCTCTAGTCCATAAGTTAAATTAGTTGTAATTTTCCCATGTATCACCAAATTCTTAATACTTTGTAAAAGACTCTTCTTATAGTTATACCATTAACCAATAGCAAAAGTTTTAATTCTTTCTTTTCTTTTTGGGTGCTTTTTATTTCTTTTCCTTGCCTAAATGCCCTAGCTAGAACTTCTAGCACAATATTGAAGAATAATAGTGACAGTGAGCATCCTTGTATTGTTCCCAATCTCAGAGGGAAAGCTTTCAGTGTTTCAGTGTTGCTAGTTGTAGGTATTTCATATATGCACTTTACCATGCTGAGAAACTTACCTTCTATTCCTAACTTTTGGAGTGTTTTTATTTAGAAAGGATGCTGTCTTTTGTCAAATGCCATTTCTGTGCCATTTGAGAGGATCATGTGATTTGTCCTTTTCAATTTATTAATGTGGTTTATCACACTAATTGGTTATCTTTTGTTGAACCACTCTTGCATACCTGGGATAAAACCCATTTGATTGTGGTGTATAATTCATTAAATGTGCTTTTTGATTTGGTTTGTGTTGATGTTCAGGAACTAGGTCCATGAAAATGGTGCCATGGATGAGAAAGAAACAAGAAATAGCCAGGGTCAGGGGACCCTCCATCCAAGGGGAGGAGAGCCCCGCTGCATAAAACATCATGGCTTTTAGCTTTAGAACAAAGAAAATACATGTGTGCATGTGCAAAGGTAATAGATACATGACAGGTTACACGTTACTAAAGTCAGCAAATCTTTAGGGTTAATGGTTCAGTTCTCCTTACATTCCTGCTTGTAACAGACCTTATTAATCATTATCTGACATATACTAATTACACTCCTTGAAGCACAGAATGCTTCTCCACCAGGCTCATACCAGATCTTATCTTAGGGTCTTGAGACTAGAGACGCCTGTCCCACACATACCAAGGCAGCTTGCTTTCTGTCACAAGTCATGGCCTTTAATTGAACTCCTTCAGGTTTGCAAGTATTTTGTTGAGGGTTTCTGAATCTATATTCATTAGATAAACTGGTCTGTAATTTTCTTTTTTTCATAGTATCTTTACTTGGTTTTGTTATTAGGGTGATGTTGGCTTCATAGAATGTTTTCTACCATTCCTTCCTGTCAATTTTTTTTAAAAAAGAGCTTGATCAAGATTGGTATTAGATCATCTTTGCATGATGGTAGAATTCACCTGTGTGGCAGTTTGATATAGTTATGAATTCCAAAACTAGACATGGATTATGCTTGTAAACTGGTCTGCTCCTCCAGCCCATGATTAAATTATGATTAGGGCTTTGATTGGGACCTTGGTGGGTGGGAAATCAAAGATAAAAGACATGGCAAAGGACAGAGTTAGAGTTTTGATGTTGGAGTTCTGATGCTGAGTTGTAATGCTGGAGCCCAGGGAAGTAAGCGCACAGAGGAGCTTGGTCATGAGGAAGGAGAGAAGGCCCTGGGAAAAGAGACGAGCCATTTGCCTGATAGTCTACAGCTGGCCTTGTGGAGAGAACAAGCAGCTGAACCTGGAGAGAATCAAGGCCCAGGAAGAGAGGAACCCAAGAAGCTGGAACCCTCACAGAGTTTGGAGAGGGAAGTAACTTATACTTTATGGCCTGGTAACTGTGGGCTTCTACTCCAAATAAATACCCTTTATGAAAGCCAACCAATTTCTGGTATTTTGCATTAGCAACCCTTTGGCTGACTAATACAACCTGTGAAGCCATCTGGTCCTGAGCTTTCCATTTGGGGAGGTTTTTGATGACTCTTTCAATCTCTTTACTTGTGATTGGTTTCTTGAGGTCTTCAATTTCTTCTAGGGTCAGTGTAGGTTGTTCAATTATTCTAGGAATTTGTCCATTTCATCTACATTGCCTGGTTTGTTCTCATATAATTTTTCATAGTATCCTTTTATGATCTCTTTAAGTCTGTGGCATCAGTGGTAATGCCCACTCCCTCATTTCTGATTTTATTTATTTGCATTTTCTCTTTTATTTTCTTTGTCAGTTTAACTGAAGTTTGCCAAGTTTATTGATCTTAAAAAATACCTTTTGGTTTTATTGATTCTCTCTAATTTTTTTTTGTTCTCCATTTCTTTTATTTCTGCTTTGCTCTTTATTATTTCTTTCTTTCAGCTTGGTTTGGGATTAGTTTCATGTTCTTTTTCTAGTTCCTCTAGGTGTACAGTTAGGTCTTCGATTTTAGATCTTTTTTTTTAAGTAAGCATTGAGAGCCACAAACTGCCCTCTCAGCAATGCCTTTTCTATACCCCCTAGGTTTTGACTTATTGTGTTCTCATTTTCATTCATCTCAAGATGTTTAGTGATTTCTCTTGTAATTTCTTCTTTGACCAACTGATTATTTAAGAGTATGTTGTTTGATATTTATATATTTGTGATTTTCCCTTTTCCATGAATTATTGATTTCCAGCTTCATTCTGTTGTGATCAGAGAAAGTACTTTGTATAATTTCAATCTTTTCAAATTTGTTATGACCTATCTTGTCACCCAACATATGGTCTATCACAGAGAACGATCCACGAGCACTTGAAAGAATGCTTATCTTGCTGTTTGGGAGTGTAGGCTCTATAAATGCCTGTTACTTCTAGCTCATTTATCATACTCTTCAAGCTCTCTGTTTCCTTTTTTATCCTCTGACCAGTTGTTCTATCCAATGCTGAAAGTGGTGTATTGGAGTTTCCAACTATTATTATAGAGATGACTGTTTCTCTCTTCTCTTTTGCCAGTTTGTGCCTCATGTATCTTGGGAAACCCAGGTTAGGTATATAAATATGTATTATTGTTATTTCTTCTTCATGATTTACCACTTTTATTAAAATATAATGACCTTCTTCATCTCTTATAACAACTTTTCATTTAAAATCTGTTTTGGCCAATAGTAATATCACTACTCCAGATCTTTTTTGGTTACTATTTGTGTGGAATATCATTTTCCAAACTTTCACTTTCAACCTGATTGTGTCCTTTTGTCTGAGGTGAGTCTTCTGTAGACAGCATATAGATCGTTCATATTTTTATCCATTCTGTCAGTCTATGTCTTTTGATTGGGTAATTCAATCCATTAATGTTCCATATTATTAGAGTAAAGGCATTATTTACTTCATCCATTTTATCCATTGGCTTTCTGTTGTTATATTGTACTATTGTCTGTCTTTTTCCTTTTAAGTTACCATTACTAATAATCTTCATTTTTATTCTTCTCTCCAAGTCTCTCACCCTTGGTTTTTCCTTTCATGTTGTATGTAGCCCTCCCTTTAGTATCTCTTGTAAATCTGGTCTACTGATAACATACTCTTTCAATTTTTTTTGTCTGTGAAGACTTTAAGCTCACCCTCATTTTTGAAGAACAGTTTTTTTCCTGAGAAACAATTCTTTGCTGGCTGTTTTTCTCTTTCAGTACCTTAAATTTATCATACCACTTTCTTCTCACCACCATGGTTTCTAATGAGATTGGTACTTTGTCTAGTTGAGGGTCCCTTGTATGTGATACATTTTCTTTCTCTTTCTGCTTTCAGAATTCTCTTTTATCTTCAGTTTTTGTCATTCTGAATAGTAAGTGTCTAGGAGTAGGTCTATTCAGATTTATTTTCTCTTTGGAGTATGTTGTCCTTCTTGGTTATTGATATTTATGTCATTCATAAGGGCTGGGAAGTTTGGGGTTGTTATTTCTTCAAATATTCTTTCTGCCTCTTTACCATTCTCTTCTTCTGTGACACCAATAATTCATATATTCTTTTGTGTTTCATGTTGTCATTCAATTCCCTAAGAAACTGTTGCATTTTTTCCATTCTTTTCCCTTTTTGTTGTTTTTTTTTTCAAGTTCATATGCTCCTTCCTCCACATCTCTAATTCTGCCTTCCATCAATTCAAATCTACTGTTATATTCCTCTAATGTATTTTCAAACTCATCCATTGTGTCTTTTATTCCAATAAGCTCTGTTACTTTTCTTTGCAGGCTTTCAAAGTGTTTTTTTATGCTCACACAATAACTTCTTAATATCCTTTATCTCTTTTGTAATAGTTTCCTTCAACTCCTTGAATTGATTTAGGAGATTTGTGTGATTATCATTTATCAGTTGTCTTAAATCCAGTGTCTTGTCCTCTTTCTAAGTATGGCTTGTAATTTTTTGCTGATGTCTAGTCATCTAAATATGTTGGTGAATTTAAACTGACATCCAACTTATCACTCTTGCCTAGTGGTTTTGTTTCATGGCTCTTCTTTGATTTTTGGTTCAACTTATTTTAAATCTTAAAAATTGTCCAGCTTATGTTATCAAAATAGAGTCAGGGAATCTCTAATGGGGCACTCTGTTCCAAGGTGTTTGATATAAAAGATTCTTTTCAACTTACACTTACCAGTTATTCTGGTATGTCCAACACTGAGATTCAAAGCAGGCTCTCCTGGCCAAATTCACTGACAAGAAACCACTTTCTTCCTTCTCTCTTCCCAAAGAGGAATACGTCTGTTCCCTTTTCAGTTGCAGTGAGCCTGAGGGTGGTAGATGGGTACTGTTCCTGCCACAGGGGTTAGTAAATCACAGTTTTCATTTCTGCTTCTTTGTCTCTCTGTTCTTCACCCTCCTGGAGGATGCACAGTACTCTTCTGGTCTGCATATCCCCAAAGCATCTCCTTCATTCAGCTTCTTGTTCTTCCTCCATTGTTTTTGTGAGACAGTTGAAGCCTGCTTACCTACTCCAACACCAATTTCCTGGAAGTCCCAGGCAGCTTCTAAGCTAAGGATATCGAGATGAGGAGGTTATTGTGGGTTGTTGGGGTAGACCTCATGTAATAACAAGGGTCCTTATATGAGGAAGGCAGGACAGTCAGAGTCAGAAAAGGGGATTGATGCAGGGCCACAAGCCAAGGAATGTGGGAAGGCTCTGTAAGCTAGCAAATGATAAGGAAACATGTTTTTCCCTAGAGCCCCCAAAAGTAATGCAGCTCTGCTAACCTATTTTAGACTTCTGACCTCAAGAACTGTAATTAATAAATTTGTGCTGTTCCAAACCACTAAATTTGTGATAATTTGTTATAACAGCAATGCAAAGCTAATACTCTATAACAAACCCCATCCCAAGAATTTCTCTATTTTTATTATGAACATTTCAAACACAAAGAAACCTTGAAAGAAGTTTACAGTAAACACCTCTATACCCACCACTAATAGTCTACAATAAAGATATTATTATACTTGATAAACAGTATAACATCTGTTTTAGTCCTTGCCTGCTTAAGCAAATGCCATGCAGTAGGTTGGCTTAAACAATGGGAATTTAATGGCTCATGATTATGAGGTTAGGAAAATGTCCAAATCAAGGCATCATCCAAGCACTGCTTTCTTCCCCACGACTGTGTCTTTCTGGAACTGGCTGCTGGTCATCCTTGGTCCTGGGATCTTCTGTCACATGGCAGTGCATATGATGGATTCTTCTTTCTCTTCCAGATTCTGTTGCTGTTCAGCTTCTGGCTGTTCCCTCTGTGGCTTTCTCTCTATATCTGTCTGCATTTCATTCTGTTTATAAAGGACTACAGTAATAGGATTAAGAAACATCCTGATTGAGGTGGACCACTCCTTAACTGAAGTAACTTCATCTAAATGACCTACTTACACTGGGTTCATACACACAGGAATGAATTAAGTTTAAGAACATACTTTTCTGAGGTACATACAGCTCCAAACCACAATATATTGACCTATATATTAATCCATCTTAGTTTTAAGCATTCTAAGGTAAATTACAGATTACCTGTAAATTTTCCCTTAAATACTTCATCACACATATTATCTACAGTTTAATATTTGTTTATAGTTGTTTTTAATTAGCCAAGAATATTTGCATAAAATGAAACACACACATCTTAAGTGTACATCTTTTGAGTTTTCACAAATGCTGCATTTGCCTGTTTAGCCAAAACACATATCAACATATAGAACACTAACATCACCTCAGAAACTTCCCTCAGACTCCTTCCCAGTCAATCTCCACCCACCTCTAGAGTCAATCCTTATTCTGTTTTTTCCCAGTGTAGAATAGTTTGGCCTGTTTTCTAACTTCATATAAATATACACAAACAGTAGTAATAATTTTATAAAGATTCTTACAAAAGAATCTTAGCATACGAGATTTATCCATGCTGTTACACTTGCCAAAAGTTGTCTCCTTTAATTGCTGAGTAGCATTTCATTGTATGAATATACCCGTTTTTATTTATCCGTTCTACTGACAGACACCTGAACTATGCCCAGTTTTTGGCAATTGTGAATAAAGCTGCTAAAACATGTAAAAATATTTATGTAATCTTTCTTTTTGGGGGAGTATATATGTAGACATGGAATTACTGAATTTTGGTTAGATGTATATTTAGTTTTATTAAAAACTGCCAGAAATTTTCCCAAAGTTGCTATATTTATACCCAAACAACAATGTATAAGATTGCTAATTGGTCCATGTATTTGCCAATGTTTAACATAAAGACTTTTTTAAAAAAATAGCCTTTCTGTTGAGTGTATACTTCTATCATTGTGACTAATAATGCTGAGATTTTCTCATGACATTATTGGCTATTTCTTTATCTTCCTATCTTCTTTCATGAAGTGTATGTTCAAATTATTTCCCTATTTTTATTGTCATTTGTCTTTTTATCTTTGAGTGACAGAAATATTATAGGTGTGTTTATATATATATAAATGTTTGTATAAATATTTATGCATTTGCTATCAGTTCTTTCTTTTTAGATGTAGAATTTGCAAATATTTTCTCCCATTCTATGGATTACCTACCTATTTTTAAAGGTCCTATTTAATGTACAGTTGTTTTTAACTTTAATAAGGTTCAATTTATTATATTTTTCTTTATGATTACTAATTTCTGTAACTTGCTTAAGAAAACTTTGACTTCTGCCAAGTTAGAAAGATATTCTCCTATTTATTCTTCTAAAAAGCTGCATGATTCTGGCATTTAGTTTAGGTTTATGATATATAGTAAATTAATTTTTAAGTGTGGTATTTGGTAGAGGTTAAGTTTCACTTTTTTCATAACTAAATAATCATTTATTCCATCACCTTTTTTCCATTTCTTTACTGAAGAGGTTTGGTACTTTGTTAACAATCAGATAATTATATAAGTGGGAGTCTATTTCTAAAATCATTTTTCTGCTCCATTGATCTATTCATTGATCTTTAGGCTTATAAGTGTGGAAGTCTTGTAGTGTAAGTCATACAGCTTTGTTTAACATTTTCAAGATAGGTTTAGGTATACTAAGTCTTTTTATATCCAAATAAAACTGATTGATGGAATTAAAGCTGGGATTGTATTGCATCCATAGACCAAGTTGGGGAGAATTGCTATCCTAAAAAAAATTTAGTCTTCCAATGTATGAACATGGTTTACCTATCTGTGTATTTATTTTTTTATTTCTCTTAGCATTATTTTGTGCTTTTTAGTGTAGAACTCTTATAATCCTTCTTAAAAATCCTTAAATATTTTGTTTGTGATGCTGTTGTAAATGGATTTTTAAATTTAATTTTTATTTTTGTTGTTAGTTTATAAAATTTTATTGATTTGTAATACTGTGTATCTCATAATCTTGCTAAGATTACTCATTGGTCCTAGGAGTTATTTTGTAGGTTCATTAGTACTTTCTACATAGGTAATCATGCCATCTACAAATAGAAACATTTTTATACCCCACCTTTTATTTCTTTATCTTGACTTGTTACAATAATTAGAACTTCTCATTTAATATTGAATAGAAATAAAGAGCGGTCATCTTTGCCATGTTCCTGAACTAAAATGAAAATGTTAAATTATTTACCATTAACTATGTTATTAATTATTTGCTGTTTTTAAAGAATCCTTTCCAGATTGAAGAAGTTCCTATATATTTCTAATCTGCAGGGAGGTTTTTATTTTTTAATCAAAATGAGTGTTACTCTCAAATATATTTTATTTAATATGGAAAATATTAAAAAGGAATTTTTCAAAACAAAAAGCAATAGTCTATACAGACCACGTAACTGTCTGTGTAATCCACCACCTCAAAGATTAATCCATTTACAGTGCAGACAAGAAATGAAAAGGGCCATTATAAAATCATAAGAGTAAGTGTCAATCTCCCTAATAATATATACTGTTTTCCATGTATTTATGGTGTTATTGTTCTACATACTCTAACAGTTTTTAATTGGTTCTAGTTTGATTATTTATATTTGTGAGTCTTTGTTTTCTCATTCCTTTATTGCCATTATTCTACTCTATCTGCATACCAATCCCATGGTACATTTTTTACTCCTAATTTCTTCTTCCTTCCTCCCTATACTCATGACCTTTGCACATACTATTCCCTCTAAATATAATGCTTCTTGCCCTCCACACAGCCCCAGATTAGTTTCTTTCATCCTCAAGTAAAAAAATCTACACTATTCCTCAAAGTAAGCTTTTCTGATTTCCAAACTTTATTAATTCTCTTTGTACGTTGTTTTACATTATCCCGCTTTTGTTTTTTAATAACACTTATTTAGCATTTTTTCCAGTAATTTATAGTTTTATACTACAAATTTTATAAATATAGAATTTATTTTTGCATGATCTGAGGAAGAAATATATGTTTTTCATATGATATTGAGCTCTTCCAAAACAATTTATTGGAATATTTCTTTTTCTCTTCCATTTGAATAGAAATAGTATCTATGCTTTTTTGTTAGAATTTATTTGATTATACTTATTTTTGTCTTTTCCTCCAACAATATCACTCCTCTTAAATCATTATAAGTTTATAGGTTTGCTATCTGATAAACAAAGTTTGAAATTTTGGGGGGAATTTCTTAGCTATTCTTGTACATTATTTCTTCTATGTAAGCTTTAGAATCTACTTGAAAATTTCATGAAAAATGGGATTTTGGTTTGAGAACACCAATATCTTTTTTTTGTTACAAGTAATTTTATTGATACATATAAATAAACCATAAATCTAACCAAAGTATAAAATGAATGGTATTCAGTATAATCACATAGTTTTGCATTCATCACTTCATTCATTTTTAGAGAATTTTCATTATTCCCGTAAAAATAATATGAAAAAATAAAAACCAACAAAACAAAACTCAAATATCTCTCGATCTCTCTATGATTCCCCTATGATACATAACTGCTATAATGTTTCATTCTCTCTAGTTTATTTGCATTTATATTTTGTAAAAACAGTCTTTTATAAGCAATAGCACCCATTTTCATATTTTACATGAGATTTTTATTGCCAGATTTTCTCTAGGTTTTTGGCTATGCTACAAAAAACAAATTTAAGAGCACACCAGTTCATTTAGGCCAGTAGTTTATTAAGGAGCTGAGAGAAAAAAAATGGGAGAAAAAATAGTTTATGGGTCCCCAGTATACTTGAAGTTTAGTTCAGGCAGAGAGAGGAAAAGGGCTAAAAAGGGCTACAAGGGCTGATTTACAGACTACAAGTCCCCTTTACAGATTACAAATCCATATTACAGATTACAAATCCCCAGGTCTACTTGCATGCTGGTCCAGGCAGGGAGAGAAAGGGCATAACAGGCTGATTTAGCTTCCATGCTTACTTTTTAAATCATTAATGATTCCACCCCTTTGCTAATGTCAAGGGAAGAATCTCAGTTGTTTGCTGTTTTGATTGGTTACCCCATCCGTCAATTTTTGGGTGGGAGGCCTTTTGAGAATATCTGGGGCTTTTCCTTGATGCCGGACAAAATCCCATTCCAAATGGGGAATTCTCGCAAGGTTCTTCCAGCAGCCATCTTCCTTTAGGGATGGTTCCCACGGCCACATGTTTCACAGCCATGGTTTTCTGCCAAGTTCTAGATTCATCTTTATATTCCCTAATCTATCCTGCCTCAGGTTCATTATGTTATGCAGTCCCTTGTTACATTTTTTTTTTACAAATCAGTTTCATTGATACATATTAATAACGTATATGATTCATCCAAAGTGCACAATCAATGGCATTTGGAAAATCACATAAATGTGCATTCATCACTTCAATCATTATTAGAGCATTTTCATTATTTCAATAATACTAATAAACAAAAAACAGACAAACATACAAGAAATATCCTCACCTCTCAATCAAAATGTTATACATTCACCATCACAAAATTTAGAACAAATTCATCACTCCAAAAAGAAAGACTCCAAACCCCTTAGCATTCCTTCCCCAGCCCTATATAGCCACTAATCTAATTTCATCTTTATAAATTGATTTATATTTACATTTTAAATAAATGGAATCATACAATATGTAGTAATCTGTATTTGGTCTCATTCACTTAGTATAATGTTTTTTTTTCCCTCTGGTATTAACATCTTGTAGTATTAAACTACATTTGTTCAGCTTCAAAGAGAAACAGTCTTATATATGCAATTTTACCCATATTCGTATTTCACATAATATATTTATATTTCACATAATATATTTACATCATAATAGCATAATCATACAGTATTTGTCCTTTTGTGTCTAGCTTGCCACACTCAACATAATTTCCTCCAGGTTCATCCATGTTGTTATATATTTAACAATGTCATTTCTTCTTACCACTGCATAATATTCCATCATGTGTATAGTCACAATTTGTTTATCCATTCATCAGTTGATGGACACCTGAGTTGTTTCCAGCTTTTGGTTATTGTGAATAACACTGCTAGGAACATTGATGCAGAACCTATTCATAACACTGCTCTCAGTTCTTCCAGGTATGTACCTAGCAATGGTATTGCTGGGTCAAATGGCAAGTCTATATTAAAATTACTTAGGAAGTGCCAAACAGTCTTCCACAGTGGCTGTACCATTCTACATTCCCACTAACAGTGAATAAACATTCCTATCTCTACATCCTCTCTAACATATACAATTTTCTGACTTTTTAATAGCAGCCAGTCTAACAGGTATGAAATGATACCTCATTGTAGTTTTGATTTGCATTTCCCCAATTGCTAGTGATGCTGAACATTTTTTCATGTGTTTCTTCACCATTTGTATTTCTTCTTTTGCACATTTTTTAATTGGATAGTTTGTCCTTTTATTGTTGAGTTGTATAATCTTCTTATATATCATGGATATTAAACACTTACTGGGTATGTGATTGCCAAATATTTTCTCCCATTGAGTCAGCTGCCTTTTTACCCTTTAGACAAAGGCCTTTAGGTGCAAAAGTGTTGAATTTTGAGGAGGTCCAATTTACATATTTTTTCTTTTGTTGCTCATGCTTCGGGTGTAAAGTTTAAGAAACTACCACCTAAGACAAGATCTTGAAGATGTTTTCCTACATTTTCTTCTAGAAGTTTTATGTTTGTTGGTTTTTATATTTAGTCCTTGATCCATTTTGAGTAAATTTTTGTATAAGGTGTGAGATAGGGGTCTGCTTTCTTTCTTTTGGATATGGCCATCCATTTCTCCCAGTACCATTCATTTGTTGAATAGATTGTTCTTGACAAAGCTGGGTGGGCTTAACACCCTTGTCAAAAATCACTTCACTGTAGATGTGAAGGTCAATTTATGAATTCTTGATTTGGTTGCATTGGTCAATCTGTGTGTTTTATGCCAGTACCATGCTGTTTTTACCACTGTACCTGAGTAATATGCTTTAAAGTCAGGAAGTGAGAGTTCACCCAATTTGTTCTTCTTTTTTAAGACATTTTTTCGATATTTGGGGCCTCTTACACTTCCAACTCAATTTGATTATTGGCTTTTTGATTCCTGAAAAAAAGGCTGTTGGGATTTTATTGGGATTGTATTGAATCAGTAAATCAGTTTGGGTAGAATTGACATCTTAATGATATTCTTCCAGTACATGAACACAGAATGTCCTTCATTCATTTAAGTATTTTTCTGTTTCTTTTAACAATGTTTTGTAGTTTTCTGAATACAGATCCTTTATGTACTTGGTTAACTTTATTGCTAAATATTTGATTGTTTTAGTTGCTGTTATAAATGGAATTTTTTTTCTGATTTCCTTCTCAGATTGCACAACAGTATTATATAGAAACGCTATTGATTTTTGCCTATTAATCTTGTATCCCACCCCTTTGCTGAACTTATCTATTAGTTCTAGCAATATTATTGTAGATTTTTCAGGATTTTCTAGATATAGGATCGTGTCATCAGCAAATAGTGACAGTTTTACTTCTTATTTTCCTATTTGGGTGCCTTTTATTTCTTTGTGTAGCCTAATTGCTCTAGCTAGAACTTCTACTACAATATTGAATAATAATGGTAACAGTGGGCATCCTTGTCTTGTTCCTGATCTCAGTGGGAAAGCTTTCAGTCTTTCACCATTTACTACAATGCTACCTGTAGGATTTTCATATATGCATTTTACCATATTGTAAACCTTACTTCTATTCCTATCTTTTGGAGTGTTTTATCAAGAAAGGGTATTGTATTTTGACAGATGCCATTTGTGCACCAATAGAGAGGATCATATGAATTTTCTTCTTCAATTTAACAATGTGGCTTATTACACTAATTGATGTTCTTGTGTTGAACCACCCTTGCATACCTGGGATAAAATTCACTTGATCATGGTGTATAATTTTTAATGTGATTTTGGATTTGGTTTGCAAAAATTTTGTTGAGGATATTTGCAATTATATTCATTAGAGATATTGGTCTGTAATTTTCCTTTTTATAGTATCTGTATATGGTTGGGTATTAGGTTGATACTGGCTTCATAGAATGAGTTTGGTAGCATTCTTTCAAGCTCAATTTCATGGAAGAGCTTGCGCAAGATCGATATTAGATCGTCCTTCAATGATTGGGAGAATTTACCTGTGAAGCCATCTCTTCCCGAGCTTTTCATCTTTGGGAGGTTTTTGATGACTGTTTAAATTTCTTCACTTGTGATTAGTTTGTTGAGGTCTTCTATTTCTTCTAAAGTCAGTGTAGGTGGTTCACATATTTCTAGGAATTTGTCCATCTCATCTAAATTTTCTAGTTTTTGGGCATACAGTTGTTCATAGTATCCTCTTATTATCTCTCTGATTTCTGCAGGTTCAGTGGTAATGTCCCCTTTGTCATTACTGAATTTATTTATTTGTATCTTCTGTCTCTTTTCTTGGTTGGTTTAGCTAAGTGTTTGTCAATTTTGTTGATACTCTCAAAGAACCAATCTTTGGTTTTGTTGATTCTCCTTATTGTTTTTTTGTTGTAGTTGTTGCTCTTGATTTCATTTATTTCTGCTCTAATCATCACACTTTCTTTCCTTTGGCTTGGTTTGGGATTAGTTTGTTGTTGTTTTTCTAGTTCCTCCTGGTGTGCAGTCAGATCTTCAATTTTAGCTCTTTCTTCTTTTTTTAAAATATATTTCTATTGACATATATTACTCATACATGAACATGCATAAACAATAACTGTAAAGATTGTGAACTTACAAAATAAGCATACATAACATCATACAGGGATCTCATACATCACCCCTCCACCAACACTTTGTATTGTTGTGAAACATTTGTTACAAACTATGCAAGAGCATCATCAAAATACTACTACTAACTATAGTCCCTATCTTATATTTGGTATATTTTTCCCCCAACCCACCCTACTTTTTAAAAAATATGTTTTATTACAGAGGTTGTGAACTTGCAAAACAATCATACACATGTGTAGAATTCCCATACAACACCTCTTCATCAACACACCACACCATGTGGAACATTAGTTACAGATTATGAGATAATATCATCAGACTATTAGCACCAACCATAGTCCATAGCATACATTTGGCACACTTTTTCCATACACCTCCATTATCAACACAGTACATCTTTGGCATTGATGCAAGAATATTATAGTATTGCTGTTAACCACAGTCTATAGGTCTCACCAATTGTAGTTTTCCCATGATTCTCCACATTCTCACCACCCTGCAATAGTGATGTGCATGTACTCTAGCTCACAGAAGGACACTCTTGCGTTTGTACCCTCAACCACATCTCTCATCTGCTTCTGGGTTTAGTGTGTTATTCAGTCCCTAGATTATTCTTTAGCTCTCTTTCAATTGACATTTACTTCCTCCGACTACTCTTTTCAGCCACAATCCCATTTATAAAGCAGTTGCTACTCACTATAATGTGTCACTATCAACTCTATCCATTTCCTTACTTTACAGTCAAGTTAATTAAAGCTTCTACATACATTAAGCATCAATAGTTCTTCTGAACCCTCCTCTTATCTCCTAATAACCTACTCTCTAAGTTTTAAATCCATGTATTTATTCTTTGTATTTAGTTCATGTTAATGAGACAGTGCAGTATTTGTCCTTTTGTGTCTGGCTTACTTTGCTTAGTATAATGTCTTCAAGATTCATCCATGTCATCACATGTGTCCCAATTTCATTTCTTCTTACTGCAGCATAGTATTCCATCATATGTATATACTACATTTTGTTTATCCATTCATTGGTTGATGGACACTTGGGTTGTTTCCATCTTTTGGCAATTGTGAATAACACTGCTATGAACATCGGTGTGCAGATGTCTGTTCATGTCATAGTTTTTAGTTCTTCTGGATATATTCCTAGTAGAGGAATTGCTGGATCCTATGGCAGTTCTATATTTAGCTTCCTGAGGAACTGCCAAACTGTCTTCCACAGAGGCTGCACCATTTTACACTCCCATCAACACTGAAGGAGTGTTCCTATTTTTCCACATCCTCTCCAGCACTTACTGTTGTCTGTTTTTTTAATAATGGCCATTCTATGGGGTGTTAAATGATATCTCATTGTTGCTTTAATTTGCATTTCCCTAATAGCTGGTGATATGGACAATTTTTTCATGTGCTTTTTGGCCATTTGTACTTCCTCTTTGGAGACATATCTATTTAAATCTTTTGCCCATTTTTAAATTGGATTGTTTGCTCTTTTATTATTGAGTAGTATGATCTCTTTATATAGAATAGAAATCAAACCCTTATTGGATATGTGGTTTCCAAATATTTTCTTCCATTGAGTGGGCTGCCTTTTCACCTTCTTGAAGAAGTCCTTTCAATCACAGAAGTGTTTAAGTTTGAGGAGGTCCTATTTATCCATGTTTTCTTTTGTTGTTTGTGCTTTTGGTATAAGTTTTAAGAATCTATCTACCACCAGGTCTTGAAGATGTTTCCTTACATTTTCTTCTAGGAGATTTATTGTACTTGCTTTTATATTTAGGTCTTTGATCCATTTTGAGTTAATTTTTGTATAAGGTGTGAGATAGGGGTCTTCTTTCTTTCTTTTGGCTATGGCTATCCAGTTCTCCCAGCACCATTTGCTGAATAAACTTTTCTTTCCCAGCTTGGTGGGTTGACAGGCTTGTCAAAAATCACTTGGCCATAGATGTGAGGGTCTGTTTCTGAACCGTCAATTTGGTTCCATTGGTCTATGTGTCTATCTTTATGGCAGTTCTATGCTGTTTTTACCAGTGTAGCTAGGTAATATGATTTAAAGTCTGGATGTGAGAGTCCTCCAACTTCACCTTTCCTTTTTAATATGTTTCTGGCTATTCGGGGCCTCTTACCCTTCCAGGTAAATTTGATAATTGTGTTTTCCATTTGTTTAAAAAATGCTGGTGGAACTTTTATTGGAATTGCATTGAATGTGTATATCAATTTCGGTAGAAGTGAAATCTTGATGATATTTAGTCTTCCAATCCATGAGCATGGAATGTTCTTCAATTATTTAGGTCTCTTTTTTATTTCTTTTAGCAAGGCATTATAGTTTTCTGAATAGAAGTGCTTTACATCCTTGGTTAAGTTTATTCCTAAATATTTGATTCTTTTAGTTACTATTGTAAATGGAATTTTTTTCCTGACTTCCTCCTCAGATTGTATATTACTAGTGTATAGAAACACCACTGATTTTTGCATATTTATCTTGTATCCTGACACACTACTGAAATCATTTATTAGCTCTAACAACTTTGTTGTAGATTTTTCAGGACTTCCTAGATAGACATTCCTATCATCTGAAAATAGTGAAAGTTTTAATTCTTCCTTTCTGATTCGTATGCCTTTTATTTTTTTCTTGCCTGATTGCTCTAGCTAGAATCTCTAGCACTATACTGAACAACGATGGTGACAATGGGCATCCTTGTCTTGTCCCTGATCTCAACAGGAAAGCTTTCAGTCTTTCACCATTGAGTACAATGTTAGCTGTGGGATTTTCATATATGACCTTTATCATATTGAGAAAGTTTCCTTCAATTCCTATTTTTTTTTAGTATTTTTATCAAGAAAGGATTTTTATCAAGAAGGATGTTATATTTTATCAAATGCCTTTTCTTCATCATTTGATAAGATCGTGTGATTTTTCTTCATTGATTTATTAATGCGGTGTATTATGCTGGTTGATTTTCTTGTGTTGAACCAGCTTTGCATGCCTGGTATAAAACCCACTTGATCATGATGAATAATTCTTTTAATGTGTTCTTGGATTCGACTGGCAAATATTTTATTGAGGATTTTTACATCTGTATTCATTAGAGAAATAGCTCTGTAATTTTGTTTTTTCATAATATCTTTATCTGGCTTTGGTATTAGGGTGATATTGGCTTCATAGAATGAGTTTGGTAGCATTCCTTCTTGTTCAATTTTTTGGAAGAGCTTAAGTAAGTTTGGTATTATATCTTCTTTGAATGCTTGGAAGAATTCACCTGTAAAATCATCTGGCCCTGGGCTTTTCATTTTGGGGAGCTGCTTGATGACTGTTTCAATCTCTTTAATTGTGATTGGTTTGTTGAGGTCTTCTATTTCTTCTAGGGTCAGTGTAGGTTTTTTGTACTTTCCTAGGAATTTTTCCATTTCACCTACATTGTCTAGTTTTTTAGCATAAAGTTGTTCATAGTATCCTCTTATGATCTATCTTATTTCTGTGGGGTCACTAGTAATGTTCCCATTTTCATTTTCTATTTCATTTATTTGCATCTTCTCTTTTTTTCTTAGTCAGTCTAGCTAAGGGTTTGTCGATTTTGTGAATCTTTTCGAAGAACCAACTTTTGATTTTGTTCATTCTCTCTATTTTTTTGTTCTCAATTTCATTTATTTCTGCTCTGATATTTGTTATTTCATTTCTTCTACTTGCTTTGGGATTAGTTTCCTGTCATTTTTCTAGTTCCTCCAGATGTGTAGTAGGTCATTGATTTTAGCTCTTTCTTCTTTTTTTAATGTAAGCATTGAGGGCTATAAATTTTCCTCTCAACACTGACTTTGCTGTATCCCATAGGTTCTGATATGTTGTATTCTCATTTTCATTAGTCTCAAGATATTTATTTATTTCTCTTGAAATTTCTTCTTTGACCCACTGATTATTTAAGAGTGTGTTGTTTAATCTCCACATATATATGTGAATTTTCCCTTTTTCTGCTGCTTGTTGATTTCCAACTTTATTCCATTATGATCAGAGAAAGTGCTTTGTATAATTTCTGTTTTGTTGAATTTATTGAGATCTGCTTTGTGACCCAACATATGGTCTATCCTGGAGAAAGATCCATGAGCACTTGAAAAGAATGTATATTCTGCTATTTTGGGGTGCAATGTTCTGTATATGTCTATTAGGTTTAGTCCATTTATCATATTATTCAAGCTCTCTGTTTCTTTATTAATCCTCTGCTCAGATGCTCTATCCAATGCTGAGAGTGGTGTATGAAGTCTCCAACTATTATTGTAGAGATGCCTGTTTCTCTCTTCAGTTTTGCCAGTGTTTGTCTCATGTATCTTGGGGCATCCTGGTTAGGTTCATATATATTTATGATTGTTATTTCTCCCTGGCGAATCATTCCTTTTATTAATATGTAATGTCCTTCTTTGTCTCCAATAACTGTTTTGCTTTTAAAGTCTATATCATCTGATATAAGTATAGCTACCCCAGCTTTTTTTTTAGTTACTGCATGTGTGGAATATCTTTTTCCAACATTTCACTTTCAATCTATTGGTATTCTTCAGTCTAAGATGAGTCTCTTGCAGACAGAATATAGATGGCTCATATTTTCTTATCCATTCCACCAGTCTGTGTCTTTTGATTGGGGAGTTTAATCCATTAACATTGAATAATATTACTGTAAAGACAGTTCTTACTTCATCCATTTTGATCTTTGCATTTTATCTGTCATTTTATTTTTGACACTTTTAGTTACTGTTACTGGTGCAGTCATCATTTCTAGACTGTTTTCCAAGCCTTTCTCTCCTGTCTTTTCTTTTCAGGCTGTCACACTCCCTTTAGTATTTCCTGCAAAGCTGGTCTTTTTGTTATAAACTCTTGCAGTTTCTGTTTATCTGTGAATATTCTAAACTCACCCTCATTTTTGAAAAATAATCTTGCTGGATATAAAATTCTTGGCTGGCACTTTTTCTTTTGCAGTATCTTAAATACATCATACCACTGCCTTCTGTGCCTCCATGGTTTCTGATGAGAAATTGGCACTTAATGTTATTGGGTATCCCTTATATGTTATACATTGCTTTTCTCTTGCTGCTCTCAGAAGTCTCTCTTTGTCTTTGACATTTGACATTCTGATTGTATGTGTCTCAGAGTTGGTCTATTTGTATTTATTTGGATGAGAGTATGTTATGCTTCTTGATGACAGATATATGTGTCCTTCAATAAGGTTGGGAAATTTTCTACCATTATTTCTTCAAATATTCCTTCTGCCCCTTTTGCCTTCTCTTCCCCTTCTGGGACACCCATGACATATATGTTTGCACATCTCTTGCTGTCATTTAGTTCCCTGAGACCCTGTTCAATTTTTTTCTATTCTTTTCTTCATCTGTTCTTTGGTATGTTTGCTTTTGGAGGCCATGTCTTAGAGTTCACCAATCCTTTCTTCTGCTTCCTCAAATCTGCTGTTATATGCTCCAGTGTAGTTTTAATTTCATTTATTGCACCTTTCATTCCCATAAGATCTGCTATTTTTCTATGTTTTTTTTTTTTTCAAATTCTTCTTTGTGCTCATCCAATTTCTTCTTAATATCCTTAATCTCTTTATCCATCTCATTGAATTTATTAAGGAGATTTGTTTGAACATGTATGATTAGTTGTCTCAACTCCTTTATGTCATCTGAAGGTTTATCTTGTTCCTTTAACTGGACCATATTTTCCTGTCTCTTGGTATGGCTTGTAATTTTTTGTTGGTGTTTTCGCATCTGGCTTGCTAGATATATTTATTCTGGGTACAGTTTCTCCCTTTAGTTTAGGGTTTTCTTTTCTTTTCTCCTTGCTGGTTGTGTAGTAGGGGCCAAGGATGTAGTTGTTGCTGTAAGCTATGGAGGCTGAAGCTGCCCACGTAGCCCCTGGAATTGATGAAGCTTCTCCCACCTCTTTTGTCAGGGGTAAGGACAGAGATGTAGCTGTGTATAATAATCCAAGTTGGGCAGGGCAAGATTGTCTATAGTTGCCCAGAGAGATTGATAAAGCTTCACACCCCTCCCTCCCCTACCTTGGGCAGGGATGGAGCTATAGTATGGGCAGCAATCTATGCTGTGTGGGTCCAAAACGACCACAGTTACTCAGGTAAACTGACATAGCACCAGACCCCTTCCCTGCTTAGGGTGAGAATTGACCTTCTGGTGTGCCCAACAATCTAGTCTGTGTGGGCCGAATACGCCTGTAGTTTCCCTGAGAAGCTGAGGGAGCCCTGTCCCTTCTGCCCTTTAGCAGCAGAGATGGAACCACCAATGCCCAACAGTTCAGTCCCTGTGACTGAAAGCACCCACCATTGCCCGTAGTGGCTGAGGAAGCACCAGCCCCTCCTATCCTACTGGGTGGTCGAGGTGGTTCTACGGGTGCCCAACAGTTCAGTTCCTTTAGGCCAAGAATACCTCCATTCCCAAGAGGCTGAGGAAATACCAGCCTCCTCCTATCCTATTAAGGCATGAGATTGGATCCACAGGCACCCAACAGTTCAGTCCCTGTAGGCCAAAAGTACCCACCGTTGTCCAGAGAGGCTGTGGAGACACCAGCCCCCTTCTTTCCTATTGGGGATGAGGGTGGATCCACAAGTACCCACCAGTCCAGGCTGTGTGAGCCAAAAGCAGCTGCAGTTACCCAGAGAGGCTGAGCAAACACAGTCCGTCTCTTGTCCTGTTGGGGATGGGGGTGGAAACATATGTGCCCAAGGGTCGAGTTTGTGCCAGCAGAAAATGCCTGCAGTTGCCCTGAGAGACTGAGGGAACACCAACCCCCTTCCTATCCTATGGGGGCACAGAGGTGGAGATGGACTCAAAGGCATGCAACAAACCAATTCATGTGGGCTGAAAATTCCTGCCATTGCCTGGAGAGGCCAAGGATATCCAGCTTCTCTCTTATCTTATTGGAGTACAGGGATGGAGCCCCACGTGACTGACTATTCAGTCTGTGCTAGCAGAGAGAACTTGCAGTTGCTGGAGAGCCTAGTGCAGGTCCCGCCAGCTTCCTGTCTCCTGAAGGTAGGGCTGGAGCCTAGACTAGGGCTGCATTTGGATCTTGGTGGAAAGAATCCAGTCCCTAACTTCACTGGCTTTTCAATCAGCCAGGCTTCCCCTCATGTTGGGGGGTGGAGTCAAAATGGCAGCTACGGGACTCCTTCCAACCTGGATAAGCTCAAACCCTAGCCATTTCCAGGATTACACTCCAGCCAGCCAAATCCACGAATCAGCAGCTAAGGTCAGTGGACAATTGTCTCTTTCTCCACTGTTCATAGGTAATGGAGCTTCTAACTCCAGCCATGGAATAGCTCCTGAGGTGGCCTGCGTCACAGGAGAAGGATGGGCACCAGCCTCTGCAGAGTGGACTGCAGTTTCCCAGAAAGGTGGTACAGGTACACCTAGCTTCCTCACTGCCAGAGGTGGGGCTGGGGTTTAGGCTAGACCTGCAATCCGACCTGGGTGGAAAGAAGCTGGTCATTACCAGTACTGTGATTTTCTATCAGCCCTGCTTCCCCTCAGGCGGGGGGTGGAGTCAAAATGGCAGCTACCGGTCTCCTTCTGACCTGGGCAGGCTCAAAGTTTAGTTGTTCCTAGGATTATACTTTAGCCTGCCGAATTTACCAATCAGTAGCTGAAATCGTTGTCACACGGTGTCTTCCTACTCCATTTTTTGGGAAATGGAGCTTCCAACTCCAGCCATGGAATAGCTCCTGAGACAGCTTGCACCACAGGCACCGACCTCCTCCATGGCATAGAGGGCTCATGAATCCTCTCTGCAGATGCACATTCTCCTCCTTCCATACTTTCAAGGATGTTGCAGGATACTCTTCTTGTGTCCTGAAGACTCCAAACAGATGCTCTAGGTAGCTCTGGGTGGTTACCGACTGCCCTGTGGCATGAGCTGACTCCAGGAGATCCTCACTCTGCCACCATCTTGGCTTCCCCCCTCTTTCTTCTTTTTTAATGTAAGCTTTGAGGGCTATAAATTTCCTTCTCAACACTGCCTTTGCAGTGTTCCACAGGTTTTGATATGTTGTGTTCTCATTTTCATTTATCTCAAGATATTTGCTGAATTCTCTTGCAATTTCTTCTTTGACCCACTGATTATTTAAGCATGTGTTTTTTAATCTCCATATATTTATGAAATTCCTCTTTTTCTGTCCATTATTGTTATCCACCTTCATCCATTATGATCAGAGAGAGTGTTTTGTATAATTTCAATCTTTTTAAATTTTTTGAGTCCTGTCTTGTGACCAAACATATGATCTAGCTTGGAGAAAGATCCATTAGCCTTTGAAAACAATGTATATCCTGCTCTTTTGGTGTGCAGTGTTCTATAGATGTCTTTTAGGTCTAGTATGATATTATTCAAGCTCTCTGTTTCTTTATTTATCCTCTGTCCAGATATTGTATCCAATACTGACAGTGGTGTATTGAAGTCTCCGACTATTATTATAGAGACATCTATTTCTCCCTTCAGCTTTTCTATTGTGTGTCTCATGTATCTTAGAGCACTGAGGTTAGGTGCATAAATATTTAGTATAGTTATTTCTTCTTGCTGAATTGCCCCTTTTATTAATATACAATGTTCTTATTCATTCCTTGTAACAGTTTTGCATTTGAAATCTATTTAGTCCAATATTAATATCAATACTCTAGCTCTTTTTTATTATTTGCGTGTAATATCTTATTTCAACCTTTCATTTTTAACCTAGTTGTGCCCTTACATATGAAGTGAGTCTCTTGTAGGTAACATATATGTGGCTCATATTTTTTTAATCCATTCTATTAGTCTATGTCTTTTTTTTTTTTTTGGAAAAAAAATCTTTTATTTATTTGTTTATTTATTTTTAAACAATTTATTGAAGTATATCATTCATACATGAACATACATAACTATAAGTTCAGTAAACATTGTGATCTTACAAAACAAACATGCATAACATCATACAGGGTTCCCACTCCTCATCCCCACCCCGACAAACATCCTGCATTGTTGTGAAACATTTGTTAACAAATCATGAAAGAGCATTGTCAAAGTATTATTGCTAACTATGGTCCAAATCTTCCTCCCCTGTACATTTTTCTAAGGATTTATTTATTTATTTACTTTCATCCATTTTTACCACCTCCCACCCCCCTACCCCCCGTTTTTGCTGTTTCTGTATCCATTCACTGGGCAACTCTCTGTGTCTGTTTCCTGCCCTCTCTTCTCATCCTTTTCCTCTTGTCTTCACTGGGATTCGATCTTTGGAACCTCTGATGTAGGAGAGCGGCGTCCCTGTACCACCTTAGTTCCTGTTTTATCAGTGTGCCTCGTCTTGGCTCTCCTTTGTGTCACTTTCCTGTTACATCATCATCTTGCTGCATGGCTTGCAGGGCCTGGAGGCTCATCCGCAGACAGGGCCTGACAGCTCACCCACATGCGGGGTCTGGCGGCTCACCTGCTTGCGGGCCTGGCAGTTCACTCATGGATGGGGCCTGGCGTCTCACTTGCGGGTGGGGCCTGGCAGCTCACTCGCTCGCAGGGACCGGCAGCTCACCCGTGCATGGGGCCTGGCGGCTCACCTGCTCATGGGGCCTGGCAGTGCACCTGCGCATGGGGCTTAGTGGCCCATACACCTTCTATATTTTTCTTTTTTCAATTTTTTACCAGGAGGTCCTGGGGGTCAAATCCAGGTCCCTCCATATAGGAGATGGATGCCCAACCACCTGAGCCACATCCGTCCCCCTGCTATATCTCTTAAGGTTGACCAGAGATACCCAAAGTTACAGTCTTTTCCCATATAGGATGGTCATATAATAAATCAGTTTATCACCAGCATTCTAAAAACCAAACCTAGGGAGAAAAGCTAGGTCTGAGGACACATGAATAGTTTCTAATATAGCGACTGTTTAGCCTACCCTGATTATCACAAAATCAGGATAGCGAGAATATTTGCAGAGTCTATGTCTTTTTATGGGGGAGTTCAAGCCATTAACATTCAATATTATTACTGTAAATGCATTACTTACTTCATCCATTGTCATCTTTGGCTTTCTGTTGTCATATAGTACTATTGTCTACCTTTTTACCCTTTAATTTATCCTTTATAATAATCTTCATTTCTACACTCTTCTCCAAGTCTCTCATCCTTTTTTTTTTTTTTTTTCCTTTAAGTCTGCAGGACTCCTTTTATTATCTCTTGAAAATCTGGTCCTTTGGTATCATATTTTATCAGTTTTTGTTTGTCTGTGAATACTTTGAAATCACCTTCATTTTTGAAGAACAACTTCCTGGATACAGAATTCTTGGCTTGCAAGTTTTCTTTTTCAGTACCTTAAATACATCATACCACTTTCTCCTCTCCTCCATATTTTCTGATGAGAAGTCAGCATTTTATCTTATCAAGTTTTCCTTGTATGTGATGCTTTGCTTTTCTCTTGCTGCTTTCAGAATCTTCTCTTTATCTCTAGCATTTGTCATTCTGTATAATAAGTGTCTTGGGGTAGTTCTACTCAGATTTATTCTGTTTAGGGTGCATTGTCCTTCTTGGATATGGATATTTATAACTTTTGTAAGGGTTTGGAAGTTTTCACTCATTATTTCCACAAATATCCTTTCTGCCCCTTTTCCATTTTCTTCTCCTTCTGGGACACCAATAATATGTATGTTTTTTGTTTTGCATTGTCTTTCAATTCCCTGAGAACCTGTTCCAATTTTTCCATTCTCTTCTCTTTCTGTTCTCCTGTCTATTCCAGTTCAGGTGCTCAGCCTTTGAAATAATTAATTCTGTCTTCAAGCAATTCAAATCTGCTCTTATGTGCCTCTATTTTATGTTTAATCTCATCCATCTTGTTTTTCATTCCCATAAAGTCCAGTACTTTTCTTTGTAAACTTTCAAATTCTTTATGTTCACCCAGTGTCTTCATAATATCCTTTATCTCTTTAGTCATGTTCTCTTTCAATTCTTTAAAATGATTTAGGAAAATTTTGTGATTATCATTGATTAATTGTCTTAAATCTTGTATCTCTGCAGGATATTTGGTTTGTTCCTTTGGCTGGGCCATGTCTTCTTGTTTCCTAGTATGACTTGTAATTTTTTGCTGATGTCTAGGCATCTGAATATGTTGGTAAATTTACTCTGATGGCCAATTTTTTCCCCTTGTCTATTGTTATTTTTTCACAGGTCTTTTTTGTTATTTGGTTCAACTTATCCTAATTCTTTAACATTGCTCAGCTTAAGTTATCAAAATCATGCTAGGGACTCACTAATGGGGCACAGATTTTCTCCCAGAAGTTAGAGAACAGACTCAAGTGCAGTTTTTGTCATGCAATTTCCAGACCAGCCAGCAGATGGCACCCATTGGCACAGCCTTCCACAGAGGTGCATCTCTCTGTTTTCCTTTGTTTTGGTCTGACCAAAGCTGAGATTCAAAGCAGGTTCTGCTGGCCAAAATCACTGTAGAAAAGCACCCCCACCACCCCTCCCTTTTCCTTTATAACAGGTGACAGGGAGGAAGACCTCTGTTCCTCACTCAGCTGCAATCAACCAGGGGTTTTATCCCTGCTTAATATCTTGGGGGTGTCAGAGGAATGCCCTTCCTGGCAGCCACAGGGGCTTGGTAACTCACGTTTGTTGTTTCAGCCTCTTCATCTCTCTGTCCCTCACCCTTTTCAGAGTTGTGAAACACCGTTCTGTTTGGCTGACCCCTAAAGCAGGTCCTTTGGGCTACTTTTGGCTCTTTCTCCTTTGTTTTTGTGAGAGAGCTGAGCTTTGCTTGCCTAGTCTGACACCATCTTCCCACAATCCCCCTAATATCTTTTTAATATAGGATATTCCATTCTATTCTTATTATATTTCTATTTCTGTATATTTTTATATTTCTAACACAGCTCATATTTGATATATTCTCAAGTAATATCTAGCATATATATGCAATTTAAATAAATTTTAAATTAATTATGTTAATAATAATATTTTAATAATTTTAATTAAGATTATTTTTATTACAAAAGAGCTATTGAAGGTTGAAAGTTATATTCTTACACCTTGCTGTTCCTTTATTGCTTCTAATATTTTTTTATTTTATTTAATTCTTCAAGATTTACTAGATAGGCAATCATAGCTTCTGAAAATTATTACATATTTTTTGTTTGTTCTCTTCCTTCCCATTATTTATACCTTTATTCCTTTTTCATTTCTTATTCCTTACCTAGCCCTCCCAGTGCAATGTCGAATAATAGTGACAACAGTAAGAATTTATTACTAACAGTTGAAATAAGGGATAATGACTAATATTTAATCATTAATTGTTATAGAATTCTGGTAATTTACTTTTATCAGTTGTGAGTGTGTGTGTGTGTGTGTGTATGCACACTAGTTAATTCTTCCATTCCTACCTTTTTAAAGAGTTGGATATGAGAATTCTATATTTCTTCTATGGGTACTGGCTATTCAGAATTTTTATTTTTCTTTAGTTTAACCTTAAAAACAAATAATATAAAAATCACCCATTAAAACAGTCTTTTGGTTTATTTTCAGATTATTAATAATTAGAATGTCTTTATATTTGTTTTATTCTATGTAGGGATGAGTCTTTTCCAATGCTCTTGCATCGTTTTTTTTCTTGCCCAGATTGTTGATCTAGGGTGTTTTATTAGAATTTTTAATGAATCTTTTAAGTTTTATCCATTGAATTTGATATTCAAAATTGTTATTTTTCTGTTTCATAGTGTATTTTATTTTTATTAAAGATTTTCTTTAGCACATTGTTGTTCTTTTTTATTTCCCTGAAATGGATTATAAATTAATTTATTGACAATATTTCTTATTGTATAATAAACTTATTTAATACAAACATTTTTGTTTTGAGCATCCCTGAGTTGAAATGTTAGTGACTTAAAATAATCATTTGTTTATTTTTTATTTTTTTAGAGACAAAAGATATAATTATTTGTTGTGATTTGATGCACAAATGAAAATCTTAACGCACAATAACAGAATATGGTCGTTAATAAATCACATCTTAGTCTTTCAGCCCTTTGGAGGCAGACAACTTTGATTTTACCATACTCGGCTTTTAGCTCTTTTGTAGTTTTAACACTTTAGACCTTCTCTGTTATTGCTAATTGGGTTGCTCTTGATTGTTCCTATGTATTTTGGGCTGGTTGGGAGAAGGAGCTTGGGAAGCGTGTGCTACTCTTGGGAGGTTGTGGGTCACCATGATGGCTCCAGGGATGATCCCTTTCATGACTGCAGAAGGCCTCCTGGAGCCACGCCCATGATGCCTGGTAATAATCCTTTATTTTAGTCATGTTTTTGTTTGTCATAACCGTCAGGCTGGGGCTGGAGGGTCAACTGCCAAGATGTTTTCTGGAGTTATATGATTAGAACTGGATGTTCCTTATCATGTGTCTTTTCATTTGGCATCTTAACCTCTAAGAGTTCTCCATGTGTGGGCTTCTCACATCATGATGAACTTAGGTAGAATCTTCTTACATAGAGGCTGGATTCTATTGGTCAAAACAGTTGAGTCCACATAGATTCAAGGGGAAGGGACAGAAAGCCCACTTTTTGTTGGAAGAACATCAAAGAATTTGTCACTCTTTGTAATCTACTGCAACTTGTTCAATTCCATCCCTTGGGTCTTTCTTTATTTTTCTTTCTAAATTATTTATAACTGCAGGTCTTTTTTGTTCATTAACCCAAAATTTACATAGAGCACTGTTATTTTTCTTGCTTGCTTGATTGCTGTTACTTAATATTCTAGTTAAATGGCCATTTTAAAGCTATCATTTAAAAACATTTTCTAGTCTTACTGTTTTGATTATAATCTGGTCTACATTAATGCTGACTTTTCAAATTTATGGAAATTTTCTTTGTGACTAATATATACTTGTGTTTTGAATAATTCCAAAGGAAATTTGTTTATTTAGCTAATTAAATTATCTACTTTTTAATTTATTTCCTTGTATTTTAGCCATATATCTCAAATTCTACAATTATAATTTGGACTTTGTCTGATTCATATTATACTTATTACAGCTCATACCTTATGTGTAACTAAGCTAAGTTAGTAAGTCTATAGAGATTGTAATGTTTTAATGTTAAATTTCTTCACACTTTTCCACCTTTTAAAAAAGTAATATTTGTGTATGTAAAACATTTGTTAGTAAATCTACTCTAATATTAACAGTAAAACTATTCTCCTCAAAATCCATCCTTTTCTTAAAATCCCTATCATATTGTGATGAAAATGTTTGTTTGCTAATTTGCTTCCATTCTTAAAGGTTATCTGTTTCAGGTAATAATGAAACATATCTGATTTTCTGTTTCCACAGAATTTATACTACCATGTGGAAAAGAATAATCACTCAAATTATTTTTGAAGATGTGAACACTGAGTCAATAAAAAATAAGTATGCAAGTAATCAAAATGGCATGCTTCAATTAATATTCAATCTTAAATTCCTGCTTTTTTTTCTTTCCTTATTAAATGCAAACATTTCCAGATCTTTTTCACTAAATCTGGGAATAATATACAAATTTGATTGCACCTTCTCCAGACTAACCCCCAGTGATGAAATACAGAAATGGTAAAAACAAATGTCTTATATATATAACTTTAAGAAAAATATCACAAAATGTAATCTGGTTTTCAAAGGGGAAGGAAGGTAAGGCATCACCTCAAAAAACAAACCCCATCTTGATTGGAGTTATGTGAGAAACATAAAAATCCATTTCAAGAGGGAAGAGAAGCTTCTCAGCTTTAAAAACTTGACTTGCTTGCTTCAATAATTTTTTATATCCTTTAAATTTGTGGAAGTCAGTTCTGTTGCCCTTAATGTAATCACACAGGAGAAAGTCTCATCTGTTGGTGGTCAGCCACAATTCAAGGAGAGACTTCTGTAAATTTATTTCAGGATGAGAGAGTTTCCAAATAGCAAATTTCAGAAAACATCCCAAAAGGCAGCTTAGAAATAGCCAACAACAAGTCTATACAATGGTCAGCAAAGAAAGTGCAAGCTGTCTAGTAGACTTGCATTCAAAAAGCTCTTTATTTGTTGACTAGAGACTTGGACTGCTTGATTTGGTTTGGTTTGGTATTTTTTGTTTCTTCAGAGAAAACCTCTTTCTTAGCTTCTGGCATTCATTGTCACAGGAATTGCCTTGGTAAATTGCTTTCTCAATGCTCTTTGCAACAGAAAGTCTAATTGCAGGGAATGCATAATTAATCAAATTATATTTAACTGTGAGAATAGGTATCTTATTTCAATATAATCGTATAAATTTAAAATCTGGTATTAATAAGTGTGGTAATATATCATCTTTAATCTAATTTGATTAAATGGAAACTACAAATAAAAATAGTAACCTGGATAAAGCAGCCTTATAAATAATTTGTTTCCACTGCAAAGTGAGTTTATAATATTTTGAAAAAAATGTTCTAAATGAAGTACAACATTGTATAATTATATTTATATCAGTATATGTACTTTTATTATATAATTACCCGGTTTTAGAATTTCTGTTCACTCCATGATATGAAATGCTAATCACAAACTTTATGATGGTGCACTTCTATTGTATGTTGAATTATACAGTGAAATAATTTAGCCATAATTAATAAATAAATCCTTAAATTTCAATTCAATGTCAGTGGGTTTCATACATGGTTCTGGAAAGTGGCTGTGACATCATGGACATGCATCATGTTTGATTCATTCACAGCCCAGAGTACTCTATGGTGTTAGGCTTTTAATTAATTTAATAATTTTACTGACCTCAGGTCTGGATTTTTTCCATTAATCCCCTCTTTCAGGTAGTTGGGAAAAAGTATCTGATGCTCATTGAAAATTGAGCACTTCTGTGTTCTAAAATATAGGGAAGTTTTTTAAAACCAGTGAGAAGTAGGATTTGTTTTTCTTTCTCAGGATCATGTAGCTCTGAAGAAAGGGAGAAGCAACAGAGTGGGTGTGGGATTAGTGGGAGGGAAGAAGAACCAATCAATGACAGAGTTCAAAATGACAGAAAATAAGTGCCCTATCTAAGAGTATCATATACCATTATCTGGTTTGGAACACAGAAAAATAAACACTTGTAACTTCATTTGAATGTCGGTGATAGTCCACTGAATGCATTAACAGGTCTCCACGTGTCTCAGGATTCTGGTGCCTTAAGTTAATTGTAATGAAGCAATGGCATTTTCTCAAGGTGCTAGTGTGTTCTGTTGAATAACATAGGCAGACACGAGATTGCTGCACTATCAGAGAAGTCTACTACATTGGCAGCTCTCTGTCTTTTTATGCCTAAATCTTGAATTTACAATGGCATTTTTTTTTTTATTATGGGTAAAAATCAAAATTCTCACAATACATACAAACATTTGCAAAATGATATATAAATATATATGCATATATGTGTATTTGCTTACAAAAATGTTATTTATATATATATATATACATATATTTTAAGAGGTGCTTAGATTACCCAAAATATTACACAGAACCCAATGGCATTTTAATCATACCAAACAGAGAAAATTTAAAGATATGGTGTGTGTGGAGAGACAGCGGTGATGCTGAGAGGCAATATGAAAACATGGTAGTACTCAGGGAATACTGCAATGTTTCAAATGACATGGTTGAATAGTCACTATGCAAGCTTCAAAACTTTCACTCTGAAAACCTTGATTTGAGTACTAATGAAATCATGTCATTTTGCTTTCAACCAAGATTCAGAACATTAAAAGAAATCCATATGTACAATTTAAAAGTTGCAGAAATGGATTTGGGGATAGTCCCATCTTGTGGTTTGGGAGGAATCATAAATCAGTCTTTGTCCTCTCATGGTTTTGATGTAATTTGTTGCTTATAAGTCACTATAGACCATGGGCTCTCATTCATAACCTCAAAAGGACACCAGTGATTCAGTGGTTCGAGATCACTTTCTACTCATTGACTATTACCAAGCGTCACCTCACATCCCTACCCCTGAGGCCCATGAATATTCATCCAAGTGCAGCAACTCCCACCAGAATCTAATAGGAATCGAAGAGCTAAACAAAGGGATTATTTAACAGTCAGAAAATGGAGACAATGATATTCTTCAGCTAGTGACACTTGAAAAGATTAGGAAAGGAAAAAAGGAATATATAGGAAGCATGTGGAATAAATAAAGGATTTCTAAAGCAGAATATTTACACTGTCACTGTTTTCAACATATAATTATTATACTGAAATAGGTTCTAAGTAAAATCTATATTTGGTAAACTATTTGATGTTTTATAATATAATAATATTATTTCCTAGGAAGGAAATTATTTAATGATTAACAGCAAATTTCTTAAAATTCTAAAAATGTTTTTTATTTGGACAACTAAAATGCATATAGAAGAATGGCAAAATAATGTCCCATTTTACCATTGTTTAAATACTTTTGGTGCAATAGCCAATTTATTTCACTGATACATCACCCAATAATTTCCTCTTCAGGGACCATTGGGAGCAAAGGCCTGGTATCATATAAGTTTAACTGTAAATACTTTAGCACATAGCTCTAAGAAATATTTCTTTATTTTAAATAATACCAAAATACCTAAGAAAATAACAATAATCCCTTCATGTCATTGCTTTCTGGTCAGTGTTGGCATATCCCCAATTGACTGAACAAAGGATTTTGTTTCATTTTGTTTTATTGTCGGATTTTAAAAATCTTGATTTTTATCAGGTTCATATATTGTGATTAGCTGATTATGTTTGTTTAATATTTTTGATATTTAGATTTCCTTCCCTCTCAGCCCCCACCCAAAATCCTCTCCGCCCCCCCCCCCCCCCCATTTTGGCCATTTTTACTGGATAAAATGGGTTTTTTTCCTATGGTTTCTCAGACCAGATTTCACTGATTGCAATCCTGGGATATTAGTTAATCTGTTCCCCTCTCTCCTAATTACTGCAAATAGTGAGTTAGAATCTAGAAGCTTGATCATATTCAGATTTTTATTTTTAAATCATCTTTAATACTTAATCTCTAAATAATATCAAGGGTGGGGGAAAATGGGGCAAGGGATTGCTGTTTTTCATTATAAGCCTTGTAAATCCATGTTCAGTATTTTTATTAAATATATGCATAACTTTGATTTTAAAAGAAAGAAATAAAATGAATTTTATTGCATTAAAAAAAAAAAACCATAGTCAACCTCCTGGCTTTTCAAAATTCCTGTCATTTCTACATACCAAATACCTTTACCCCACCCCAACATCCCAAAAGCTTTAAGTCATTACAGCATCAATTCTAAGTCCAAAATCTTATTATGGGTATGCTATAACCTGGGGCAAAAATACTCTCCATGGGCAGACCTATGGAAACTGGGAAATAAGTTATCTGCTTCCAAAATACAATGGTAGGACAGGCATAGGGTAGAAAGGAGAAATTGGAAGGGATAAAAGAGTCACAATTCCCAAGCAAGTCTGAAAACCTGCAGGGCAAATGTATTTTGATTTCAAGGCCTGTGAGTCATTTTCTATGGCTCAGTGCTCTGCCCTTGGCCCACTGGAAGTAATGGTCCTGCCTCTCCAACTACAGGGGGTGATGCTCTCCCATCTCTGAACACAGGAGTGGTGGCCCTGCCCTCTTTGCCCAAGAAATTCCCTTTGGGCCAGGCCCCTAACATCCATGACTCTGCCCTTTGGAGTCTTTCTTCCTTCATTTCATCCTGTCTCTGTCCTTTTCAGTCCAGACTGACAGTGTTTCTATTGATATAAAATTCTCAAAAGCCTTGTCAGTTTTTCATACAATTCTCAGGGTTTCGAGCCATCAGGTAGTAGTGTTCTCCACAGATCTTTCTTGTGTAAATGTATTTCTATTGCTGGTTTATTGTAAGATGGTTGATTGGATCTGTGGGTCACTAGCATAATCTCTTTAGCAAATGTTTGTATAGTCACCCACTTGGCCCTGTCTCTACTGTTACAACCCAACTCCTGAAGGGCACGAGTTGGTGAGGCCATGAGACCAAAGAACACATCTGGCATTTGGTCAGGCATAAGCTTTATTGGGACTTATAGACAGGAGAGAATCTTTGGCAGTGACCTGTCAAGGAATGAAAGAAGTTAGCATTCTGCAAAGGAACAGGAAAAATGAGGGGTGATATAAGGGGTCTCAGAACAAGAACATTCCATAGGGTATGAGAACAGAGTTCCTGCTAGGGTCACATGAAGCATACACAGAGACTCTGGTGGTGTTTTCACTATGCCCATAGGAAGTACATTTATCAAGATGCTTATGGCTTTGGGAAGATTATAGTTTATGGTACCGTCTATGTATTCTCTGGGTAGGGTTGTTAACCTTTAACTTATGTCTAGGTCACACAGGCAGCTACATGCTGAGGACTTGGAGGTGCCTGGGTCCCCATACTACAGCAATAGTATAAAAGACAACAGTTAAAGCCATTATGTGTTTTTCAGTGGCAATTGCAGCACCACCTGGCACAGAAAATGGCCAATAGGTAGAACCACCAGGGGACACACTTTACTCTATATCTAGCCTTGATAGTAAAATTACACAACTCAGGGGGTAACCACCCCACATCAGGGATTCCCTTTTGTCATTCCATGCAGGCAGGGGCGATGTGATTTAGGGTGACAGACTCAGCCGTTAACCATCCTAAACCATTATATACAACATATCCTAATAAAGGCCTGGGCTCATTCACCTGTTCCCTTACAAGGAGAAAAATATAATTATGAGTCTTATTGAAAAACAGCAGCTGGATTTCAGTCTTAAATGAGAAGGTCTCGTTCCAATCTTGGTGATGGGACATATTCTGCCATGCAAGAAAGATGTTCCACGTTATCCAATATGCAGAAATTGTGGGCCAAGGAAGGCCAGTAGCACCCGAGGATGCTAAGTCTGTGCAAACTCAACATTGGGTTCAATTGTGGGCATGGGTACTGCCAAAGTGCACTGTAGAGAGATATTGGCTAGGGCACTATCAGTGAAAAGAAAGATGTTTATGGGGAACAATAAGGAGCAGATCGTTCTGTTCTAACACTATATAAGCAACGTTTCCATTAGTAGATAACAAAGTACCAAGTATGGGATTCCTATGAAGAGGCTTCCAATATCATACAATTTCCCCTTCCAAATTCTCTAAGTTTTCTACAGTGACCTCAAAAACCAGTTTAAGCATAACGAGAGTCCATATAGATATACATAAGGCCCCAGCTATTTGCTGTCCTGATTGGTTGCCTTTCTACCTTCACCTGCCAGCTTTCACCAATGGGGAGGCCTTTCTGCTTGGAGTTATCCAGGTCTTCTTCTGAGTCCAGAACTTTCAGACTGGACCTTGTGACCAGAGTCTTTGGAGGGCTTTATTCTGACCAGCCGTCTTTCCTGTTTCCTGTACTAACCTGCCTCACCTACCCCCTCAGAGAGTTCACACCTTTATTCTTAAGGGGAAGCTGAAGGGCTATGGCCATTCTTCTTTAGCTGCTTCCTGCTGGTTAGGGCCGTAGAACCTGCCTGACCAGGTGTGAAACTCTCTGGCTATTCTATTGAGGTTGAGGGAAGGCAGATCTGGCACATTGATTGGAACTGGATGAAATCCCGGGATGACTAATAACTTGTTCTGGAAGGCATTGATTCTGGAAGAAATAAACTTAGTTACTAAAAGGATAAAGAAAATGGTGGTAAGCAGCACCCAAAAGGGGGTCAGCCATAACATACTTGACCATGGGAATGAAAAAGGCCAGGTGCCTCCAGAGATTACGTCCTCCCAAAGTTGATGGGATGATCTTGTAAGTTTCAAATACTGTCTAGGAAACTGCCACTCCCAGTTCCCACAGTAGTGGTTATGCCTAGGACAGCTAGGAGAGGTATGAGGAGAGGCACTGTTCTAGACATAAACTCACAAAGACAATATAGGCAACAAGAAGATAAGCATATGGCAAGCAAAATAAAGACAATACTTACAAGAGCCATCTTTTATCTTATAGACACATTCATTAATTACTTAAAAAATGAATTGTTTACCAAGACTTTTAACATGTTCAAGATCCTTCTGCATATGATCTAGGATGTAAGAGATATTATCATATTCAACAGGTATGTAGGTACAGCATTTAATACTAATCAATGCACTAATCAATGCACAAGTTTCTTTTTGAGCTGCAGTTAATAGATCTAAGTTCCAGGTTTGTAATACCATATGTGTTGTCTCTCCATGGGAGTAGGCCATAATGCCAATTGTATCTGCTTAGGTTCTACTAATATTATTTTGGTAATTATTGCTCCACTTGGTATACCCTTCACACAGCCAGCATGCTGCAGCACCATTGGCTGTTGGAGAGAATCTCCAGTGTTTCACTGGCCTGGTGAATGGTGCCTTTTGGCGCTATGAAACAGAGCCAGTTTGGAGGCATTGTCCATTGTAAATCTGGCCATATCAAGCCATTGCCGGCTGCTGCAGGAGTCTGAAACTGCAACGTACTCTCCATCCCCTTCAGAAACATAACCCCAGATGTGTTAGATACCTTTGTTGTTTTAGGGGTCAGTGGCCAACTGAGCCAATAACTCAAATGGAGAGGCACCATGCAGTGTACTGGAATGCACAAGAGAGTTTGATCTATCTCTTTTAATTTTCATACACTTCCTAAATACTTCCAATGCAAGCTATAACATATTAAATAAACTTAACTATTTTTAGTACTTTACTTTTTACTTTTATGCCTTTACCATAATTACATTAATTAACAGGCATTTTACTTTAGCAGTATAGGAAAAAAAGTACTTTCTCCATTATTTTATGAAAACCTAAGATTCCCAGTGGAATCAAGATTATTAACATGCAGAGATTGGCCTCTGATAGGTTTCTCTGTTTTGAAGTTACTTTGTCTTATCAATATCAATTTAGGTTTCTATTTAATAATGGCTTCCTGGAATTAGCCATTTAAGTACTTCAGTTTAGAAGTACTTAAATGCTTTTACAAACTTCTTATAATTAAACATAAGTTACTTTTTGTTATTAATATTAACTCCTAGATTTCTACTTAATAATGATTTCTTGGAATCAGTCACTTACATTATAATCTTTCAGTTTAGAAAATGATTTTACAAACTTCCCATAACTATCCATAACCACATAGACTATGGTTACTTTAACTCAAGATATATTTTCACCTTTACAAAACACATTCCCTTACTTATTGCTACCTTCTACAGTACCTTCTATGACTTTCTATATTCATTCAAGCCTTGTCTTATATTTTCACCCTGATTTTATGAAAACCAGCCATTTTATCTTAGGAGAAAGGACATTCCCTTAAACAAACTTATCAAATTTTAGTCAGCATTGACTATGAATTCACTTCCACAAAACTTTTACTTCTTTCTATATCCAAATCTCATATCCCTCATTCTGTTCTGTAAAGAGAACAAAAAACTATTCATTTCAATTTAGGCAAAAACAATTTTTTAAAAGAGGTTTAATAATTTCATTAGCCAAAAACAATTTTTATCATCTTAAAGATTTAATACATAAAATGCTAATTTATTTCATTAGTATCCTATAAACCTAGAAAGATTACACCCAACCTAAATAAAATTGGAACAATTATGATTTATGCAAGAGATGCTCTTTTTTCTTCCTTCCTCCACAGCAGGCTAAAACATCTTTTTTTTTTTTTTTTTTTTTTTTTAGTGATGTCTGGTTCAAAGTCACTAAACTTTAACAGCACCAATTTTGTTAATGTGGCTATCCAGACCTAATTAGAATTAACATGGAAACAGAACAGAAACATTAATGTTGCTAAGTTTTTCCACTTCTCCAGTAGTTAAACTAATTACTTTAGCTCCTTTAGCCCACAAGCACACCAACCAGGTGGCAAAGGGTTCACAGAGTTGCTGCTGGGATGTTTTCTCTTAGATAACTGTTATTGTAACATGCACTCTACTCTCACCAGTGTTTTCCGGATATCCCCATATTCACAAGAAGTTCCACAACAGTCAAGCAAGTGGGTGACCCCATATTATCTAGGCAGTCCTCACTTATCCAGGAGGGCAGCCACCACTCCCCATATGGACATTATAGGACAACCTGGGGTTTCCCCCACAGATTCTCCTTTTCCTGAGCTCATGCCCGCTACTGCTGGTGTTCCTTCGGTCTCCTGGCTCACAGCTCACCAATTGTTACAACCAAACCCCTGAAGGGCATGAGTTGCTGAGGCCATGAAACCAAGGAATACACCTTGAATTTAGTCAGGTTTAAGCTTTATTGGGACTTATGGACAGGAGAGAATCTTTGATGGTAGCTGGTCAAAGAATGAATGAAGCTAGCACTCTGCAAAGAGACAGGAAAAATGAGGGGTGATATGAAGGGTCTCAGAACAAGAACATTCCATAGGGGTGATAACAAGGACACTCCATAGGATATGAGAAGAGAGCTCTTGCTAGGATCACATGAAGCATACACATGAGGTCTGGTGATGTTTTCTCTACACTCTACACGTATATCAAGAATGCTTACTGCTTTGGGAAGATTATAATTTATGATACCATCTATGTATTCTTTCCCCTCTGGGGAGGGTTGTTAACCTTTAGCTTATGCCTAGATCACACAGGCAGTTATGTGCTGAGGACTTAGAGAGGGGCCTGGGTCCCCATACTCAGTAAAGCACCATCTGGATAGGCTGAAAAATTGGAAATCTACAAGTTCTTGCTCCTATTCCTATTTTCTTCACCATTCTTTCCTCAGGTTATGTCTTTCCTCTCACATTTCACTGTAAGCTGTAATGAAAACCCAGGCTATGCTTTCTATACTTTTTTGGAAATTACTTCAGTTAAATATCCAAGTTTATCACAAGTTATCTTTCCACCCAAAAGAACACAATTCAGCCAAGTTCTCTAATACTGTATAGCAAGGATTACTTTTCCTTCAGTGCAAAATAACATGTTCCTCATTTCCATCTAAGGCTTCACCAGAAGAACTTTACCATTCTTATTTCTACCAACATTCTGTTCATGATGATCTATGTATTCACTAAGATGAAAGAAGTTTTCTCTATAGCTCTTCTCACTTCTGTCTGAGCCCTTACCAGAATCATCTTTAATGAACATATTTCTACCAACAATCTCTTCAAGACATTCTGGGCCTTTGCTAACAAGCACCTCAATATTCTTCCACCCTCTACCCATTAACCAAGTCCAAAGCCACTTTCACAGTTTTAGGTATTTTTTACAGTGACACCCTACTATTGGGTACCAAAAACTGTCTTAGTTTTCTAGGGCTACCATAACAAAATACCACAAAATAGCTGGCACAGAAATTTATTCTGGAGGCAAGAAGTCAGAAATCAAGCTGCCAGAGGACCATGCATCCTCTTAAATATGTTTGATGGATCTTTCTTTTGTGTCATCTAGCTTCTGGTGGCAGCAATACATGGTGTTCTCTGCCTCAGTCATCATATGGTGTTCTCCCTTCATCTTTCTGTCTCCATGTCTATATCCAAATTTTCTCTTCTTGTAAAGAAAACAGTCATATTGGATTAAAGGCCCACCCTACTCTAGTACAGCCTCATTTCAACTTAAATAATTAGATTTGCGATGGTCTTAATTCCAAATAAATTCACACTAACTGGTACTAGAAGTTAAGCCTTCAACATATCTTTCTGGAGAACACAATTCAACCTTAACAGATACTAAGTGAAAAGGGAGTTTATTTGAAGGGGAAAGTGTGAAAATTCCCATTTTAGCTTTAAAAAGAAGACCGGCTTTAGAATCCAGCCTTTATATTTTGAATGATAAAATTGATATTGCTTTTTAATTCCCATATTTAATCATGTTTTAGTGGAGGAGGACAGAGCAATTTTACTTTCCAATATCTCCAAAAATAAATACCATCATTATAATACTGACTTGTGCTATCTAATTATGTGCTGTATCTTTCCTAATACTAAAGCTGCCTTTAGGTACTCTAGTTCTGATTCACAGTTGTATTTCAATATTATTTTACAAATATTTGGCACGTACTCTGTGCCAGGCTTAATGTTAAATAATCCCTCATCATACTTCCAATACTTCTCTTTAGTCACTCCAGTAAACTTGAGGTGGATGCATGCTTGATGAAGAAACCTACTGGTCAGTTTTTGTTTTTGTTTTTGTTTTAGTTTGAAGTCAGTACTATTTTGCATGTCTGTATTATGATTATGCCATTTGCTGTAAGGTCACAAACAAATTATTTAAAATAAATTGTCTACAGATACATCAGACGGACCATTTAACTGAAATGAACAGTCAAATTAAAAAAGAAAAAGGAAAAACAAATCTTACCAGAAAAAAATTAGTCAAATAAATTGCTTCCTCACAAAAGTCCTCCATTAGCTTAATTAAAATGGTTATCATCTCAATTAGTTTGAGTTTAGCCTGTATTGTAAATAGCCTTATTTTCTGTATAATATTCCTATTTTCCTGTACTTTCATATTTTTTTGTTTTCTTTATAAAAAACCAAAAAATTTGTTCTAGGCTAATTATGGAGGTTTTTGTTTTGCTTCACTATTACGAGGAAAAATAACTGCTGGTATGCACAGTTAGTTTTTCGCCATCACAGACTCTTATCCTGCAGGGAGCATTTTTGGACTCATAGACTAATAAAAAACATACCAACAGTCTCTCAAATGTGTGAGGTCCCCAGAATAAGAATGGCCAAGAATTCAGAGACTAAAGAAATAACTTCAAACAAGATTCATTCGCAAATATAGGTAGGTGTCCTTTCAAAACAGGTATTTCCTTCCATTTATAAAAAATGAATGCAGGTGATATCTATGAATAGGATAATATTATATCCAAACCACCATAGGCTAGAAGATAATTAGATTCTCCAGGGTTTATTGGTATGTAGAAAAAGTAGAAGGTACAGAATCTGTGCTAAGAAAATATTCAGAATTCACTAGATCTCCTATTTATACTTGTTGGAAAGATTTTTTTTTTTAAAGGAAATACTGTAGAACTGTTAAGCAACTAAGCACTAGATGGGGATAAAATGCAATCAATAAACATATATTTTGACTCCTCTTTTAATTTTGAATAGATGAAGGTCTTATTTTTAATATACCAGGTTTGGGCACATTATATATGTTCAAAAAAAGTCTAGTTCAATTAATCATAAAATACAAGGATATATCAAGTTTTATTAATTTTAGGCAGTCTTCGGTTACTCCAACTAATGATACAGGATCTAATTCTAAGGATTTTGGAGAAAGGCAGAAGAAAGCATCTAAAAAATCAGAGATTTAAATTCATTAAGAATCATTATGGAAGGAATCTGCGTTTTTCAGAATCTTCTTGCCTTTTACATTTGAAATTACCTGTCTGGTGTTTTTATAAGCCTGATTATTAACCACTTAAAGAGAATCTGACCTCAGAAGGGGATGATCGAAGAAGGAGTGGGTCATTTCCATGACAACAATAGCATAAATGGAAGATTTATAAAGCCCATTTAAAATTTGTTGTATCCCATTGCTTTCATCTCTCATGTACTGAAGATAGCAGCTAAATATTCACACACAAAAGAATGCAAGAAAAAGTATGGCTGGGTGAATGTCAGCCGTAACCTGAATACGGCCAAACCTGCCACATCTAATTCAAATAAAATGACCTTGCTGAGAGTGAGTTCAGTATTGTAGAATCAGGGTCATCACTTTTCACCATTTTGATATTCACGTTATGACCTTGTATCAACTAAGAAATCATCCTGTTAGGCCACAGGAAGCAAAGGGGAAGCTGTTGCTTCAAATCCAAGAAAACTACATGGTTCAACCAAACAGCTGGGAGTCTGAGTACAGAATTAGTTTTAAATATAAAAACAAAATGAAACAAAACACATCATAAAATGGCACAGTGTTTTTATGATTTTCTTTGTCAGATTTGTAAATTGGAGGAGTAATTATTAAGGTATCATTGTCCTTAACTCTGATATTTATTCTTGGTTCAGTAAAATAACAATCCCCAAGAAATTTCCATTTACCAATTGAAGTGGAAAGCTTGGCTGGTTTCTCCAGTGGAAAAAAGTTTATAACTTCTTATTTTCTTGTCTATAATTTATATAATAAAAAATGCTTAATCTTATAGACTGAATAATTGGTTTGAGGAAAATATTGGGGAGGTCCATTTAAATAAAAAACATATATTCACTAAAAATGTATCTCTAAAACTCTAAAACAAGTCCAAAAACAAAAATATATCAATCAGGTGACATGACTAAATATTACCTACCAGTCATTGTGATTTTTATTTCAACAATTTTTTCTGTTTAAAAAAATTAGGTCATCAAATTAGTTGCGGTCATGTGAACACAATCTTTGACTCATTCTAAACTAAAGTTCCTGGAATTACATCTTTTAGTATTTCTTAATATTTAATATTTAATATTCATTATCTGGGCCAGTACATAGCCTTACATATATGCCCTTTTTTAACTTAAGGAAATTACCTCATCCCATGCCATCTTTAAAGGTGTATTTAAAGCTAACATGTACTACTCCACAAAGAAGTGGAAACTGGCAGGTTATGGAGGAATGTGTGTACAGAGTGGTACTCTTGCCTTCAACAGCTTCATTCAGCCAGAATCACACATTAACTAGAAGCTGACAGAAAAAATGAAAAAATATATCTCCAAAAGGATGGGTTCAAAAAGGGTTATAGCTCCTTTACTCATAGTAGCTAAAAACTAGAAACAAACCAAATGGTCATCAACAGGAGTATGAACAAACAAAATTGATATATCCATTCAGTGTAACATTACTCAGCAGTAAAACTGAATTACGTACAGATAACATAACAATATTGACTAATCTCAAAAAATGTTGCTGAGTGAAAAAAGCCAGTCACAAAAGTGCTTATACTATATGGTTTCATTTATATGAAATATAGAACAGGTAAAAATTAGAACTATTGGTCTTCTGTGGAAAGAGGCGGGGATGACTAGAATGTGATGCAAGAGAGCATTTGGCAATGATGAAAATGCCCTATATCTTGATTTGGGTGATGGGTGTATGGGAACATATACTTGTCAAAAGTCATTGACCTGTAAACTTATCATTTATGAATTTCACTATTGAACTAGAAATTCAGATTAGAATCATCTGGGATGCTTGTCATAAGTAATGAATACTGATACAGAGAAAAACGTGTGGATCTTGAAAATATGTTGAGTAAAAAAAGCCAGACACAAAAGAGTATATTATTTATGGTTCTATTTATATTAATTTCAAGAATGTAAAAAACTTATATATTGTAATAGAAATCAGAATACGTGTTTGCCAGTGGGAGTGAGGGAGGCAATTGACTGAAAAGGGGCAAGAGGGAACTTTCTAAGAGGATGGATATGTTTCATATCTTGGTTGGACTGTTTGTTACATGGGTATATACATTTGACAAAACTCACTGAGATGTACACTAAAATCTATACATTCCATTGTAGGTAAATTTTACCTTAAAAGTAAATAATAAAGAAATAGAGCTATGTAATGGAGAAAACTGTGTATCATGATTGATAGTCTGAAATTTATTTTCTCCCACCCTTACTCCCTAGAGATATGGAAGTACCATACCCTTAACTGTGAAGACAATCTGGAATAAGCAGGTTTTGGATATCCATTCCTTATCATTATGCTAGAGGATTGCAAAGCATCATTACCCAGTAGTCAGCAACTAACTTATACTTCAACTTTGGACTGATAGAAGCTGTACTAAGTAATCACTGATTTCTGTTTTCATCAAGGCAGACCACTTCTATGAAAACTGCAGAAACACAAGGAAGAGAACTGACATTCTTTTAGAAAAAACAACCAAATAAAAACAGAACATGGAACAAAGATCTTTGAAAAGCTTTTCTAAAATAAATTCCCACATTCAGACCCCAAAATGAATTAAATGAAGGCTAATATAATATGAACTAAGTTTTCTCTATGAAGACTATATACTAACAAAAATGTGAAAAGATGTATTTTACTCATAAAGAAGAAACTATAGTTTGTATTGTCCAAACTCTATCTCTATGGGATTTTCTTTTATTCTATTATTCTCCAACTCTCCTGAGACATGAAGGTAGACAGCATTCCAAAAGCTCAACTTAGATTCACTTAGTAACAGGGCTGTCAGCAAACAGGACATTTTCTTCCAACCCTCCAGAGACAGACTAGCTACTGACAAAAAAAAAAAAAAAAGAATAATGAAAGTTTATTTATATTGAAATATAGATAATACCACATCTGTCTGTTAAAGCACATAGTGACTCTGGTGAGGTGAAGACCAAAATACTAATTCATAATTCACAGGCTTATATTCACAAAATGCCTGACTTGAAAAATCAAATATGCAATCCTCTCAAAAAATTTAACAAAACAAAACACAACAAAAACACAAAAAATATATTCTCATTATTACCGTGAAGCTCTATCTAACCTAGTGCAATTCCTCACTCTCATTATTTTCAAAAGCTGCACTTTCTCCATCCTCTCGCTCTTTGCCCATCTGTTGGAGAGAGAGTATAAAAAAATAAGAATGTAGAGAGAGAAGAGAAAGAGACAACGTTTTCTCACTGGTAGAAAGGATGTGTCATCCTAATAGTTAGAAAGAGAACCAAAATGAATGATGCTCTATTATACTCCCTGTTTGACATTGCTTCTCTTTGATAATGCTTGAGCACACATCTTTAAGAATTTCTGTTGAACTCATGTCATGTGTCAATTTACAGTACAAATCTCCCTCCCTTTCCAATTACTCTAAGCTTATATATAGGAATACAAATTCTGAGACACTATAACTGCTGAATAAATCTGTTGGATATTCTTAATTATCATTATGAAGCATAAAGATTTTAATTGCTAATAAATGCTTTTAATGAACAATGACAATTTCCTCTAAGGAAAAAAAGATGATAAAGAACTTTGTAGAATTTGGCTTCAAAAAAATCATTTTTCTCCTAGAATAAATGTTCTAAATTTAGATTTTTTGAAAAATGTTATATTGTGTCTGTTATGACATAACACCACAGACCTCCACTGTGCATTTTCTGTCATAAGGGAATGACAGATCGGGGCTTTTTAAATCCCTTTGTTAATTAAATTTCTCTTTCTTTTTCAAAATGCACAATCAAAATAACCTCTTCTCCCAAAAGACATATTTTTACCTAGTTTTATTGTTTAATATAACTAGTGGATCTATTAGAAAACCTCAAACTAGCTTCTTCCACATTCAATTTCTGCAGTCCTTGCCCAACATGTGGATAATTTACTCCAGCCACAAATCTCAGCTGCTCTCTCTGTGTAGCCTATTAAGGGAAGGCATGGAAGTTGGGAGAGATAATACTTTCTTCTCATCATGAGATGGAATCACTGGTCTTTAAATTTTGAGGTTTTAGCCACAGTCCATGTCCTGAGTTAATGGGGATCTTTAGTTCCTACTGAAAAACTACCATGCCTCTCAATTTCCAGTCACCAGAATGAGGTTGCCTTAAGGCCAACTGTGCCTTAAAAAGCAAAACTATTTTGCCTTATACCTGAAAATTTCCAAATCAAAAAATAAAAACAACAACAAAGACAATATATAATTACTCTATAAAGATTAAGAAATAAAAATAATGCTTATTCAAAATAATAGTACAGTTAACCTAATTGCTAATTTTGAATTAATTTGTCTGTTTTTTAAAATTTTATAAATGGGTAAAAAGAACTAAGTAAACAAAACTGAAGGAAAATATAAGTAGACTAGCATGATTTATAGAAAGCATCCTTTCTACAGGAAATCCTTGTTTCAAGTTCCTAATGTAATGGAAAGGGCTGCCACCCTAGGCACCCTGAGGTTTTACGTAGTGCAACTAGCCTGTTTGGATACACAGCCCTAAGGGTGCAGGAGGGGCTTTAGATCTGAACTAGGGACCTGGAAAAGCTATAGCATGCTGGGTAGGGTTGGGGTGTCATTCCGTGTGAGTGTGCATGTTTGACACAGGGGCCTGGGGAAGTCAATGACCTCAGCATGGAAAGAAGGGACAGGATGATGTTACTAATGTACATGGTGTACCGGTCATCAGAAAACCTTGACTCTGATCAAACTCTAGCCTTTGGTAATATCTCTATTTGTTTTCTATTATTATATTATGTCAAGTGAAATCTGGAAACTTAAATGCTAGTTTTTACTTTATGCAGAATTTCTAGGTTTTTCCATTATAGCAATAAAATCTAGCATGCACACATAAACAAATTTATGCATTATTCAATGGAAAATCAAATACACTGTCTTTTTCAATCTCAAAAGGCTTTATCAACTTTGTTTCCTCAGGATGGAATTTACGGGAACAAAAATGATAGAACAGTTTGAGAGCAGGATAAATACCACCTTGGAAGTTTGAACACCATTGTTGTATGAAGAAATGAAAAGTGGAGTGTTTAGTGAGGAGGAATAGTGGCAGCTTGTCAACCCAGAAAGTGCTTCTCCTATTATATCACTCTTCAAGGTAGCATTTCCAAATGGCTTGGAAGAAAAAAAAACTTCCTGAAAATGTACTTTGGTAAATAAGCAAGGTCTATTTTCAATGAAAATCCTCTCTCAGAAATGATTTTTTTTCCTCCTCAAAAAGATGTTTTTTTTAAATGTACTTTGTCTATTTGCATTTTTAGATACAAGAAGAAAATTAGGAGTAAATTCACACACCTAGTTTGGAAAGAAATTGCAAACATGTAGTGTCATCTCACGTTATATCTTTGAAAAGAAAAATGCAGTTTTAATAGTTTACCATGGTCTCCCTAATTAGATGCTTTTATTTTAATTTAGAGAGTTCCAAAATGAATTTAATTCTCTATTCTCCAATTCAATTCCAGTGTGTAAGGATACAAAATACATTTGTACTAGTCAATGATTAGATTTCCTAATCTTTTTAAAAAAGATTATGGATCATAAAGGGTAGCATTCATGTGTGGGAGGTGGGCAACATGGGAATCCCAGTGGGTTCCGTGTAATATTTTGGGTATCTAAGCACCTCTTAAAATATATTTATATATATACATAAATAACATTTTTGTAAGCAAATGCACATATATGCATATATATTTATATATCATTTTGCAAATGTTGGTATGTATTGTGAAAATTTTGATTTTTACCCACAATAAAAAAAATAAAAAAATAAAAAGTGTATTATAAATCTCCATGTCTACCCCTCCCTCAATTTCACTATCCACTCTAGTAGTGTCAGACTACTACAAAACATAGGATTAGGGAAATCATTGCTACTAGGAAAATAGCTCCCAGACTCCAGTATTGAGGGTTATCTAGAGCTAAACTTTCCTTTTCTCTTATAGTGAAGAATAGGCAACAATCTCCCATCTACTACTTAATGTTCCTTGAGCATTTTTTTCTAGAGGAAAAGATACAAGACGTGGCTAGATAATTACTGGGTCTTGCTGGATAGGGTGATCTGAGCAGGCCCACACTAGTATGGTTTATGTAGATGTCCTGGCGGCTAGCCACACCAAGATAAGAGAAATGGCTCTAACATTTATTCAGCCAAACACTTTGCTGGGCATTTAATATATATTATTTTATCTATTCCTCTGTATAACCTTGTAAGGTAAGTTTAATTCATGTATCTATATAATGTTTCTGTTTCTACATCTAAAAAGATGTCAGAAATGGAATGTAAACTCAAGACTCTATCCTTTCCACTAATTGGGACTGTCCCCTTAAAGTTTAAGGACCATGCTTTATGGCAAATACACTCAATGTCCCCTGATTGGAGAACTCTGGGTTATCAATGATGTGAATATGAGAAGCAAATGAGGAAAGACACCTTTATAAACTGAGATGTTATAGGATTTATTTGTCCTGAGTTAGAAAGAATTCAGATCTGAGAATCCAAAAACAAGGATTATTCATTAAATTGTATGTGCTTATATGAATCAACTTCTCTGAGTGTCATTTTCGCAATTGTCAATGCTCCTTACCTGGCAAAGTTGTATCAAATGAGATATTTACTTAAAGTGTTTTTAAGCTATAAGGCATCATGTATATCTTTATTATGAGTAAAAATTTCACTTAGAACAGTAGTCCAATATCCAAATATCTACAGTCCAGGTATTATAATGACACCTTAAATTTAATTATTTCAGAGGTCAACTTCCAGCAAGACAGTGTAAGGACCTCCCCTGCCTACTCCCCAATAAAACTGATGAAAATTACTTAAAAAAAAAAAAAATTAAGTCTCTGAAAATGGTCATAAGGGCAGACAGCCCATGAAGAAATAACTATTCAAGAAAGAAAAAATTAAGGAAATACAGTAAGACAAAAGTCTGCAGTATTTGAACAAAAATCATTCCCTTCCTCCTCTCTCCCTGATCCACTCCAGACTGTTGTAGCCAAGAAAGTAGGATTCTGTCTCCCCTGGCTCCCAGCTGAGAGCTTTTGTCGGAGAATAACAAGACTTCTGCATTTCTCATCTTGTCTCCAGCTTTCTGTTGCTGAGACTAGGCCTGGGAGAATGTGGTTGAGAGGTAGGGGGTCCTTCTTCTATCCAAATCCCACTCATGATGGAGGGTATACCTTGGACATGGCATGCTGAGAATACTGGGGCCCCAAAAGTTCTCCCTGGGCTCCATGCCAAGAGAAAGAAGCAAAACTGATCCCAGGCTGCTATCCACTTTATGGAAACCTCAGTCGCCAGAGTGGGTATGTCACTCAGAAAGAAACTCACCATTGTCCCCACTCCTAGATCCAAGCCCTGACACACAGATTTTGCCTGAGGGATAGGTGAGTTGTAAAACAAATAGTCCCTAATGCAGCTTTGATTTGTATTTCCCTAGTGGCTATGAGGTTGACCACCTTTTCAGGTATTTATTGGCCTTTACATATCTTCCTTGGAGAAATGTCTTTTCAAGTCTTTTGCCCATTTTTAAATTGTGTTGATTATCTTTTGGTGTTACATTTTAATATATATATACGTGTTTTTTCTTTTGTTGCCCATGCTTTTGGTATAAAGTCTAAGAAATCATTGCCTAACACAAGGTGCTGTAGATGCTTCCCAATATTTTCTTCCAGGAGTTTTATATATTTGGTTCTCATATTTAGGTCTTTGATCCATTTTGAGTTAATTTTTTGTATATGGTGGGTATGAAATAGACATCTACTTTCATTTTTCTGCATATGGATATCTAGTTTTCCTAGCACCATTTGTTGAAATGATAATTCTTTCCCCATTGAGTGGTCTTGTCACACTTGTCAGAAATCCATTGGCCATAGACATGAGGGTTTATTCCTGAACTCTTAATTAGATTCTATTAGTCTGCAAATCTTTGTGCATGTACCATGCCCTTTTTGTCACTGTACCTTTATAATAAGTTTTAGTATTGGGAAATATGAGTCCTCTCAGCTTGTTCTTCTTTTCTAAGATGGTTTTTGCTATTTGGGCATGTAAATTTAATGATTGCTTATTCTATTTCTGCAAAAAGGATGTTGGAATTTAGGTTTTGACTTCATTGAATCTGTAAATTGCTTTGGATAGGAGTGACACCTTAACAATATTTAGTTTTCCAATCTATGAACATGAAATGTCCTATTTATTTTGGTCTTCTTTGGTTTCTTTTTTCAATGTTTTATAGTTTTCTATGTATAAATTTATTTTTATTTTTAGCCTGCTCTCTCTCTCTTTTTTTTTTTTTTTTTTTTTTCTTTTTCTGTCTAGTTAAAGGTTTGTCTATTTTATTGATCTTTTCAAAGAACCAATGTTTGGTTTTGTTGATTCTCACTATTTTATTTATCACCACTTTAATCTTAGTTATTTCCTTCTCTCTGCTGTCTTTGCTCTTTATTTTCTAGATGAATTGCAAGGTTAGGTCTCAGATTTGAGATCTTTCTTCTTTTCTAATGTAAGCATTTAGAAGCATAAACTTTCCTCTCTACTGTATTTGCTGCATCTCATAAGATTTGTTATATTTTACTTTCGTTTTCATTTGTCTCAAGATATTTTCTACTTTCCCATGTGATTTCTCCTTTGATCCATTGGTTGGTTGTTCAAGAGTATGTTGTTTAATTTGCACATATTTTTTATTTTTCTGGTTCTCCCTGTGTTATTGATTTCTATCTTCATTTCATTGTGGTTGGAGAAGATACATCATATGATTTCAATATTTTGAATTTATTGAGACTTGTTTTGAGACATAGTATATGTTTTATTTTGGATAATGAATCACCTCTTCTAGAGAAGGATGTGTGTTCTGCTGCTGTTGGGTGAAACATTGTATATTTTTCTGTTAGTTCTAGTTGGTTTATACTATTGTTCAAGTCTTTTATGTCCTTATAGATCTTTATCTAGATGTTCTACCTATTATTGAAAGAACCATCTATTTCTTTCTTCATATCTGTCAATTTCCTTCATATAATTTGAGCCACTGCTGTTAGGTACATATATATTTAAAATTGGCGTGATTTCTTGTCAATTACCCTTTTCAGTATATGGTGGCCTTCTTTGTCCCTTGCAGCATATTTGACTTAAAGTTTATTTTATCTGATATTGATATAGCTACCCTAGCTTTCTTTGTACACTATTTGTATGGGATATTATTTCCCATTCTTTCATTTTCAACCTACTTGTGTCTGAATTGCTTGTAGGGTAAGTCTAATGGTTATGAATTCCCTCAGCTTTTGTTTAACTGGGAATGCCTTAATTTCTCTCATTTTTAAAAGACATTTTCACGGCATATAAAATTCTTGTTTGACAATTGTTTTCTTTCAGCACTTGAAATATTTCACCCCACCTTCTTGCCTCCATGGTTTTAATCTTATTGAAGCACCCTTGTTAATAACATATTGCTTTTCTCTTGCAGCTTTCATAATACTTTCCTTGTCCTTGACATTTGACAGTTTGATTACTATGAGCTGAGGTACTATCCTCTTTGAGTTTATCCTGTTTGGAGTTCATTGGGCTTTCTTTATGTGTATATCATGTGTTTTGTTAAATTTTGTGAATTTTCTGCCATTATTTCTTAATATTTTTTCTGCCCTTTTCTCTCTTTCTTTTCCTTCCTAGGCTTGCATAATGTGTCTACTGTTATGCTTGACAGTGCCTTGCAGGTCTCTTAGGCTCAGTGTACTTTTTTAAAAAGTGTTTTTTTTTTTTCTTTCTGATCCTCAGCCTAAATAATTTCAATTGTCTTATTCTGTCTCACTGGTTCTTTCTTCTCCCAGCTCTAATCTACTATTGAGGTCCTCTAAAGAATTTTTTTATTATGTATATTGCTATCTTCAACTCTACTATTTCTGTTTAGTTCCTCTGAAAAATTTCTATCTCTTTATTGAGATTCTCACATCGTTCATTCCTGAGAATGAACAGTATCATTCCCTGATATCCTTTAGTTTTCTCTCTGTAATTCCTTTTATCCTGCTGAGCATACTGAAGAAAAAAATTTTAAAGTCCTTGTCTGATATACCCAAAGTTTAGTCTTTGTTGATGCTTTCTGAAATTTTATCTTTTTCCTTTAGATTGGTTGTCATTTCCTCTTTTTTGTTTTGTAATATTTTGTTTCATACTGTACTATTTTTTTTTATTTCTTTTTTTTAAATTCTTAATAAAAAACACAGTTTGTGCTGAACAATGGTGTGATGGTTAGGCTAATGTGTCAACTTGGCCAGGTAATTGTACCCAGTTGTTTGGTCAAGCAAACACTGGGCTAATTATAATACAAGGACAATTATTGGCTTTAGTCATCTGTGAGCTTACTGCATAGATGGCTGAGTACATCTGCATCAACCAGGGAGATTGCCATCAGCAATGAGTGAGGCTTTATCCAATCAGCTGAATGCCTTAAAAAGGGGAAGTGATTTCAGCATTTGGAGAGAACTTCCCAGCTAGTCTATGGACAGTCAACATCTCCCGGAAACTCATCAAGTACCTTCATTGGACTTTCACTGGAACCCCTGGTTTACATCCTGCCTGCGGAACCTGGACTTGTGCATTCCCATGGTCATGTGTGAAACTTTTATAAAATCTCATACTATTTATATCTCCTGTTGATTCTGTTTCCCTAGAGAACCCTGACTAATACAAATGGAATATAAAAGAATCAAATATACAACAATTTTAGACATCCATGGTATGGGAAATTAAAAATTTACAAAATATACAACTTTACAGATGTAGATAGTAAACACTTAAAGATTAGGAAGTCAGCACTTATTAATTTAGTGGGAGGAGTTAAACATCAAAAACCCTTGTCTGCTTCATAAAATAGCCCTTAGGTATTAGAGGTTTGTGGGTGGACAGGGGAGGGCTGTTAGAGAAAAATAACTTCATTTTCATCCTTATGTTAAGTTTACAGCAAGTAATCACATTGAGACATGTCCCGGCCCGCAGGACAAATCAACTGAGACTCTGAGTAACCCAGCGAAGGAATGAGACATAGACACCTGTAAGAAAAATGGCTGCACACTTTATTCTACTAACATAGTTCTACCGTTGCTCTAGCTCTATTGTTCTATATCCGAGCGGGTTACAATCAACTCTTTTTTAAGCAGGGGAAGGGGAAGTACATTAGGGCTTAGGTGTCGGTACATGATTGGGTAACGTGGGTTGTTAGGCATGGTAGAGATGGTCAATGTTTGCGCACACGCAAACATTGTGGCACAAACAGTCACATGATATACCTTTTTAAGAAGGAGAAGAAGAAGACAAAGAAGAAGAAGATAGAAACGGCCATGACAGTTGTATTTGTTGGACATTGCCCCCAACATCTCCTCCCTTTTGGTTTAAAAACAAAACATTATAGACTGTAACCAACCTGAATGGAAGGTATGAAGGGGGGACTGTGCCTGTTTTAGGTCAGGACCATGCTATACGATTACTGGATCTTACCCGTCATTGGAGACCTTAGCAGCAATTGGGCCAGGGCCCTTTGGCGACAATTGGCTAAGCTCCTGTCTTAGGTTGTCCAGATTTCTTATCGCAAAAGAGGTCCAGTTGCCCGTCATTGACTAACCAGTCCAGCACCCTAATAGGTATACAGTGCCACAGGGTGGCTTTCAAGGGTTTTATTAGTACAGAAGATTTCGTTCTTCATTGGGGGCAAATGTCATTAATCCACTCTGGGGAAAGGCCGTTTTCAGAAAGGTGAAGTCTGTGATAGTACACCTGAATGGGTTTACCAAGAGAGGAGTGTATTTGGTCCTTGACCAGCTGAATAACCTTTCGTAAGGCCCAAGGTGCAAAGGTTAAGATAAGCAGAAAGGTTATAAGAGGAGTTATTATAGGGATTATATAGGGGAGTACTGAAGAGGACAGCCAAGAGAATGGGCTTGGAGTTTCTAGGGATCGCCTTTTACGAAAGTCCTCTTTAATTTTGTTTAATACGTCTATGTTTTGTTCAACTGTTCCTGACTCGTTGATATAATAACAACAGTCCTCCTTTAAGAAGAGACAAGCGCCACCTTTGTCTGCTGTGAGGAGATCAAGTGCTCGTCGATTTTGTAGAACCACGCGTGCCAGAGATGTGAGCTGACGCTGTAATGCAGCAAGCGATGCAGAGGTGGATTCTAGGGCAGCTTCAAGCTTTTCTTCGAAGTCTCTAGCACTGGAGATGCCATACCCTAGGGCAGCACCAGAGGTTCCGGCAGCAGCAAGGGCGGTGGTCATGTTGACTCCTATCAGCAGAGGGACAAATACTGCTCTCTTGTTACGATCTGAAAAGGCTTGAGGAAGAAACTCTGCACAGGTATAAAGAGTCATACTAGGGACGGTAGTGACAAGGAAACATGGACTAGGTGAAGAAGTATTAATACAGGTAACAAGTGTGAAGTTACACCAGAAGAAGTGTCCAGGGGGAGCAGTGATAGAAGAAGTTATAGTGGTTTTGTTAATACAATTGAAAGATGGTGTATCTGCGGTATGATTGGAATAGAAACAAAGTGAAATATTTGTTGGAAGGGGGAATAGTGGAATAGTGACATTCAGATTAAGATTGGGACAATTATCAGAGGTGTTGACATTGGTGACAGGAGAAGGAACAATGGTGAGTAAGGGTTTGTATAATGAAGCACAAAGGAAGCAATCAGAAACATTTGCATTAGGTGCAGTGATATTAAGAAGATTTAAAGTGCATTGAATTAGCATAGGCCAAGTGGGTAGAGGGTCCTTTAGTGATGAAGACAAAAAGGTATAGGAGGGAGAAGGAGAGGAGGAGGAGGAAAGCTGTGAGGTAAGGGTAGCTTCAGCATTTTGTATTTCTTGTTGAATCTTTTCTATAGGGTTTTTGTTTGGATTGGCAACATAGGCACGGGCTATATAGAGGGAAGCGCTGGGCGTACTAGAATATCCAGTTCTATATATTTGACCATAAACTCCTTTTTGCCACCTATTATCCCAAGGATCTTTTATAGTAAGGTTAAATGTGTTGCCTTTTAAGGCAAAAGAGATATATCTGCCTCCTCCAGAGACAGCGTCATTATATGCATCATGAATAACGCAAGACCAATATGGGCATCCACCATAATCTATGGTGAACTTTTTGTGGCAATAGTCTCTGGTTTGGTCAAAGTCAAAGCAGATGAAGGGTCGAGATGCTGACTTAAAGGTAGGAGATTTGGAGGCATAAAATGTAATAGATGTTGGACGCTGGCAGCCTGCCTCATCACAAAACCCTATGCCGAGCGTTTCTCCTCTTTCAGTTACTGTGAACTGCCAGATATGGGTAGTCAAAATGACAGAACAAGGGGACAGTATAAGGATAGTGAAGAGGAGAGGGGGGAACATCTTCCAGCATTGATGATTCGCCTGCAAAAAGAGAGAAAGAGAGAGTGTCTCAGGGAGGTGTGTCCCTGGAATTAGTATTAACAACAACAGGGGGATTTATTTGTTTGATAAGTCTTTCTGGGAGCCACCATGGGCTGTTGCCTTGTGTATCATATACACAGGTGGACCCACGCCCCCACACAAGCACGGGGTCAGGGCCATGCCATTTGGATGTTAGTGGATCACGCCACATAACAGTTGCCTGATTAGATTGTGTTTTGGGGTGCCAGTGCCGATCAGCCGCGGACTGACCTTCTTCATTTAAAGTTAAAAAATTAAGAACAAAGAGAGCGTGGTGAAGGAGATCTCATGGGCGTTGTTTGGAGAGGTTTAGGGGGCTAGTGGCTAGCCGGCTTAGGGTATTTTTTAGGGTGCGGTGTGCACGCTCTATAATACCTTGCCCTTGTGGATTATAGGGGATTCCTGTGGTATGCTTGATTTGAGACTGTAGACAGAAGGTTTGAAAATTCTTCCCAGTGTATCCTGGACCATTATCTGTTTTAATTATTTTTGGTTGTCCTAAGACTGCAAAGCAGGATAACAGATGGGATATGACGTGTTTAGAAGCCTCTCCCGACTGTAAGGTGGCCATTATAAAACTACTACAGGTGTCTATGCACACATGTATGTATTTAAGCTGGCCAAGACTAGGGAGGTGAGTTACATCCATCTGCCAGATCTCATTGGGAACTAATCCTCTGGGGTTTATTCCCAAGTGAGGGACTGGTAAGAAAGTTACACAGTTTTTGCAGGCTTTGACAATTCCTCTTGCTTGGTCTCTAGTAATTTTATATTTTAATCGTAATGTGGTTGCATTTAGATGGTGTTGGGCATGAGCTTGAATTGCAGCAGTTAGCAGTTCAACAATTAGTGGGCATGTTAATTGAGTGGCTGCGTCAGCTATTGCATTTCCGGTAGCCAACGGTCCAGGTAAATTCGAATGGGCACGAAGATGTCCAATAAAGAACGGGTGTGTACGTTTAAAAATAAGGTGTTGAAGTTTTGAAAAGAGTGGTACTGCATTACTAGTTGGTTTAATAAAAGGGGTAGTTTCTAGTAAGGGTACCGAATGTGCAATGTAAAGGCTATCAGTATATAAGTTGAAAGGTTGCTCTGAAAGTATTTTGAATACTTGTAGGACCGCAAAAAGCTCCACTAACTGAGCAGAGGAGTAGGGTGAAGACACAGAATGAGCATGGCCATGTATGACATAGGCAGCAGTGCCATTAGCTGAGCCGTCTGTGAAAACTGTAAGGGCGGAGGAAAATGGCATTTGTTTGGTGACTTTTGGGAAAATAAATGAATGAGATTTTGCAAACTGGATTAGGGGGTCAGATGGGTAATGACTATCGATAGTTCCTGCAAAAAAGGAGCAAGCTATTGCCCAATCATTATCTGTTTGGAAAAGCCAATTAACTTGTTCTTGATTATAAGGGACAATCAGAGAATCAGGGTCTGTACCAAAAAGTTGGCGGCTAGTTTGTCTTCCCTTAGTTATAAGGGTAGATATAAGAGCACTGTATGTAGATAGGACTTGAGCGGGGGTAGCTGAAAGATGTACCCAAAGAAGGGGATGACCCCGCTTGTTCAGACTTTGCCAGAAGACTCCAGTAGGAGTGTGTTTAGTAGGTAAAATGATGAATATTAACGGGAGATAATAGTTTATTTGATAAGAAGTTTGCTTTTTGATTGCTTGACTCATTGTATCTAGAGCTCGTTTTGCTTCTATGGTTAATTCACGTTTGGATGTTGGATCAGGATCTCCTTTTAGAATGTTATATAGTGGAGTTAATGTTTCCGTGGCTATTTTAAGGTAAGGGCGGAGCCATTGGATATCTCCCAAGAGTGTTTGAAAGTCATGTAATGTAACTAAGTCAGAGGTCTTGATGGTAAGGTTAGGAGTAATGACCTTTTGGTCCCAGAGTTCAAACCCAAGATAGGAAAAAGGGGTGGATGTTTGTACCTTTTCAGGTGCTATAAGGAGGCCATTTAATCTCAGCTGTGTAATGAGATGTTGATAGCAAGACTGTAATTCTATTAAACACTGTCCTGCTAGTAATATATCGTCCATGTAATGGAGAATATAAATTTGTGGCCAAGCCTGCCTTGTTGGTAGAATGGCTTGCGCAACAAATTGTTGACACAGGGTTGGGCTATTAGCCATGCCTTGTGGCAGGACTTTCCACTGAAATCGGGGCATGGGCATCTGAAAATTAATTTGTGGGATGCTGAAAGCAAAATATTGCCTATCAGAAGGATGTAAGGGAATGGAAAAATAACAGTCTTTGATGTCAATGACTATCTTGTGGTATTCTGAAGGTACTGCGATTGGGGAGGGGAGGCCAGGTTGTAGGGCTCCCATTGGAATCATAGCCTGATTTACTGCCCTTAGGTCTTGTAATAATCTCCACTTTCCAGATTTTTTCTTAATTACAAAAATGGGTGTATTCCAAGGTGATAAGGTAGGCTCAATATGCCCAGCAGCTAGTTGTTCCTGTACTAACTCTATAGCTGCTAAGGTTTTCTTTAAAGGTAAAGGCCACTGATCAACCCATACGGGCTTAGTTGTTTTCCATGATATTTGGTTTGCATGGGGCACAGGAATGTCAGTGACCATTATGTTAAATTTTGATGTAACCCTAATCCTGCTCGACGAAGATTGGGCGTTATAGAAATAGGTTGTTGAATGCCTTGATTGTCTTTCCTTAGTCCCTTTCCTGGAAGGAAGTTCATGTTTAGCATCTGTGCAGTAACTGTCTTATTCGGACTGCATAGGAAAACCTTCATTTGAGTAAGAATGTCACGACCCCATAGATTGACAGGGAGGTCAGGAAGTACATATGGGGTTATAAGGCCTTTATTCCCTTCTTCATCTTCCCAACGGAGGATTTGTGAACTTTGAAGAGGCGTAGAGCCTCCACCCACTCCTTGTAACTGAGTTATAGCAGGAGTGAGGGGCCACCTTTTTGGCCAAAACTTGGAGGAAATGACTGTAGCATCTGCTCCAGTGTCTAATATGCTCTCAAAGGGCTTGCCATTTAGCTTTAACCTTAAGATAGGTCGATCTTTTGTTATGGCTTGAGTCCAATAAAGGTCCGAAGACCCGGGGCAACTATCTTTCCTGGTGTCTTGTTTGTAATTTGGATTAATATGCTGTAAGGGAAGTATTAACAGCTGTGCTATTCGAACATTAGCAGGAATGGAGATAAGGCTATGGTTAGTAGTAACCATTAGCTTAACTTCTCCTTGGAAGTCATTATCTAAGATGCCTGGTAATATTTGAATGCCACGAAGTGTGGTGCTAGCTCTACCTAGAATTAGGCCAAAAGTGTTTGAGGGCAGTGGACCATAGACTCCTGTATGTATGAGGAGAGGACTATTTTCTGAAGTTAGTATTGTGTTGGAGGTGGCACAGAGGTCCAATCCTGCACTTCCTGCTGTTGCCCTCCATAGGTCTGAGATGTGGCAACATGATTTATCGTTGGGAGCGCAGGTACTGTGGTTGGGGGTGGCTGGACAAACCGAATTGCCCCTGGGTTTGTCTGGGGTGGGGCCTGGGGCCGGCCCCATCTGGAGTTTCCCTGCTGATGTGGGGGAAGAGGCTGCCCAGAAACATCTGTTTGCGAATGACATTCAACGGCCCAATGGTATCCCTTTTTACAGTGTGGGCAAACAGTATTAGGTAGCTGGCGGTTGGCGATTAGGGCCCTTCCTGGCACTGGAGGAGGGGCACTAGCAGGGGGAAAAAATGGGGTTTGTAAGGAAACCCGTCTTGCAGGGCATTGTCTAGAAACATGGCTTGGCTGGTTACAATTGTAACAGGTTGGGGGGCTTATTTTTTGCTGGTTTTGGAAAGCGGCTCCAATGGCTAGTAAAGCCTGCGTAGGGCTAATGCCTGAGCAAAGTTTGATATAATTATGGATAGGGGTATTGCGAAAGGGGCGAATAGCCGCTTGGCAAGCGGAATTTGCATTCTCAAAAGCAAGATGTTTAAAAAACTCACTATTGATTTCACTTTCCCCAAGTAAGCGCCTGGCCGCGTCTTTAAGCCTGCCCAAGAAATCACTATAAGTCTCGTCCGGTCCCTGAGTGACCTTAATTAGGGAGGACGTGGCAGCATCTTTTTGCGGAAGTTTACGCCAGGCCTGTAGAGCCGCGGTTTGTACTTGACAAATTAGCCCTCGCGGGAACTGTGCCTGCTTTGTATTTAAATTGTAAGGATTAAGCCCCAGAAGCTTTTGTAAGGTCCAGGTTTTAGATTCAGGCTTTTGTGCATTATGGTCTGCTAGCCGCCGGCACAGGTCCTCATTTTCGGTTTTCCATAAAAGGAAATCACCGCTGGACAGGGTAGCTTTGGCTAATTGCGTCCAGTCGTTGGGAGTGAGTTCTTTTTCACTGAGATTTTCTAATAATGCAATAGTAAAGGGGGCGGTGGGGCCATAATCGTTCGCTGCCTTTTTTAAGTCTTTTATATATTTAAGGTTAAGTGGTTTATATTTGGAGGGAGTAGTGGAAGGTGTGGGGTCCTCCTCCTTCTCCTCAGAGGAAGAATTTGCTGCCTGAGCCTCTCCCTGATCTCCGTCGCCATTTTGTGGCAGGTCCTCGTCGCCATTTTGAGACCTCTCAGACTCCTCGTCGCCATTTTGAGATGGGCGATGTCTTACACGCAGGAGTTGGGGTGGGGAGTTATCTCTGCGTAAGATAGGGAAGGTATAAGGAGTGCGGCGAGGGACAGGTGGGGAACTACTAGGAACATTGGATGGAGAACCCAGCTGAGCTAAAGCTCGAGTAATTTCCTGTAGCGAGTTAATCAAGGCAGCATTTTGTTGTTTCTGTTCCTGTAGCGAGTTAAGCAAGGCAGCATTTTGTTGTTGGTTCTGTTGTATGGCCGCCTGCAGATAGACATGTAAACCTTCTTCCGTTCCCCCAGCTATAGAAAGCTGAGGCGGAGGGCTAGTGAATGCCGAAAATGGCGGGTCAACGGGGGAAGGAGTGGCGGGCGGTGCCGTAGCAGTGACATTACAGGGAGGCGGGTTAAAAGGTGGAAAAGTACATTTGATGGTAGGCGTATTAACATTCGGGGGCGAAATAGGAGGAGAAGGGGCAGAAATAGCAGTGTTTTGGAGTGGTTCTACAACCAAGACCGTTTCTGGATAGTTAGTAACCGTAAAGTTGGGAGGAGGCGGTCTATCCAAATTGGTTGCAGGAGATACATTATTATCAGGCTGTTCTAAGTCTCCGGGGATATTAATAGAGACTGCAGAACATCTGGAAGGAGGACGAGAGTAATCCTTAAGTATAGCCTCCCCTTGTTCACAGAGGTTGGTTATTTCAGGAGAAATAACTTTCAGTATTTCATTAATAAGATTCCAATAGGAAAAGGCTGTGATAGGAATCTTTTCAGGGCCAAATGTTTTATAGTAGTCTTTTAAACAGTCACCTACCCGCAACCAACAGCGCTGACTGATAGTACCTTCTGTGGGAAACCAGGGACAGGTATCCATTATAAAGGCAAAGAATTTAACAAGATCTTTCTTTTTAATATCAATTCCCCTTAATTTTAGGGAATCTTTAATTTGGGTTACATATAAACTGTGAGAACTAATATTTTGACCCATGACTAAGGGAAATAAAAAGGAGTTCTTACCTTAACCAGAGTTCCTGCGATGAGGCTTCTGTTTTCTTCCTTGAGGGGGATGTAGAGACAATTGACACAGACACACAATTGACACAGGCACACACAGGAGAACTTCTGCGTTCACAACGTCTTCTTTTTGTTTCCTTGTTCCTCCGTTCCTTCGTTCACCGACACCGTTGAACTTCGTGACAGGCTGGTCACGGCTTTATGAGTGAGAGGGCCCTCCTCGTTCGGTGCGGCGCTTCCTTTCGCTGGATGTCACTCGAGCCCCACGTTGGGCGCCACTTGTCCCGGCCCGCGGGACAAATCAACTGAGACTCTGAGTTACCCAGCGAAGGAATGAGACATAGACACCTGTAAGAAAAATGGCTGCACACTTTATTCTACTAACATAGTTCTACCGTTGCTCTAGCTCTATTGTTCTATATCCGAGCCGGTTACAATCAACTCTTTTATAAGCAGGGGAAGGGGAAGTACATTAGGGCTTAGGTGTCGGTACATGATTGGGTAACGTGGGTTGTTAGGCGTGGTAGAGATGGTCAATGTTTGCGCACGCGCAAACATTGTGGCACAAACAGTCACATGATATACCTTTTTAAGAAGGAGAAGAAGAAGACAAAGAAGAAGAAGATAGAAACGGCCATGACAGTTGTATTTGTTGGACATTGCCCCCAACAGAGACGAACGCCATGTGCCATACTCCCTAACTCATTTGGTGCCAGATTTATAAAAAAGCCCGTGTGGGCACAGAGCCTCCACACACCCCACTCCCATGTCAACAAATTCAATGTGTCCATCTACAAAGAGATTTAAATTCACTTCCAAAGTTGAGCAGTCCAGGGAATAGTGCACAGCAGCAGGTCAGAAGGGATGGCTGGGAAGGAAAATCATCAGTAGCAAAAACCCGACTGGGGAGAAAATATTAAGGCCCAAAGGCTTGTCTTGGAGGCACAGGGGTGCTGGCAGGTCAAACAGAGGAAAGTCAGAAAGAACTGTTACCCATATCCTTGTTCTGAAGGGTCACCTGGACCCAAACTCCACTCCCAACCCCACCCCTTCTTTCCCACTTGCCATCAACTTCTGAGACTCCATGGATCAAATTTAGGATCAAATACTAAGGTATAGCAAAGTTTCCCAGCTGGTGCTTTGGCACCAGTGAGCCATGAATGGGTCACAGACATGTGTATTGTTGATCCTTTCCTCTGGCCACAGCAGCCTCCCCATGTGCCATACAAATACTACCATTTTCCATTAGGAAACAAGGTGGGAAGTGTCTTGTGCTTGGTTTAAGGGCCTTATGTTTGGTTTAATGCTCTCTCACCATCTTGAAATTCCTAATAATTTTTAATAAGGGGCTCTGTAAATTATGTAGCTGGTCCTGAGTAGAGAATAAGAAAAAAGGGGGAAAGGAAGAAGAAAGGACATTCAAGGGTCAAACAGAACCTCAGAGCAATACAGCAGGAGACAAGGCTGAACTGGACTTCAGGGGAGAAGGGGCAACAAAATCAAATGAACAGTAGGTTGAAAAACAAAAGAATGGGAAGCGGCTGTGGCTCGGTCAGTAGGGCTCCCATTTGCCATGTGGGGAGCCCCGGGTTCGGTTCCCAGGGCCTCCTACTGGAGGCAAGCCCGCCCGCACGGCGTGGTTGGCTGACCCAGCGAGCACAAGCAGCAGGGGGGGGATAAATGAATAAATAAATAAAATCCTTAAAAAAAAAAAAAAAAAAGTAAAAGAAAAACAAAAGAAGACGACTCTGAATAAAACAAATTCATTCTCCCAGGCATCCTAGCGTGCCACCTGCCACAACAACTCAGTGTTTCAAAAAAATAAAACATCTCAGAAAAGGGTGAGCTGGAGGCAGAGGAAGCAAACCTGACTTCAAACACAGGGAAGAGTTCATGTGTGACTGTGGGGGACACAGAGGAATAGGGTTTGGTCAATGAGCCGTATCAGCTGTTGATCCTGCTCATGTCTGACTGGGACCCACTGGTCCACCCTAATAAACCACTTAGCCTCAGGGGGATCAAGGGGTCCAGTTTTTTGTTTAGTGTTTCAAGGGCAAAGTTTCAAGGATTTGCTTTTTAGTTTACCGGCAAAAAGGGAAAACTTCACAGTTTCAGGTTAAGTATACAGACCACCCAGCATCTAAGATCCCTTCAATTCAAGAAAAGGGTTTCTCCTGCACATGTCTCCACTCTCAGCTACATGACGGGGTTCCAATAAATATCACCTGTCTCAAATCCAGCCCTTCAAAAAAATCAGTCTACACCTCTACTAGTCTGGGAGGTTTGAAAAGCCTAGCAGATAATTGATTATAGTCTTGAATGCATTTTCCTTCATACATTTCTAATTGTCAGCGAGAGATGGAAAAGGAAAAGCCAGTCAGTTACACTGTACATTTTAATATTTTAATGTGTTAACTCTGGGATTTACTCTTGAGCTGTCTGTTCCTTAGTCTGTATCTGACTGGTGATACGACAGAGATTTCCTTGAGTGACAGGAGATAATAAAAAACAAACACAGCAATTCAAAACACCTTTCACAGTGTTTTCAAATTGGCTCTGTGTTACCTGGTGCTCTCCTTCAGGGTTCAGCCTTCATATCAAGAAGGTCAGCCTAAGCCGAGAGGATAGGGTCCTCTCTATTTTTTTTTTCTGACAGACTTGCTCTGAGCTTGTGCTCCTGGCCTTAGGAATTCACCCATTTACAGGAATCTGAATGCCCCCCCTCCTCTCTATGAAGAACACTACCCCTGCTTCTAAGCATTCTATTGTATGCCATGGCAGGAAATCATTTGCCCCAGACCATTTTGATTTCATTATTTATTACACTTCTTGCTTTAGCTGTTTCTACCTGCGTGGCAACTTCTTGGATTATGAGTCAGAGAAGAGTTTCCGGGTTCAGCCTTTCACTGACATACTGGCACTCTGTTATGGGCATGGGGCGACAGTGTTCCCTCTGGTACAGGCCCTGGGACCCACAATGAAGCACATGCCTGCCCACTCTGTCAGGGGAAGGGGTTGGGTAGGGTCAGCAAGGGTGCCAGAATTGTTTCCTGCCATTTTTTAAAGTAACATTTCCTTGTTTGGGCACTTGCCCAGTTTCTACAACCCTTTAACTCATTTCCAGATTTTTAAAGAAGATGGCCCTGTCAATTTTTGCTAGTTGTTCAAAGATTCTGTGGGGAATGGAACCATGGAGCATCTTACACCACCCTCTGGGTTGACAAGAAGTCACCCAAACTCAGGGTTTCCTTTGAAGAGATATATATGTGCTAAAATTGTGCTGTTTGGTACACCTATTAGTGAATATATTAAAAACCATTGACTTGTACACTTCAGTTGGGAAATTATATGGTATGTGAATTATATCTCAAAAAGCAGTTTATATAAAGGGAAAATATTATTTCAACTATGAATGCTTTAAACTTGAGTATTAAATATGCAGGACTATTCTTCGCTTTCACAGAGATATTTGGTTTCCTTCAAAAAAAGTTTTTAGAAACACATTATACAGTAGGTGTATTTTTATTTTATACATTTTGATAGAGATGTGTGTGCAGGAAACACTTATCTTTCCTCTCAATTCTGCCATGAGAAGAACAGCAGAAAAAGTGTAAAGTATGAAAATTGGCAGGTGATACCTATCCTCAGAGTAGGATGTGACAAGGAAGGTATGACATATTGGCAACCTGGAAAACATGGTCCTGGGCCTATGCGGGATAATGGATGCAATGCACTCTGATTTTCAAATTATTAAAAAGAAGTCTCAAATCCTGAATTTTTCAATGAAACCTAAAAGATAAATGGTGCCAACTAATTCTCATGAATATATATTTTCACATTTTATTGTAAAGATCAACATTATTTCAGGTCAGGCTTTAGTGGAGTTGGGGAGTCCAGGCCAGAGGCTCAACAATAATTTCATATAAAAATGATAGTGACCCAGGATAACACAGGATTTAGAAATCCCTGTAGATAATAGTACCAAAAAAAAAAAAAAATTACTTAACATGGAGAAGTAGAAGCTGAGAAAAATAGTTACACTATTGACAGAAAGAGAGTCAGAGAAGCAGTATGATAATTTTTAAACCAGGAACTGCAGAAATCATGAGAAACTACTACCAATGATTACAGTTGCTGAAGTTACCAAATTTAGCAATTCACAAGAGAAGTCCTTGAAGTTGTAGGCAAAAGTTCACCTTGGTTGTTTGCTAAAGCCCATGCCCAATCCAATTTTGCTGCTGGAGCAGTACTGCCTTTTGCTTCTCTCTTTTTTTAAAATTTATTTTATTTACTTTATTTTTCTTTATTTATCCCCCCTCCCCTAGATGGTTCTCTCATCTATTCACTGTTTGCTCCTCTTCTCCAGGAGGCACCAGGAACCAAAGCCGGGACCTCCCACATGAGATGCGAGTGCCCAACAGCTTGAGCCACATCTGCTCCTGGTGGGCTGCCGTGTCTGCTGGCTTGTGACATCTGCTTGTTGTGGCAGGGGCGGAGTCTGGTTCATTGCAGCAGGGCTGGATTCTGGCTCTTTGTGTTGGGAGGCAGCGTCTGCTCATCTTCTTTTAGGAGGCACCGGGAGCCAAACCCAGGACCTCCCATGTGGTAGGCTAGCATCCAAGGGGTTGAGCCACATCCGTTTCCCTTGCTTCTCTTTTACTTTCCAAATATTGCAAAGTACCTGTCTTGGTAAAACCTAAACTGAAATTCTGCCTCCAGAGAAGTTTGGGAAATGACAGACATAGGAGTTTGGGAAATGCACAGAAATGGCATGAACGTTATATACATTAGCCAGCATGCTCACCAATCTGACCCAGACCATGTTCCAGGACAGGGACAGCCCCTCCCTTCCATCACAGAAATTATATTTTAGTGAGGTCTATAGACAATAAATTCACAAATTATATAAAATATTATATCTGGCAGAGGCCAGTGCAATAAAACCAAACAGAGTAATAGAAGGAGTGAAGAAAAGATGAGCTGGGGGTGGGGATGTGCTGTATTGGATAAGGGGTTAGAGAAGACTTCTTTGATGAGGTGGCTTTTTTGTTATGTATGTTGCAAATATTTTCTCTCACTCTGCTATTTTTCTTTAAACTTTTCTTACTGTGAATTTTTTAATTAAAAATAAAAATAATTTGTGTCCTGATGTCAGAACATATTATGCTATATTTTAAATATTTTATTTAATATATGGAATTTATTTTGATGCTGCTAAAAAGTAGGAATGTAACAAATATTTATTTTTTTTATTGATAATATTCTCCAAATTACTTTTAATTAGTCTACCGTTCTCTGTATATTTGAAATGCAAATGCCAACTTAATCATATTGAATTCCCTTATGTATGAGTGTGTATTACATTAATTTTCAAGCTTGTTATGAGGGGCAGAAAGGAGTTAATAATCAAGTGTTTCCCAAACCTTCTTGGACTATGTCATTATTTGAGGTTATTCTGTGTCATCAGAACTCTTTATATATAAGGTCTTTCTTAAGGAGCACTCATAAGACTTCTATAGACTTTGAAAGAGATGTTTTATATTCCATGAAAATGAAGCAATTTGATCATTACAGCTAAGTATCTACCATTTACTTTATATTATATAATAAGATAGTTCCAATTTATTGTCTTAATATATTTTTGTATTTCATTTTATTAGTATGTGGAAATCATTTTTTTTCATAAATTATTTTCTTAAGCCCTATCTTCCATAAAAATGGAGAATGATATAGCCTTATACTTAATAATTTCTATTCAGTTGATTGAGTAAATACCTATTGTTATATAAAAATAGAGTTTAAAATTTTTATAATGCTGATGAATTTCTTTTAAACTTAAGCTTTAGGGAAAAAAAAAGACATCACTGAGAACCAATATGCTCCTTTATGAAAATTGTCTCCTTCACTGATAATGCAAATTTTGTAATTAATCATATGCCTTTTTATCTTTGATCATAAGAAAGCACTGAACCAAATATGCATTTCAATTTTAAAAACTGTATTTGACTCATATCTGCACACTGACTTAATTCACATTCTTTTTCTCCATGATCAAATATTCCTGTGCTGTGATTTTTAAAAAATGAATTTACTGTATTGAGTGTATTTTCAGAAAACCATCTCAAATTTTATGTTGAATTAGTCTGAGTAAAGATATGTTTATGCCAGATGTAGACTTGTTAAAAATACAAACAGCACTCCAATATAAACTGTGGAAAGAGCAGCAAAAGATGTTAATGATAAGGGAAATAAAATGAAGCCAAGGATTAAGCAGAAGCCATAAATCCCACATACATGTTAAAATTGGACTACAAATTTTTTGAATTTTTTATTAATCACTGTTAAAGGAGAAAGATCCTCAGTTGCAAGAATCACGGTTCTCCTAAGTTAAGACTAAGTCATCAATTAGGAAAATTCTAACTATTCTGTTTCTGAGATTTACTGAATCTTGTCCCATAAATCCTTATAAAATGATACAATGTTGAACACTGAACATTATGTCAACAATATCCCTCCAATAAATAAAACATATCTCATAGCAGTGTTTTCATAGCACTCTCTTTTTAACACATTTCAACAAAGACAATTAATGAGGGGTCACAAGAATGCAATCCATGTACTTAATTTCACAATTAATTGGCCATATTCAAGGACATACTTTTTTGTTTTGGGGGTTGGCCTTTGGTAAAGATTAAGCATCAGTGATTTCCAGTTTTTCTTTTCTGGCAAATACCCACAAAACAGATATTCCATGTTGCTAATTCAGAAAATCCCATATGTCTTAACAGTATGCCAATAGTTGGCAGGATAATTCTCTATTGTGGAAGTTGAGGAGCCAAATGAAAACCCCTATCTGAATGGCAGACTGCCCTGCTGTCATATAATTAAAAATGGATGACATAAATACATAAATAGATAAAAAGTGATTAATTCCAGTATTAGGAATAAGCACAACATACTCTTTAGAGACAATGTTTTATTGAGTTTTCCTGTATATTACTATGCATACTGAGAGCATATCTAATATATTATCCCTCAATATTCAGTAGAGCAAGATGCTTTATGATAAGGTTTTACTCTGATTTGAAATGAACAAGGCACTTAAATTCCTCTAAATGGAAATGGAATTGATAGCACTTAACCTGAAGGAATATTGTAAGAATAAGTATAATGAGTGCTGGAGAAGCACTGCACATATCATTTCTGTAAACATTGTCTGCAGTGCTTGCTTTCCACATAAAGTAGTGATATCAACAAATTATTGTAAAATTGGTGCATTTCATCTGTTTAATTACTTGGCTATATCACAATGCATATTTATTACATTTTTTAAATTGCATCTTGAATTCTAATGCTTTTTAACCAGGCATTGTAAGATATATATTAATAAAACTACCAAAGACAACCAACAGCCATAACAATCACATATGAATATAAAACCGTTTTTAAAAGGCAGATATGTCTTACTACTGCCCTACTGTAGTAGATTCTCATATAAATGTGGTTATGTACAGCATGTATTTAAAGCATTTTATCCAAACTATGGCTGTCTTTGGACTTAACATAGAAAAGAAATTGGTGTGAAAGTATGTTGTTATCTATTTAGTAAGCACACATATGTAACATACTTTTAACTTTGAATTATGAAGATATCACCAATAACCCACCATTCAAGTATTTTGGGATATTCTGTAGGGCCAGTTTTGTATTGATCTAACCACTTAATTCTCATGGGTAACGGAACATATGTGCAAGCTCTTTAAGTTTAAACTTATGATCTGTGACCAATAAAACAGGAATTAAAAGAGCATAAATTGAGATTGTTTTATCTACTACCTTAGCTTGATCAGCACCATGTTTGAATCAACTGTTGAAATCAGGCAGAAGGACAAAATGTAAGCCAAGTATAACTCTGCCAGGAAAAAACAAAACAAAACAAGATGTTTGCAATCTGTTTTATGGGAATTTCCCTTTAAACTTCATTATAAAAATTTATATACCCTACTATTCTTTTTTTTTTTTAGATTTTTTTTTTTATTATTATGGGTAAAACTCAAAATTCTCACAATACATACAAACTATTGCAAAATGATATATAAATATATATGCATATATTTGTATTTGCTTACAAAAATGTTATTTATATATATATATATATACATATATTTTAAGAGGTGCTTAGATTACCCAAAATACCACACAGAACCCACTGGGATTCCCATGTTGCCCACCTCCCACACCTCCCACCACATCCCACACAAACATCTCCCACAGTGTGGCCCACCACCCTCAATGAACTTACACATCCTGGAGCCTTGCCACCAACCATAGACCACAGTTCACACTGTAGACCACACTCTCTCCCACTCAGTTCTGCGTGGTGTGTGCTGATTTAAAATGGCCTACATCCGTTGCCACAACAGTATTCAGGACAACCTCCAACTCCCAAAGAAGCCCCTGTATTTCAACTGCTCATCCCCTCCCTACCCCAAAAGTGTCAAGTGGCCACTGGCTCCACCTCATTGTTATAATTTCTTGCATTGCTAGAATCACCATATGTGAACAAGAGAATACCATCCAGTCCACTCTAGTCCATAGTTCTTCCCCCAATCCTGAGGGGACTGGGATGGTGATGTCCACTCCAACTCCAAGTGAGAGAGAGCTTATATCCCATGGATATGGTGGGTGGGATGATCCTGCCTGCAGATGCAGGCCCTCTCCATTCCCTGGGATGGCCATTGCCCATCGTTGTCTCCTCACCAGGTAACTTGGATGAGTCCATTGAGCTGTAGGGTAGGAGTTGCGGCTCCACCTAGATTTCATGCACACCTGGCACATAGGTACGCGGGAGGCTCCAGTCTCTGGAAGTATACCTAAAAACTCCAGCATCGCATATAGGTTTGAATAGAAGGGACTGGTGAACCATGTGCAGGGAGGACTTATTTAAGTCTAATTCTGTCACTCTCAGGAGCACAGATTCCAAAATAGAACCCACTGATAAGGCATCAGTCTCTGGGGCTATCCCCCCTTATATAGGACCAGGGTGTCTATGGAGCTCTCAGGAACCCCACTGAGTGGGGTGATAGGCACTTAGATGTTCTATGAGCTCCTACTGAGGTGTGCATAAGAGTTACCTCTGGGATGACCTCCCGACTCTCTTTGAAGTCTCTTAGCCACTTGAACTCATTTGTCTTTACCATTTCCCCCTTTTATTCAAGGTCTTTTTCCAGTTGTGTTGCCAGTTGGCACTTGGGAAAAGTTTTCAATTAGCAATAATCGTGTCTCGGATAAACCTCATTGGCTACGATACTTCCACTGCGCAAAGCTGCCAGTTGGCACTTGGTATTAATCCCTCGTTGCCAGGGAGGCTCATCCCCGGGAGTCATGTCCTACATTGGGGGGAAGGTAATGCAATCATATGCTGAGTTTGGCTTAGAGAGAGGCCACATTTGAGCAACAAGGAGGCTCTCAGGTGGCAACCCTTAGGCACCCCACAACTGCAGGCTAAGTCTCATTTACAAGAGCAAAGACTCACAAGGGTAGTCATCAATAAAAAAAAAAAAAAAAAAAAAAATCAGTGGGTCATCCTATTTTGACAGGCACTGTCCCTACACTCAGAGGACTATTGTTGCTCCCTTGGAGACTGTGACAGAGCTCTCCAGGCTAGGAATTCAGATTCCCTCATTTATTGTGTGATTATCCACCCATCGTGACCATGCCCCATCCCCCGATCCTTTGAATGATTTTGTATATCTTTCATGTATATTCGGATGAACCAATCCCCACGAAACC
>JAKSZT010053770.1:2328265-2345333 GCA_026826555.1 Tolypeutes matacus | reverse complement strand
CCCGCAGTACCCATTGTAACCCTTCTGTGATCCAAATCCTCCATGAACATTTAGTCCATAAAATAATCAAACACACTTACTAGGAAAAAGAAACAAGTGTGATAAGCTTACATGCAAGAGAGAAACATAAGGAAACTCCCTACTATTCTTAATATTTGAAGTTCAGTTAACATTTTGTTTAGTACTTTTCAATGTAAAGTTAATGACAAAATATATTTATCAAATACTTCAAAAGAAATTTAATATTATTGTTCTAGTATAGGAAGTTGTAACTGTATTCTTATTTATCTTATATCACAAAAGTGTTTTGTCATTTCTAGTGGCATTTTCAATGTCTATTTTTATGGGGATGGTTTTCTGGATAACTTTCAATACAGTAAAAGCATCCTTATATATTTATGTAATGCAATTTATCAAGGAAATAAAGGACATTTTGTTCATTTGAAAGAAAAATAGGGCCCAATTTTAAATATTTCAGAAATATTGAAATTCATTTACATGTGAATAAACTACATCTTAAATGACTCATATCTGCCTCTTCCATAATTAATATATTTCAATCCAGATTTAGTCTTCTATAGATGTGAAAAACTCAACTAGTAAAACCAATAATTCTTACTCAAAGCACAAATTGATAAGTATCTTTCTATAAAGCTTAGAAAATCTCTAATTGCTTCACCATGGTTTTAACACCAGCTTTTGTTGCCAGGAAAGATAAATACCCACTGTAATTGCATTGGAGGATACCCACATCCTGTTGTAAATGTCTGGAATGGTCACAGAAGGTCTGTTAAGATGTCATTGAAAAGAATTTGGGGTGTAGAAAGTCTTTCACTGGGCACTGAGAAAGCCTCAGGATTACGTCTAAGCTTAAATTTATTGGAAATTAGTACTAATCTATGAGTTCATACTTTTATTTAAAAAATACTTAGCTTATCGCTAAAACTAAATGTTCTCAACTGAAATTCACTCCGTAATCTACAGCCAGACATTTTCTAAACTATCACTTTCAGTGTGCAGAGCCTTTTTTCAAGAATCTGCAGTCTCTTACAACTAATCATTTCAGTAGGTAGAAACTGGTATTCTCTTAGTAGCTCTCTAAGGTCTGGTTTCACAGTAAATATATTTTCAGTCTTGCTTCCTAACCCACACAAAAACATGTATTCTATTTTTAACAGATGGGATTCCTCACTGTATACTTCATTTAAGTATAATGTATTGAGTGAAAAGTGTGTTCCGGGAAGGTACAAAGGGACCAAGTCAAGTAAGATTAACTATATTAAAAAATGTGTACACTATCCTAAGTGCAGTGAGATCCCATTGATTTTTGTTTTTGTTTCTGTTTTTTTGAAGGAAGTGACCAATTTTGCAGTTTAGAATGACCTCTCTGACTGAAGGTGGAAAAGGGTTTGAAGAGGAGCAAGTCTAGTTATGTTGCTATTTATTGCTTTATTCATTATTCAAGTAGTCCAATCATCTGCTGTGTTCAATTTTCTGTTAAATCTACTCATTGGGTACTTAATATACTGTGGTTTCCAGCTTTAGAATGCCCATATGATTATTTTGAATAGATTCAAATTCTATTAGATGTCTTCATCCTTTTATTTAATTGAGCCATCTTTTCAGTATTTTCTTTACCATATTTATTGTTTTTATTATATTTATTGTAAAATCCTTGTAGGCAAACTCTTATAACTGGATTATTCTTTCTTTCTTCTTTTGTGTGTTTTTCATTTATAAAATATATTTTCTTGCCCCTTTTAAAGTATAGTTGTTGGGGTTTTTTTGGTACTGCACATGTGTAAAAATAACAAGTGAACAAAACCTCTTAAGACTCCACATGATTCTCTCTTCCTCCAGAAGTCTTCCAGAATGGATAACCACTTTCCCTTGTTTGGAAAATTGATCTGTGTCAGGTGTGAATGGCAGTTTACTAAATTGGTTTATCTCTGATTCATCTCTTTTCCCTGAAATGGCCTTCCTAGGCTTTTGAGTGTATATCTGATAGGCATCTGGTTTTAAAGAATTAAAGCGGGAAATGAGGGTCACCCTCTCCTTTGAAAGGAAATAGTTGTTATATATCAAAGATTAATGAAAAATTAGTTTTAATCTTGGTAACTGGAGAGCAAAGTTAAACAATACAGTGTGTGCATGTAGGATTTGCACGCCACTGCATGCATTTGGCATCATTTTATATAGAATACAATCTCTGTTTTAATAAAATTATTTTTAATACCTGAAAAAAAAAAAAAAAAAGAATTAAAGATTCTGGTTTACCAAGAAATATAGATGTGCTGGTTTGAGTCTTGTGTGGACCACAGAAAATTATGTTCTTAAGCTAACCCATTCCTGTGCATATAAAACTATTGTAGGTGGGATCTTTCAGATACATTCGTTTAAGGGACCTTTTAATTAGATCACTTCAATTAAGGGCCTTTGATTAGATTGTGGGATCCAGGATAGGTTTTAATCCTCTTACTGGAGTCCTTTATAAATGAAGGATTGAAAAGCCACAGAAACAGAAATAAAGCCTCAGAAATATCTAAGAGGTGGAGGCCAGCGGCTGGAATCAATGGAGCACAGAGGTATAGAAAGAGGCCCCCAAGGGGCTGGGACCATGGAGAAGCTCTAAGCTGAAGAGACCAGGCCCAGAGGAGTGGGGAAGGACCAGCAGTGAGTTGAGCTATGTTCCTGATTTTCCCACAGCTGAGCACAGAGAGAAAGTGAACCTGGAAGAGAAAGCAGAGAACCGCCACCATTTTGCCTTACCAAGTGGCAGGAGTCCAGGACTGCCAGCAGCCAAGCTTTGGTAAGGCAGCATCTCTGATGATGTCTGATTTGGACATTTTCACAGCCTCAGAACTGTAAGTTTTTAACCTAATAAATTCACATTATATAAGCCAACAATTTCTGGTATATTGCATTGGCAGCCTTTAGCAAACTAAGACAATGGGTGATCCAGATTTTCCCTGCAGAGTTCCCTAGCCCAGATCTCCAGCTCCTGCACAATGTGGCTTCAAAATATGGCTAATGCCTTAACTGGGTAACTGTCCATATGATTTACTGGTACAAGAAAATTACCCAGGTTCATCTTATACTTTTTTGTTCAGACTCAGAATATATCTTTATTTCAAAGACACAGCCCCTACATAATATTCATGCTTAAAATACTTAATTTGAGTTTATTAATTGGAAAAATCCAAATTGTGTGTCATTGTACAAAAACCTACCATGTTATCTACTAAAATTCCAATGTCCTAAAAGTTCTAGCATCCTTTAATAGCTCTGTGGTGTCTGCCATATTGAGGACCAAGAAGTACAGTGAGGGATGCTACACTGGAATTGTGACTCCTTATTTAAAGTGTGAATAAAGGGATCCCAAAGCAGTAGCATCCAAATTGCAGATAGTTAACCATAAAGACAAAGTGGGTAAAATAATCATTTTAAGCTGTAGAATGAGTGGTAAACAGGGTATGCTTTCTGATGGGAATGTTTGGTGAACATTAACAACTGGTAGTTAACTGATTACCAAGTAATTAATAAATGGACAGCCACCTGGACAGCCTTTTGCTATGTAAAATATGTACCTGAACCAAAATCACTCACACACCTGGAGATTCTTGACTAAGGGACAGACCATTTGTAATATAGACATTTCACAAACTGTAAATATTATTTTAAGTCTTTCCCAAAGTGAACTGTAGCCACATATTAAGGTGACTGTATACTAGGCAGTACCAGTTTAATATTATTTATGAATTCCAAAAATAAATATAGATTATGTTTGTAAACTGGTCAGTTCTGGCATGATAACCCTTTGATTGTATTAGATTCAGCTGAGATGTCTGATTAAATTATGTTAAGATTAGGGCTCTGATCCAACCACATCATTAGAGTGCAGCTCAGCACTCAGAAGGGTTGAGTCCCAGCCCCCTTGGGTTGATAGACTCTCACACAGAAGTACACACGCAGAAGCAGATATGCAGGAAGAGAGATTGCTCCATAGACACGGCCCTGGGAAGAGAGATGAGCCTGATAGTCTACAGCTAACTTAGTGGAGAGAACAGAGCAGCTGAGCCCAGAAAGAAACAAACCCTGGGGAGAGTGACGAGACTTATGTCAGCCTACAGCTGAGATCAGAAGAACCTGGGACCATGGAGCCTTAAGAGAAAGGAGGAAGTCTGAACCCTCACAGAAAAGACCTGCCATCTGGTGCCAATACATGGCAACAGACTTTGGGTAAAAAAGTACCTCTTATGGTACCTTGAGTTGGACTCTTTAGAGCTAGGTAACTGTAAGCTTCTACCTCAAATAAGTACCCTTTATAAAAGCCAATAGAGGGAAATGGATGTGGCTCAAGCAATTGGGCTCCCATCTACCATATGGGAGGCCCAGAGTTCTATTCCTGGGGCCTGAGCAGAAAGCTGGCTGGAGCAGAGAGCTGGCCCACGCAGGAGTGCTGGCCCACGTGGAAAGCTGGCACAGCAAGATGATGCAACAAAAAGAGACACAGAGGAGAGACAATAAGAGACACAGCAGACCAGGGAGCTGAAGTGGCGCAAGAGATTGAGCGCCTCTCTTCCACTGTGGAAGGTCCCAGGATCAGTTCCTGGTGCCACCTAAAGAGAAGACAAGCAGACATAGAAGAACACACAGAAAGCAGACAGTGAGTGCAAAATAACGAGGGGGTGGTGGTGGTGTAGAAATAAATAAATCTTTTTTTTTAAAAAAGCCAACATAATTCTGGTACTTTGCATCAGTACCCCTTTTAGCTGACTAACACATAGGCCAAGTGAAATATTCTAAGAGACATTTAGATATTGGATTTAAATTCAAAATCAGCCACAGGGATGCAAAACTACTATATGCCGTCATTCAGGTTATGGAAGTCAAGCATAGATGAAGTATTGATCTGAAACTATCTCACAGCAATTTTAGTAGGGTACATAATCTCATCCTGTAATTATTTCTTCACACCCTGAAAATATAGTGGACATGCATGTGCTTAGGAAGTGGCAGAATCTTTTTCATGGTTCTCATCCATGGAGTAAGGACTATTTTGGTAGGAAAAGTCAAGTGGGAACTCTTGAAATTGCCTCCAACCCTGAATCCCCCAACCAGGATAGTAAATCAAAAGCCTTACCACATACTTAGAAGACTTTGCAGAAATAAATGTCAACCTCAAAGTATTTATAAGAGGCCAGAGTGGTGACTTCTACCCATCTCCACTTAATTCACCTCTTGGCCAGTACATACGGGTGAGTTTTAGAGAATGATAATGGATTTTCACAAAATTAACCAGAGGTAATGTCAGTCTCACCTTGATTAAATCAAAACAGTCCTGGTACCTGACAGACACCTAACAAATTCAATTGATTTTCAATTCCTATCAGCAGAGCCAGAAATACAACTGTTGCCCTGGGCTAAGTGATCTCTCCTGCTCTATGTATAATATGGAGTGATCCCTTATGTTAACATTATGCTAATTGAATCTGGTGAGCAGGAAATAATAAACACCCTGAATGGATAATTAATATGTATGTATACTGATAGATGGGTGATAAACCATAGAGTTTATTAAGTGAAACATGGATTGCTACACCTTGTCCTATGTACCACAAAACAATAGGCACAATAATCTGTAGACATTTTGAATTTTGGAGGCAATATATATCACATTTGAGCATAACATGCTGCCTCAATCAATTTAAGACTAACGATTTTGAATAGCTCCCAGAGGAAATAAGGTTCTGCATCAGGTCTGTCCTGCTGTGTAAACTACTGTAACACTTGGGTCTTATGCACCAACAGATCAAATGAAATAGGAATTCCTTGGTGGACAGAAACGCTGTGTAGAACCCCTGGTGATTTCCAAATGGAGAATCACAGAGAAGACCACTACATTTTGAGAGAAATGTTTTACCTTCTTCTGCCAATCTCTCTTCTCAAATTGAAAATCAGCTTTTAGCTTGCTATTGAGTCCTCAGTGTGGGAAATTGACTCTGAAAATGCCTGACTAGGGGACACAAAGTGACTATGTTACCTTAAATGCTCCATCACAAACTTTGTCATATCATCTGTTCTCTAGAATCAAACCCTTGGGTAGGAACAGCATCAATATATTTTTTAATAGAAATAGTATTATATTCATCTAAGAATAAATATTTCTGACAGGCACAAATAGCAAAGTATGAGCCCATTATACCTGCCCCTACTGTTTTGCTGCCTCTCTCTCAGCCTTCATGTATGGCTCCTTAGGAAGTTTTCTATGAACAAGTTAACAGTCAAAGAAATGTGTGGGCCTGGTTTACAGTAGAAGTGTCTGCATGGGATTCTAGCACTGATCAGAAAGGGATGGCTGCTGCATTACAGACCCACTCTGGGAGGCCTTGAATAACAGTGGTGAAGGAAAATCTTACCAGTGTCCAGAAATCAAGGTGGCAAATAAATCTGGTTGCCCTATTTTCATGAAAGAAGAGATGGACTTAGAAATACAGAGATTTGTGGGTATGGAAAATACCCTTATGAGCTGTTCAGAGCCTGGGGGGGGGAAACAAAAACAAAAACAGACTGGAAAATTTGTAATAAAAACGTCGGGGGGTGGAGTGAAGGAATGTGGATAGAACACTTACAGCATGTGATGATATTTGCATCTACATAAATGTCCACCAAAAGCATGCACTGCAAGGAGACTGTTATTAATTAGGTAGACATGATGGCTTGGCCTATGGCTATCAGTCAGCCTTTTACTCTAGCCACCATAATGTCCACTCAATGGGCCCATGTACAAAATGGCCATGGTGGAAGGGATAGGGGCTCTGAATTGCCTTTATGTTTTCCTCAACCATAATAAAGAAAAAATGCTTAGACAATAAGTTTGCAATTCACTTTTTGGTTCAATGTGCCACTGAATTTTGCACTGTGCATTAGAGAATTGGCCATGGAAAAATCATTTTCAAAATTTCTGACACTTTTTATTTGAAAAAAATCACTGGAGTATAAAATTTAATTAATGTCTACAGAAACACAATACAGTGGGATGATTAATAACACAGGTTTTGAAATTAAAGGTACCTGAATTTGAATGCTGGCTTGGCCACTAAATAGCCATGTGTTTACGGCAATTTACTCAGGTTTATCTCTAAAACCTTAATTTCCTCTTATATAGGGGGTAATATACTTTTTTTGTAAAATAAATGAGATTAGATATATGTAATTTCTATGGCATTTTAAGTGCTCAATAAAAGTTAGCTATAAATTTATCATAATTAAGTAAATATTAGCATCTGCCCAAATCAAGTTAGATTTATTCATTTTATAATATAATCTTTAAGATCAACTTCCAGAATGGTGAAAATGAACCCCTCTCTCCACAAAAACAATGACAAAACTGGCACAACCATCAAAATCAACTATTTCAGAAGTCTGGAAATTAATCAAAGGCACAGAATGAATTGAAAAATAAAATAAAATTTTATTTCAATAAAAGCTACTTAATCTTGCTAACAGGAACGCCTGTGATGTTTTAACTTGTGGCTATTCCCACTGCTCCTAACTCCACATCTTAGAGTGGCATCATCACAGCTACCCAAGAAGAATGACCTGTTTTGAAAGTCTGTTAAAAAACATCACTGGAGCAATCAGTATTTTGATCAAAATACCAGCTCCATGGAAATTCTCCCTCCATTACCAGGAGTTGTCTCCCTTTGATCTGACTCATATCTACATTACCTAAATCTCCAGTTTTCAACAAAAATTATAATAAATCCAGAGAAACAGTAAGATATTGCCCTTACACAGGAAAATAATCAACCAAATAAAATGTCCCTCAGGGAGACCAGAGATTGCACTTATTGGACAAAGAAATTAAATTAGCTATCATAAATATATCTAAAGAACTAAATGAAATATGTTTTAAAAATTAAATGAAAGTATGACAACTATATCTCACCAAATAGTAACTTGAAAAAGAACAGACTAAAACCAAAGCAACCAAAATGAAGGAAATAATAAAATTACATTAGAAGTCAATAAAATAGAAAACAGGAAAACAATAGAGAAAAATCAAAGGAAAGAAAATCTTTTCTTTGGAGAGATCAGTAAAAATAGCAAACTTTTAGTTCAATTAAACAATGAAAAAAGATACAGAGTGTCAAAACTAGGAATAAAACAGGGAACATTATGACTTACCCTTCAGAAAGTAAAAGGATTATAAAGGAATATTATGAACAACTTTATGCCATCAAATTTGACGGTTTAGAAGAAATGGGCATATTCCTAAAAATGGACAAATTACCAAAACTGACTTAAGAAAAATGGAAAATTTGAATGTACCTTTTGTTGGTCAGGGTTTTCCAGAGAAACAGAACTAACAGGATATATATGTAAATATTAAGAGTTTTATTATACAAATTGGCTGAACTGACTGTGGGGATTTGCAAGTCCAAATTCCATAGGGCAGGCTGTAAGTTGGAACCTCTCATGAAAGTGGAGATTAAATTCCTTAAGAGAAGCTGGCTAGCTGAAGTACAGTCAGGAGTTCTTTCTGACTTCTGAAATCCTCAGTTATGGCTTTAAGACCCCCAACTGATGGATGAGGAAATTCCCCTCATTGCTGAGGACAATCTCCTTGTTGATTGTAGATATGATCATCTCTAGTTGTAATAAACTGCTTAACCAAACAACAGGTCACCAGTTGGTCCTAGCCAAGCTGGCAGGTGCAATTAACCATCACAGACAACAAATAACAGAACAAAAAATTGAATTAGTCCAATAAAGGAACACCAGGCCCAAGTAACTTCACTGGCAAAAATCTATGAAATATTTAAAAATAAATAATGCCAGCATTCCACAAACATTTCAGCAAATAGAGGAAAGAACATTTTCCACCTAAATCTATGAGACCAGAATCACTCTGATACCAAAGCTAGCCAAAGTCATCACAGGGAAAAAACAATTGTAAACCGGTATTCTTCATGAGTATAGACAAAAATGTCCTCCAAAGGGAGCCAATGTGGCTCAGTAGTTGAGTGCTGACTTCCCACAGGTCCTGGGTTCAATCCCCAGCACTAGTACCAGAAAGGAAAGGAAAGGAAGGAAGGGAGGGAGGGAGGAAGGAAGGAAGGAAGGAAGGAAGGAAAGAAGGAAGGAAGGAAGGAAGGAAGGAAGGAAGGAAGGAAGGAAGGAAGGAAGGAAGGAAGGAAGGAAGGAAGGAAGGAAGGAAGGAAGGAAGGAAGGAAGGAAGGAAGGAAAGAAGGAAAGAAGGAAGGAAAGAAAAGACAAGACATGGAAAAGCACAAGACTTTGGGGAGTGGATATGGCTCAAGCTGTTGAGCACCCACCTCCCACACGGAAGGTACCGGGTTCGGTTCCCAGTGCCTCCTGAATAAAACAAAAACAAACAACAAGCAAAATAAAACAAAAAAAAGTTCTCCAAATATATCAGCAAATCAAATCCAGACATATAAAAAAGCGCATATACCATGAAAAATCGGGACCGATCTCAGGAATGGGAAACTGATTTAATATGTGAAAAGATAGTAAATGTACTACACCATGTAATTACATAATATAATAAAGGCCAAAAACATATGATCATATCAATAGATGTACAAAAAATATCCAACACACTTACATGATTAAAAAATTTTTAAATGGAAGGAAACTTCCTTAAAATGTCATGGGGCATCTGAAAAAAAGAAAGAAAGCACTACAGAAGTCATATTTCATGATTGTAGACTGACGTTTCCCCACACCCAGATGAAGAATAGAAACTCTGTACCCTTTAAGCAATAACTCCCACTTTCCCTATCCCCTCTCAGTCCCTGGTAAACTGTATTCAACTATTGGCCATTTGTATGTCTTCTTTGGTGAAATTTCTATTCAAGCCCTTTGTCAATTTTTAAATTGGGTAATTTTTATTTGTTTTGTAGCAATTCTTTGTATATTAAACACTTATCAAATATATGGTTAGCAATTATTTTCTCCCATTCTGTAGATTGTCTTTTCACTTTCCTGATAGTGTCTTTGATGTGCAAAAAGTTTTTAATTTTCATGAAGTCCTTTTATCTTTTCTTTTCTTTTTTTTTTGGTACTTGTACTTTTGCAGTCTTAAGAAATCACTATGAATTACAAGGTTATAAAACATTTTCCCTATGTTTTCCTCTAAGGAATTGTGGGTTTGTTTCTTATGTTTAGGTCCTTGGTGCATTTAGAGTTAATTTTTGTATGTGGTGTGATATAAGGGTCCGACTACATTCTTTTGCATATGGATATACAGGTTTTCTAGTGCCATTTGTTGAACAAACTGTTCTTTCCCAATTAATGTACTTGGCACCCTTACCAAAAATAGTCACCTGATTTAGGACAAATTTCTTAATACAACCCCATAAGCACAGTCCATATAAAGTAAATGAGAAACTGAATTTCATCAAATTTATAACGTCTTTTTGCTTCCAAAGATACCATTAAGAAAATGAAAAGACAAGCATCAGACACATAGCTAATAAAGTAATTGTAGCCAAAGTATACCATAACACTAAGAAGACAAACAATCAATTAAAATATTGGGAAAAATTCAAATGTATATGTCACCAAAGATGATATACAAATGACTAATAAGCACTTCAAAAGATGCTCCACATCATTAGTCATTAAGGAAGTGCAAATTAAAACCAACAGGTGATACAGTTTCACATTCATTAGAATGGGTATAAATTTAAAAAACAATAGATATTAACAAATATTAGCTAGAATATGGAGAAACAGGAACCTTCATACTTTGCTGGTGGGAATGTAAAATGGTGCAGCTACTTTGGAAAACAGTTTGGTAGTTTTTAAGAAGTTAAACATAAATATATCTTATGTTTACATACATAAATATAGTAAGTTATAATATAAATATTTTACGTGTAATTATTTATGTAAATATATGTTGCATTGCATATACAATAGCCCATATTTTTAAAAACCTAAATGTCCATCAATGGTGAATGGCTAGATAAAGTGTGGTATATCCATACAATGGAAACCTATTCAGGAATTAAAGGACCAAACTATGATTACATGCTGTAATGTGGATGAACCTCAAAAACAATGTGTTCAGACAAAGAAACTAGACACAAGAGTCTACATATTGTGTGATTCCATTTACATCAACTATTCAGAAAAGGCAAACCAATGGAGACAGAAAGTAGATTAGTGATTATGGAGGGAAATAGACAGGGATTGACAATAAATGTATATGAGGGATCTTATTGGGGTAGTGAAAACGTTTAGTTGATAGGTGCGCAACCTGGTAAATTTACGAAAAAAATAATTGAATTTTACACTTGAAATGGTGAGTTATATGTTATGACTCTGTAAAGTTATTAAAAAGAAAAATATTTTCTTTAACCTCCTCTATATAATATTGCATAGCACCACGTGGAGAATTTATTATATTTACCAATATGAAATTCTCAAATCCCTGCTGACATAATGCATATACTGGAGTAAACTAATGTGTTCTTGCCTTCTCAGATCATAGCAATTAGTCATTAAATTGCAATTAAACAGGAGGTCTAAATGGATTTTGAAAGAACTATTCACCAAAATTATTCAATGTTCCTATTTCATGGAGATTCCCTTCCCATTTCTGGTTGTTTCAGAATCATTTAAAACAGAATTTTATTTAAAATGTAATCACATTTGAGAATAATTAGTTTTAAATACTTTAATACAAAATCTTAAAATTTCTTCTTATTGTCTTTGCTCAAACAAGTAAGAAAAATATATTTATTGAAGGCCTACTAAGTTCAAGTGCTTTTTAGGGGCTTTATATAACCTTATTTAATCTTGAAAATAACCAATCACGATTAACCAAATTCCCCCTGTATTCAGTGAGAACACTTAGGTGATTAGGTTAAGTAATTTTCACACAGTCATGTGGTAGGTGGCATGTAAATGCAGCTCTTTCTGGCTTCAAAATTCAGGCCTTTCCCACCAAATCTAAATAATAAGTTATACATGTCATATAAGTGAAAAAATATTGATTAAAGTATATTAATTCCACAAAAGAGACAAAGTAAATGTAGAGATTCCTTTCCTTTCACAATCCAATTTATTATTATCTTAGCATAAACACAATAATACAATACTGATACTGCATTTTAGGACAGACAGTGAAAAGTATTCAAAACAGCATGTACATATGGGTTTTAAGAATATTGTTATCTATCTCAGATTGTTTCATATGGATCCAGCCTTAATCCCCTTAATGTATTAGTTTGCCTATTATTTCTTATCAGGGAGAAAATCAAGTGATTATTTTAAAGAAATTATATACATTTCCAGGTCTGAATGTCCTTGCCTTCTACAACCTTGCTGTTCAAATTGTGATCCATGGGTCAGTATTGGTTGATCCATAGGTGCACTGTAATGGAAGGGCACAGTTTACAATGTAGTCTTGATTTACCCTTTCAGTTACCCTTTGCTACTCAAGAAGTTCAACCTGACTAAACTATTATTTTAGTCATAGAGATGCATATTTTCCAAGTCTATGTTAGGGCCCACATTATTGCCTCTTCCTGAAATACCATTCTCCCCTTCTATCCAGTCTTGTCTCTTGTTACCTCCTCTATCTTTTTTTTTTTTTTAATTACCACACCCCCACCACTTGCGCTCCCTGTCTGCTCTCTGCGTCCATTCACCGCGTGTTCTTCTGTGTCTGCTTGTCTTCTCATCTTCTCTTTAGGAGGACCGGGAATCGATCCTGGGAACTTCCAACATAGGAGAGAGGCACTCAATCACTTAAGCCACCTCAGCTCCCTGGTTTGTTGTGTCTCTTATTGTCTTTTTCCTCTGTGTCTCTTTTTCGTTGCATCATCTTGTTGCTCCAGCTCTCTGCGCAGGCCAGCTCTTGGCACAGGCCCTCTTGCCTTCACCAGGAGGTCCCAGGAATCAAACCCGGGGCCTCCCATATGGTAGAGAGGAGCCCAATTGCTTGAGCCACATCTGCTTCCCACCTCCCCTATCTTTTAAAGAACACATCATATGCTCCTTCTATTGTTAAGCCAAAAGATTCCCCAGTGGAACAATAGTATGATTTCTGCAAAGCCATTGCGTAGAATGAGGCAAACTAGAAAGGTGTACGTCTGTATGCATCATTATGGCACTACATCTATAATCTGTAGTGAAAACTATTGAGAGTAATATGTATAATATATTTTTCCCAAAAGAAAAATATGAATACTGAATATATAATATATGCTTAGACATATATACAGTGAGTTTTATGTATTTTTTACATATACATTAAAAAATCTGTGAACATATATACTTTTTATCTATTAATCTGTAAGCAGAGACTACTGATTATATCTTGGAGGTTGGGGAGACAAAGAATGAAGGAAATTTCATATTTCATTTATATATGCCTACTGTTAATATTTTATAACAAAATTCATTATTTTTTATTTAAAATGTTTAGTATTTTTCTATATGATTTCCTTTCCCCCTATTTTCACATTTTTCTGGAGTTTAGGTAATTTCTATTTTTAAAGCACAGAGCTCCAAAATATAACCAACTTATATTTTATTACCATAAATGTCCAATTAAGTCTTCTATTTTTTATTTTATTTATTTATTTATTTGTTTGTTTATTTTGTTTTATTTTTAAAGAAGTTTTAGATTACATAAATGTTATCAGAAATATAGGAGATTCCCATATACCCTACCCACAACCCCTCCCACTTTTTCCCACATTAACAACATCTTTCATTAGTGTGTTATGGTACATTTGTTACAATTGATGAACAAATGAAGAATTGGTATGAACCATGGACTATAGTTTACATTATAGTTTACACTTTGCCCTGCACAATTTTATAGGTTTGACAGAGAGCATAATGGCCTGTATCTGTCATTGCAATGTCAAGCAGGACAATTCCTGTGTTCCAGAAATGGCCCCATGTGACATCTATTCTTCCCTCTCCCTCCCATCAGAACCCCTAGTGGTCTCTGCCTTTATGTAAATGATACAAGTTCTTCCTCTGCTGGAATAATAATAAGTCTACTTTAGTTCATATTTGTATTCCCCCCTTACGTTTATTTATTCCTCAGTCTTGAAGATTTGGGGATGGTGATGTCCACTCTGTTTCTGATTGAGAGGGCACTTAGATCCCATAAGGCAGATGGATGGAACTGTCTTGCTTGCAGTTTAGATACTCTCTGTTTTTTGGGATGGGTGTTGTCCATCATCATCCTTTTGTTAGTTGTCCTGCATGAGTCCAGTGAACTGGAGTGTAGGTATTGCCACTCTGCTGAAATTCTGGGCTCAACTGACATATGAACAGACCAAACGTTTAAATCTCTGGGACATATATTTAACAAGGATAGTTATAATTATAGTTTCAAATAAATGGGGCAGAAGACCATGTTTAGGGAAACTATTACATTGGGCACCATGTATTCCAAAGTGAGGCCCACTGACAGGGTGCTGAATTCCTGAGATTGTCTGTCCTGCCTATAGTGTCTGGATGTCTCCAGAGCCCCCAGGAGCCCTACCGTTTGAGGCACTGTTTGCTGTGGCAGTCAATGAGATCCTGCTGAGATGTGCATAAGCATAACCTCTGGAATGACTTCCCGACTCACTTTGAAATCTCTTAGACTTAAATCTCATTTGTATTTACTATATCCTCCTTTAGGTCAAGGTCTTTTTCCAGATGCATCACTAGTTGGTGCTTGATAATAATCCTTCAGTGCCAGGGAGGCTTATCACCAGAATTCATGCTCCACGCCAGGGGGTAGGTAGTGAGTATAAATGCTGTGTTTGTGGCTTAGAGAAAGGCCACATTTGAGCAACAAGAAGGTTTTCAGGAGGTAACTCTTAGACAATATATAATACTAGGCTAAGTTTCAATTTCACAAGCAAAGTTTCATAAATACAACCATCAATATCAAGGGCCTCGCTTAATGGTCTGTCCTCCTTCACTAGACAATGCCCAGGTACCCAGGGGATTCTTGCCACTCTAGTAGAGAATGTAGCAGGACTTCCCAGGATGGAAATTCAATATTCTTTCAGTTTTTGTGTGGGTCTCCATCCACCAAGACAATGCCCCATGACTGCTTAAACATATTCATATGCCATAAGGCTCTTATTTTTAATACAAATAACAGATACTTTCTGCAGGAGACACTGCCTTTCAGAGAAGCCTATACTGAACAATATTTACAAGACAGGTCACAATAGCTTCTGGCTGCAACTAGCTCCAGTGTTTGTTAGGATTTTTGTTTGTTTGTTTTAATTTCATGCAGATTTTTAAAAATTTAATTAGACACAGATATTTAAAAATCGGCAGCAGAGTTCTCATAAGAAATGCAGAAACCAGGCTTCCTTTTAAAAAAAAAAGGCAACTCTGGTCCACACTTGGCAACAATCACACAGAGACAAGGAGTAGCCCCCATCTCTTCATGGATATATTATCTCCAGTTTTCCTAGTCTTAGAGGTAAGTGGGAAACAACTGTATGGTGGTGGGTTAGGGAAGTTAACAGGAAAAGAAATTGGAAAAATAGAAAATTGTTCGATTCCAATGATTCCTGTTAGTTACACACACGCAAAATTACTTTCTTTCTAATACTACCATAAGCTATTCGACAACATTAAGCAGGGAACTATAATAAATGATGTGCAATTTAAAATTTCCTCGCAACGAAAGCTGAGATAAAAACAGTAGTGTGGGGAATTGTGTGAATTTACTCAAGAGGAAAGACAAATCTGTGCTACCCAAAGGTGGGATATTTATAAGTGCAGGGGGACGGGTCCCTGCCACTGAGAATTCCCACCCTGATAAGCAGTTGGGACTGCTTTTTCCTGGTTTCCAGGTTTAAGGTCCGGTCAGGTCTTTTCATTAGAACTAACATCTCCCCCTGGCTACAGAATGGACCTGTTAAAACATCTGCCATAACAGAAGAGGAGGCAGGGATAGGCAAGGGCTGAGAGATGGCTGCTCGGTGTGTCCGACTTCCCCAGCAGTAAGAAAACAAGGTAGAGTTCTGAATTGTATATCAAGTAAAGGACAGGTTTTTTTCCCATTCAGTGTCACAGGGGAGGAAAATAATAAACATTAGGACGAAGCATTGAATTTGGCAATTAGGAAGCCACTAGCTAAAAGTTAGACAGGGATTAAGGGGGGAAAGGGGAAAACTATGATTCAAAGAAGCGACTCAAAAGGTTCCTCCAAAACAAGTATTGCTCCACCATCTTGCCAAGGCTCACTGCAGAAATGTTTAGTAAACTGGTTTAATTCAAATTCTTCAATGTTAATACAAGTAAAGGAGGGTAAAGTAAAAGCAAAACAAAAAATAAAAAGCAAACAGGAAAATCTCAAATGCTTGTTGAATTTAATTTCTTAACAATAGGATTTGTTTTAGTTGTGTTTTTTTGGTTTTTGTTTTTTGTTTTTTTCTCTGTTTCCAAATCTGAGTCTTTTGCAGGAAAGCATGTACAGGGTTAGAACAATTCTCTAAGGGCCATGAATTAGAAATCCTTTTAGGATATTTGTATTTTCCCAAGCACAATGTGCTTCACATCTGAGTCCATTGTTTGAAATGTCTGTTGCTCTCCAGGTCACGAAAGAGCAAATCTTTCAAAGTGCCCTTGCTAGCTTAGCTCATGGAGAGAAATGCTGACATGAAAGAATTTTAGTTCCTGTGAATTTAGAACAGAATATTGTCCATCTAAAGTCACAGTTCTGTCAACTAGAATATAGCCTACATCTCAAAAATGACTTTTTTATTGTTTTAAATTTACAATAATTGTTATCCTGCTGTTTTCCCAGGAGTTGTCAGTGCTACTAACTGCATTGCATTGCTCTACTCTGCTGTGACCACGTCACATGAGCTTCCTATTAGTAGAGCCAGATCTGCAGAGAAAAATCAATTCTTCATACATCAATTTGAAATAGAGGCTGCTAATGAGGATAAAAAGAAAATAGATGATAGATCAATTATAGATGATAAGTAGGTGGAGATAGATGATAGATAGATAGATAGATAGATAGATAGATAGATAGATAGATAGATAGATA
>JAKSZT010053770.1:2304762-2317170 GCA_026826555.1 Tolypeutes matacus | reverse complement strand
AAATAAATAAATAAATAAATAAATAAATAAATAAATAAATAAATAAAAGTAAGAACCCTGCATTTTGAAGTATATAATGTATGTAAATTAAAACATTTAAATGGTACAAAAAAAGGAAAGTGAGATAATGGAAGCATAGGTTGTAGGGATTTTCATAATAAATAAATCGATGCAGTATTATTTCAAGTTAGATTGTGGTAAGTTAAAGATGCATGTTGTAAACAATAGAACAGCAACTTCCATTAAAACAAAGAGGTATATCTAAAATGCCAATGTGGGAGATATATATATAAAATACTAAAATTGCTCACTTAATCTCAATGATATTAAGGAAAGGGTGGAGAATAAAACAAAGACTATATGGGAAAATTGAAAGCAGTGAGCAAGATGGTAGAAGTATATCCACCTTGTAGATACTTATTTGAAATATAAATGGTCTCAAGATACCAATTAAAGGACAGAGCTTGTCAGACTTGATAAAAAAGCAAGACACAAATCTGTGCTGTCTGTAAGAAAATCATTTGAAATGCAACAACACAAAAAGGATCTTAGTAAAAGTATAGAAAATAGATATACCAGATATATACTAATCATGAAAACTTGAAATAACTGTATTAATATCAGACAAAGTAGATGTTTGGCAAGGAGTATTTTTAGCGATAAAGAGGAAAATCCCATGATAAAAGGGTCAACTCATCAGGAAGGTAAAACCATTCTAAATGTTTATATACTGTACTCAATAACAGAACTTCCAAAAAACTAAAGCAACAACTGGTAGATCTAAAAGGAAAAATAGGCCAAGTGAATTAAAATCTGAAATCAAATCCTCAAATTTTTGCTTAAGTCCAAAAAATGTAGACTCTAAAATTAATTCTCAATTTCTTGTCCCTATTAAGTGGGGGAAGGGGGATTCGCACTTGTTTGAGTTGGATTATTTAATCTAGGCCAACAAGTTTCATATTTATCATTGCACTCTGCCCTCATCTTTGAAATTTCAAGAAACAAGCAAATCTCTAGTTCCTAGTACCATTATCCCAAACAAGTTCATAGTCCTGGGACCTAATCCTTGACATTCCCAAAGATCATAACAGAGTCTCTTTGATGTCTATATAAACAAGAGTAATTATAAAAGAGAAAACCTTGGTTCCATCTTGATAGAATGTCAGTCATTCTATTCTAGTTTTATATAATTATGATGACCATTAACCTTATCTTACAACTTGAGCCAGTTTTGAAAAAGACCAAGGACTAGAAGGAACAATAGCTAAAGCAGGCAGGCTTTTGGAAAGACAAAGAAACCAGGAAAGCCAGAATATATATTTAACCTATCTATAGCTTGTGAATTGTGCACATAAACTCAAAAGGGAAAGATCTCAAGAGGTTAATTTATTAACAATATTTTACCATATCTGGGATAGCACGAGAGATTGCGTAGAAATCTCACTATACCTACTTTTCACATTTTCAGACTGTGTCATTGAAGATGTTTAACCTCTAGCAGAGTTCATTTATTTATAGTTGTGGCAGCCCAAGTTCCCAAGTCTTATTTGAAAACAATAATTTTCAAAATCTCATTTCTATTCCTCTTTGAGGTTTCAGTATTCTTTTGCTCACTTTCCTTTTCTTAGCATATAAACAAGCATTGTTTGCTAAAGCCGAAATCCTACTTTTCTTTTTTTTTCTCTTTACATTTTAACTGAAATATATTCCTACATTTTATCTTCAGTTCCTTATAGTAAAATATCATTTATCTCATATTAAAATTTTTGTAGTGACATATGATAAAAACAAAAATCTGGTGTTACAAAAATCTCCACTGTTCAGAAAAGCTTGTTTACCTTAATCTCTCTAATACGGATAATTCCATATAGAAGACATTTTATTATAAAATCATTATCTAACCCAGGTCTGAACTTGGTTAATTATTACCCTGTCTACCTCTCCTTTAATATGCCTCATCTCTGATGTACCATTTCTTATGTTATTTGTCATACTCCCTTAAGTTTCAGGCAATATTTTTTCTTTTCACCTATTAATATCATACTAATTTGATGTTCACCCAATTGTCCTTTAAGTTTTTCATGTTATTTTCTAGACAATTTTTTTCAAAGCTGTCTATTTTCTTTCTATTTGGTTTGTATATCAAAATCTACAATGAGTATCAATTGATTTTGTTTATTCTTGATCCTTTCTCTGCCAAATTAAGAGATGTGTCTTTGTATCCTGGATTCCAGCCCCTTCTGATCTATAAGATTCTACTGTCTCTTTTCTACTTTCATTTGTGGTCTGTCCTCTGCCACTGTATAGGTCAAGTCCTCCCTTGGGAATAGATGGCAAACTTGATTTAGGAAAACTCAGTAATAATTAACAAAGGGACTATTTACAACTGTTTGGACACAAACTGCACCCCCAAACCCAGAGTAGTACCCCAAGGTGATTTGTACCAGGCTGCTGCACATGCCTAAACTTAAATGGAGGAGAGGAGGGAGTGAAAACCAGAAACTAGAAAGAGAGAGTGGTGCTGTAGGCACTCCAGGAAAATGGGCGAAAGCAGCAACAGTTACCTAAACCCAGTAGAAGCATGTGAAGAGGGCCCATTTCAGCAGAGGGATGCAGCCAACCTAAGGAGAACTCCAGGGAAGAAGCCAAAGTATTAAATATGCCAGTTATCACTTCATAATTATTTTCCTTCCCTCTAATATCCTCCACAGCTCCTTATTGTCCGAGTCCAAACGGACAGCAGAGGGCATGGGGACCTGTTGCTATTGTTCATATAGATCAGTTACCTAGGGCAGAAGCAGGATGTAGAAGAGTAGAGAGTGGTTCTGGGAGGAAAATGGAAAATATTGCAAGAGTCCATCTCTTTTACTCCCCGGCACCCATTTTGTTCTTTCCTTAGTGAAATGTTTGCATCTCCATCACAGCAAACCCATAAATTACTATAAACAGTTGATATATCGGGGTGATAGGAAATATTTCATACTCAAATCTACCTGAAATCTAAAGCATTAGTCACAGCAGGCATCCTCACTTCCTTTTATATAAAGCTTGCCCTTTGGTTGTAGGCAATATTATAAGCAATGCCATGGCCATGTATAAGGACTTCACTAAGTAAAAGAACATAATACTGACAGAAACACTAAGGAAGAGAAAGGTAAATCCTTCCTGGGAATCTATGCCTGTTCTGGTAATGATAAAGTGCTGTCCCTCTATGAAAGGAGGAGTCTAATATAATCAGCCCCCAAGAGCCTGCTAATCTCCCAGAGAATGGTGAGATAAGGGGACTCTATATAAGCTTCTCCTCTTGGCAGGTTGGGTACTTAGTAGGAACAGTTGTCAGATAAGAATTTGTGAAAAGAATTCTACATTGTTTAGTCATGCATAACTCCTTTGCTGCTGCTAGACCATTTTTTTAACTTTATTTGTACATTTAATAATTGAAAATATAAACAATCAAAAACTAAAAAGTAAACACAGATGAATAAATATATACATTTCTCACTTAAATGCAATGGATACATACAAATTTCTTTTCTTTTTTTTTTTTTTTTTTGGATCAAACAATATGTTACACAATATATTTGGCTCACAGTAACGCATTCATACAGTATTTGTCCTTTTGTGCCTGGCTTGCTTCACTCAACATAATGTCCTCCAGGTTCATCCATGTTGCCATATGCTTTACAACTTCATTTCTTCTTACAGCTGCATAATATTCCATCGTGTGACTAGACCACAGTTTGTTTATCCATTCATCTGTTGATGGACACCTGGGTTGCTTCCAACTTTTGACAATGGTGAATAATGCTGCTATGAACATTGGTGGGCAGATGTCTGTTCGTGTCACTGCTCTCAGTTCTTCACCACCCAGTAGTGGTATTGCAGGATCACGTGGCAAGTCTATATTCAACTTCTTTAGGAACTGCCATGCAGTCCTCCATAGTGGTTGTACCATCCTGAATTCCCACCAAAATTGAAGAAGTGTTCCTATCTCTCCACATACTCTCCAACACTTGTAGTTCTCTGTCTTTTTAATAGTGGCCATTCTGATCAGTGTGAAATGATATCTCATTGTAGTTTTCATTTGCATTTCCCTAATCATGAGTGATGTTGAGCATTTCTTCATGTGTTTTTTTGCCATTTGTATTTCTCCTTTGGAGAAATGTCTATTCAAGTCTTTTGCCCATTTTTTAATTGGGTCATTTGTCCTTTTATTGTTGAGTTGTAACATCTCTTTATATATCCTGGATATTAAACCCTTATCAGATATGTGATTTCCAAATATTTTTTCATTGAGTTGGCTGCCTTTTCACCCTTCTGACAAAGTCCTGTGAGGTGCAAAAGTGTTGAATTTTGAGGAGGTCCCATTTATCTATTTTTCCTTTTGTTGCAGGTGCTTTGGGTGTAAGGTCCAAGAAACAACCACCTACTACAAGGTCTTGAAGATGTTTCCCTACATTTTCTTCTAGTGGTTTTATCGTCCTTTTATATTTAGATCTTTGACCCATTTTGAGTTGATTCTTGTATAGGGGGTGAGATAGGGGTCCTCTTTCCTTCTTTTGGTTATAAATATCCATTTCTCCCAACACCATTTGTTGAAGAGACTTTTTTCCCATCAGTGTGAGCTTGGTAGGTTTGTCAAAAACCAGTTGACCGTATAGGTGAGGGTATATTTCTGGGTTCTCAATTCTATTCCACTGATCAATGTGTCTATCTTTATGCCAGTACCATGCTGTTTTGACCACTGTAGCTTTGTAATATGTTTCAAGGTCAAGCAGTGAAATTCCTCCCACATTGCTCTTCTTTTTTAGAATGCTTTTGGCTATTCAGGTGCACTTACCCTTCCAGATGAATTTGGTAATTGCCTTCTCTAATTCTGTAAGGTAAGCTGTTGGGATTTTGATTGGTATTGCATTGAATGTATAAATCAGTTTGGGCAAGATTGACATCTTCATGATATTTATTCTTCCAATCCATGAACACGGAATATCTTTCCATTTGTTTATGTCTTTCTTAATTTCTTTTAGCATTGTTTTGTAGTTTTCTGCATATAGGTCCTGTACTTCTTTGGTTAAATTAACTCCTAGGTATTTGAGTCTTTTTGTTACTATTGAAAATGGAATTTTCTTCCTGATTTCCTCCTCAGGCTGTTCAGTACTGGTGTACAAAAACATTACTGATTTTTGTGTGTTGATCTTATATCCTGCCACTTTGCTGAACTCATTTATTAGTTCAAGTAGTCTTGTCATGGATGCTTCAGGATTTTCTAAGTACAGGATCATGTCATACACAAACAGTGAGAGTTTTACTTCCTCTTTTCCTATTTGGACACCTTTAATTTTTTTGTCTTGTCTAATTGCCCTAGCTAGAACTTCTTGTACAGTGTTGAATAACAATGGTGACAGTGGGCATTCTTGTCTTGTTCCCGATCTTAAGAGAAAGCTTTCAACATTTCCCCATTGAGTACGATGTTGGCTTTTCATATATGCCTTTTATCATATTGAGGAATTTTCCTTTTATTCCTATCTTTTGGAGTATTTTTATCAAAAAAGGATGTTGGATTTTGTCAAATGCCTTTTCTGCATCTATTGAGATGAGCATGTGGTTTTTTTCCTTCAATTTGTTAATGTGGTGTATTACATTGATTGATTTTCTTATGTTGAACCAGCCTTGCATACCAGGAATAAATCCCACTTGGTCGTGATGTATAAGTCTTTTGATATGCTGTTAGATTCTATTTGCAAGTAATTTATTGAGAATTTTTGCATCTATGTTCATTAGAGAGATTTGTCTGTAATTTTCTTTTCTTGTGGAATCTTTATCTGGTTTTGGTATTAAGGTGATGTTGGCTTCATAAAATGTATTGGGTAATTTTCCCTCCTCTTTAAATTTTTTGGAAGAGGTTAAACAGGATTGGTGTTGATTCTTTTTGAAATGCTTGGTAGAATTCACCTGTGAAGCCATCTGGTCCTGGGCTTTTCTTTGCTGGGAGATTTTTGATGACGGATTCAATCTCCTTAATTATGATTGGTTTGTTAAGTTCTTTATATCTTGTAGCGTCAGTGTAGGTTGGTTATGTGTTTCTAGAAATTTGTCCATTTCATCTAGGTTGTCTGTTTGTTGGCATATAGTTTCTCACAATATCCTCTTATGATTCTTTTTATTTCTGTGATGTCATTTGTAATTTCCCCCCTTTCATTTCTGATTGTATTTATTTGCATCTTCTCTCTTTTTTCTTTGTTAGTCTAGCGAGGGGTTTGTGAATTTTATTGATCTTCTCAAAGAACCAGCTTTTGGTTTTGTTGATTTTCTCTATTGTTTTTCTGTTCTCATTTTCATTTATTTCTGCTCTAATCTTTATTATTTCTTTCCTTCTGCTTGCTTTGGGATTGGTTTGCTGTTCTTTCTCTAGTTTCTCTAGTTGTTCAGTTAAATCTTTGAGTTTAGCTCTTTCTTGTTTTTTAATATAGGCATTTAGGGCTATAAATTTCCCTCTCAAGACTGCCTTCTCTGTATCCCATAAGTTTTGATATGTTGTGTTCTCATTTTCATTTGTCTCAATATATTTACTGATTTCACTTGCAATTTCTTCTTTGACCCACCAAATATTTAGGAGTGTGTTGTTCAGTCTCCACCCATTTGCAAATTTACTTTTTTTCTGTCTGTTATTGATTTCCAGTTTCATTCATTATGATCTGAGAAGGTGCTTTGTATAATTTCAATCTTTTTATATTTATTGAGATCTGAATTGTGACCTCACATGTGGTCTATCCTGGAGAAAGATCCATGGGCACTTGAGAAGAATGTATAACCTGCTGAGTTTAGGTACAGTGTTCTGTATATGTCTGTTAGGTCTAACTTGTTTATCATATTGTTCAAGTTCTCTGTTTCCTTGTTGATATTCTGTCTAGTTGTTCTATCTAATGACGTGAGAGGGGTGTTGAAGTCTCCAACGATTATTGTAGAAATGTCTATTTCTCCCTTCAGTTTTGCCAGAGTTTGTTTCATATATTTTGGGGCACCCTGGTTAGATGCGTAGATATTTATGACTGTTATATCTTCCTGGAGGATCATCCCTTTTATTAATATAAAATAGCCTTCCATATCTCTTATCACTTTTTTGCATTTAAAGTCTGTTTATTCTGATATTAGTATAGCTACCCCTGCTCTTTTCTGTTTACTATTTGCATGGAGTAGTATCTTTTTCCAACCTTTTACTTTCAGCCGGTTTGTATCCCTGGGTCTGAGGTGAGTTTCTTATAAGCAGCATATGGATGGCTCATGTTTTTTCATCCATTCTGTCAGCCTGTATCTTTTGATTTGGGAATTTAATCCATTCACATTCAATGATATTACTGAAAATGCACTACTTATTTCCTCCATTTTATTCTTTGGTTTTCATATGTCATTTTGTTTTTGTCTCTCTTTTTACTCTTTTGGTTATCCTTTCTGCTATTCTTTCTTCTATACTCTCCTCCAAGCCTCTCTCTCCTGTCTTTTTCTTTCAGGTTCTAAGACTTCCTTTAATATTTCCTACAAAGGTGGATTCTTTTTTGCAAACTTTCTTAGTTTCTGTTTGTTTGTGAATACTTTATACTCACCTTCATATTTGAAGGACAGTTTTGCTGGATAAAGAATTCTCAGCTGGCAGTGTTTCTCTTTCAGTTTCCTAATTGTATCATATCACTGTCTTCTCGCCTCCATGGTTTCTGAAGTGCAATCTGCACTAAGTCTTACTGGACATCCTTTGTACATGATCGTTTGCTTCTCTCTTGCTGCTCTGAAAATTTTCTCTTTATCTTTTACATTTGACATTCTGAATAGTATGTGTCTTGGCGTAGGCCTATTTGGATTTATTCTCATTGGGGTACGGTGTGCTTCTTGGACATGTAAGTTCATTTCTTTCATGAGAGTTGGGAATTTTTCAGCTATTATATCCTCAAATACTCTTTCTGCCCCTTTTCCTTTCTCTTCCCCTTCTGGAACTCCCATGACATGTATGTTGTTGCATTTTGTGTTGTCATTCAACTCTCTGATCCCCTGCTCAATTTTTTCCATTATTTTCTCTCTCTGTTCTTTTCTCTCTTCAATTTTAGCTGCTCTGTCTTTGGTATCACTTATTCTTTCTTCTATCATTTCAAGTCTGCTGTGTATGCCTCAAATGTGTTTTTTACTTCACCTATTGTGTCTTTCATTCCCATGAACTCCATACTTTTCTGTTCAGGATTTCAAATTCTTCTTTGCATTCCCTCAATGTCTTCTTGATGTCATTTATCTCTTTAACTATATTGTCTTTCATCTCATTAATTTGATTTTGGAAATTTGTGCTCATCTCACTGATTAGTTCTCTCAAATTCTGCATCTCTTCTGGGACTTTGATGTATTCCTTTTCTTGGGCCATGTCTTCTATTTTCTTAGTATGGCTCGTAATTTTTTGCTGGTGTTTAGGCATCTGGTTAAGTTGTATTTTACTTAGATGCTCTATCTCTTTTGCTTTTATAGGGTTTTAGTGGCAGGAGGCTGTGAGTTACCACAGCTCTTTGATTTTTGGCTCAACCTTGATTGTTAGGATTGTCCTGCTGGTTGCTCAAAACAGGGCACTGGATCCAGTAATTGGTTGTAGAGTCGTTTCCTAGGGCATTGGGCAGGAAGGCTATAGAGGCCAGGAAAAGCCTCTCCTATTTATTTTTAATTTTCTTATGTGCACTTCCTTGGTCTGCCAGGAGATGACGCTCATTGGCAGCTCTCAATTCAATGCCTGGTCAGAGTGTATTTGTTGTGACACAGACCAGATCAATGTGATAGAGCTTCCTGTCTAGGGGCTAAGAGCCCTGTGATTCAAACTTTCTGAGACAGTTCTCCAGTCTTCTCTGGTAGCCCCCTCCTTTTTCCCAGCTCGGAAATATTTCCACTCCCCTCTTAATCCTCAACAATCAGTCCCTGTTAGTAGAGGAGGAGATTGGGTGGTTTGTATATCTTTAGCCCTTTGCAGGCTCCAAAGCAAAAAATGGCGCAGCCCCACCCAGCCTGGAAGGGCTTTCAGGGCAGGGCAGACCAAACTTGGGAGTCAAAAGCAGGGTCAGCCCCAGGCTCTCTCTCCCCTCTCCTGTGGAGTCCTCAACAATTAGCCCAGGCTAGAAGAGAGGGAGGTTGCGAGGGTCGGTCGGATTTCTCCAGTCCTTCCTAGGCCCCCAGGGCAAACCACAGTGTGGAAGGGTCCATGGGGCTCTGCAGCCCAAATTTGCGGGTCAGAACCTGGGTCAGCCTAAGGCTGTTTCCCTCTCTGTCCCCTTTCTGGGAGTGGTAGATCCCTGGAGCCCCCTTTGTCTGTAGTCACAGGCCCAGAGGCCCGAGAATTCTAAAGAATGTGGGGGAGGGTGCCGGCAGCAGCAGGCGCTGCTAGTTCCAACTCATGGTTCTGTCGTCGCGATTTCCCTTTTTTGTCCCTCTCTCCTCTGGGTGGTGTGCAGCCTTCACCTGCTGTCCTAAATCCTAGAAGATCTTTTTCGGGGCTGTTTCAGCCTGTCCTCTAGCTATTTTTCTGGAGAAGAGATTCTCGTGTCGTACTAGTCCGCCATCTTCTGGACCATTTTTTATACATACTACTCAGCAAACGCCAGAGGGGCTGAGCAGTCATTTTGCCCAACTGATTACTGAGAGCCTTCTCTATTATGGATACCTTCTGTGCACGTTTACTTAAGACATGAATATCTTCACACTCTATGCTGAGAGCCCCACTTCTATAACATTTCATAGATCTCTTTGTCACCAGTTTTCCAATTTTGTCCTTTACAAGTTCCTAACTGTGCAACCAACCATTCAGTCACTATGAATCACTGTAGGTATGTAACTCAATCAATCTCTTTTTGCACATACATGACGAGCCAAGTATACCACAAAAACTGTGCCAACTGGAAAATTTTCTATCAACGTGTAGGTATAAGCTCATTACTAATTGTAATGATGGTGTGGCCACTGTCCACCTCAGCCTGGGTCAGCATACCATGGAAAATATCTATTAACCCTGCCATTGCATTTTTATCCTCTGTTAACTGGCCTTGAGACCAAAGATGTGGTTTGAGATAGAGGCAGTGAAGTAGCAACTCTACAAGTCTGTGTTATTATTCTTCTTTGGGGTTTGCTCGATGTTTACACAGTATATCTATCATTGGGGCTTCCAATATTTTTGGGTCTGTGGAGTCATATGGTACAAGTGCTAGGGAAGCTTATATTTACAGCCTGAATCTGCTGCAGAAATTTGTGCTCCAGATCTCAGAATTGGTATCCATAGGGATTATCTAAAAAAAAGGGCCAGAGAAGAATGATCAAATGTGGATTATGTTGCCTTCAAAATCCAAGAGGTCTCACCAAATAACTGTGCCTTCTGTTGGTGGGTGGTATAAAGCAAAGTAGGTTCTCTTACTTTAATAGGTATATCCCTAAATGTTGCATACTGCTGGGTCCCTAGAAAATCCACTGATATGTTAGATCTTAAATATTGCAGGTTTATTTACCACACTGCTGCAAGCATATGGAACAATAAGGCATTAGGGAGCTTGTTACTTACTGCTCACTAGATCCAAGCAGCATAATATCAATGTAATAGATCATAAAGATGCTTTAGGGGATATCAAGATCATCAAAATTCCTCTGGATAATATTATAACAAAAAAAAGAGCAAGGCAATAAATATATACTATTTTTCTAACTACATAAATGCAAACTGCTTCTGATTTTCCTTACTTATGGGGATGTTACTGAGAGCATTTGGCAGGCCTGTAGTGGTACACCAGTTGCCAGGGGTTTTGAGAATTTTCTCCATAAGAGTACTGCAGCTGCAGTTGGCATTACTACTTCATTAAGTTTATGAAAATCTACTATCAACTTCCTAAGCACCTTGGACTTTTGCACAGGCCAAGTGGGTGATATAATTGGGACCATTATAAAGATCACTACCCCTGCATCTCTCACGTCTATGCTGGTGGCTCTTTACCCTGTATTTGTCTTAGTGATGAAGGATTGTTTTTGATTCACTGTTTTAATGAGTTCAGGGAGTCAGTTTTAGAGCCTTTACTTGCCACTTCCTTCCATAATGACTATCAATACACAAATCAGAAAAACAATTTGAGGAGTCTATCAGTTTAATATCTGTTCCTTGGGATGGGCATTGTCCATCATCATCTCCTTGATAGTTGTCCTCGGTGACTCCAACAAACACATAGTTCCCTACAGGTTTTTTATTTGAAAATTTTGAAAACCTTTTTATTTTGAAATAAAATCAAATTTGCAGGACAGTTGCAAAAATAATACAAATTCCATACAAAGAACTCCTACATATCACCAGATACTTTTGCAATTTCTTTTTTCTCTTTCTTTATTTCTTTCTTTCTTTCTTTCTTTCTTTCTCTCTCTCTCTCTCTCTCTCTCTCTCTCTCTCTCTCTCTCTTTCCCTCCCTCCCTTCCTTCCTTCCTTCTCTCCTTTCCCTATCTATCTATATCTATCTATCTATCTGTCTATCTATATCTATCATCACCTACATGGCTTCTTAAATGTATGTTCCTAGCATTTCATTTCTCTTGTTTTCTCCATACATGTGTTTCAGAGCTCAATGCCAAAGCCACTTCCACAGCCCTGTTCTTCTAGTTGTGCTTCATACCATGCCTCCACCATTAAATAAGCACAGAAACACTGCATTCTAAGGATTACCTATGTTGTGTCCTTCTGGAAATAAGATTATCTCTGTACTTCTTAAATATATGGAAAACATATACATAGAATCCCATATGGAGTGTATATTTCCTTGAAGTCATTCCAGTTGGGTCTCTGGAAGGTAACATGGCACACTGAAATCAGTATAATTCAATGTGTGTTTAAAAAAAGGAACTATTCATAGAAGTATGGATAGGGTACAGGGAAACACAAGAAAGAGTAGATTCCCAAGGCTAATGAAAGTGGAGTTTAAATAACCTCTAGCTCTCAGTGGATGAGAGGAGGGAGTGGAAACTAAAAACTGGAAGGACACTGAAGCAAGTTTACTGGCATCTACCCTGCCTGGACCTGTCAATTTAAAGCTAAAACCTCATACATCAATGCTCTGTGGTATACACAGAACATACTACCATTGCATTTAAAGTCCATACTCATCCTTGCTACTACTTAGTGTATAATTAGTGTTTTAAGTTTGGCAGGGCTGCTATGACAAATACCACAAAACTCGTTGGCCTAACCAACAGGAATTTATTGGCTCACAGTTTGGGAGGCTGGAAGACTAAAGTCAAGGTATCAGTAGGACCATGCAATCTCCAAAGTCTGTAGCATTCTGGTGATGGCAATCTCTTAGCACATGATGATCTCTCTTCCTCTCCTTCTCTCTCTCTCTCTCTCTCTCTCTCTCTCTCTCTCTCTCT
>JAKSZT010053770.1:2089601-2304752 GCA_026826555.1 Tolypeutes matacus | reverse complement strand
TTCGTTTTACTATATTGCTTTTTTAAATTGTCTTTTGTTTTTCATGTGTTTCTCTCTCTCTCTCTCTCTCTCTCTCTCTCTCTCTCTCTCTCTCTTTATCTCATCTGTAGTATCTGTTTACAAATTTATGGTGAGATCCCCACTAGCTAAGTAGCCCTAGAACCTACAGAATCTCTGTGCCTAGTTAAGAATTATTTATTCTGTAGTCTTCCACTAATTCTTACTGATTTACTTCCCAAAGAACAAGGACTTTAAGAAATATGATTATTTGTATTGATATAAACTACCAGAGATGATTATTATGTGGATACCAGCAGTTATTACTCAATAATATTTAAAACTATTTGAAAACCATATTGAGGTTTGTTAAATATGAGATCATTGTGTTTCTTCTGTTTTGGAGAATAATATGGGAACCTATAGCTATGTTTTTATGCCTTATATAAGTAATATGGGGAAGTAGCTATGAGAAGACCCAAAGGTGTCATAGAGAAGTAGGTGCTAAAGTGAAGATTAATTAATGATAGACCACAATAAGGACATGAGAGACACTCTCATTTTAGTTGGTGGAATCTCAGCATATACTGTGTATATTTTGCATAAAGGGGCTGAAGTAAGCTGAGAACTAAAGGAAAGAGTAAGGCCCCTGAAGAACAAAATATAGAGCTAGCAACTTAAGGGATACATATAATACCAAAGTCACTAGAGAACTCTACCTTGAACAGTTGCATTTGCTCAAGCATTAAGCATAGCAATTAAGATTTTCCATATAAAATGGGAATTGCTGTTTTAAAATAAATTATTATCAGCACTAACACAATACTGACTAATATATTTATATATATTTACAAAGAAGAATGAGTATTAACTTAGGGAAAGTTTGCAATATGGGAATTTTTTTCCCTTGTGTGGAAACTAACTGTTCTCCAGGGTCACACTCTTGAATTTCAGCCATGAATGTGGTTCCCACTGCTGATGACTCATTACCTCTAGGCCAGATATGAATTCTGATGTCTGTTCTAATATGCCATGCTACTCCCTTTTTCAGGCATTTGTACAATTTGTTTCCTTTGATCAGAACACTCTTCCTTCAACTTGGCTCATGCTCAGTAACTTGCCAATTCCTAGCTTAAATGTTATTTCGTCAGGTAGGCCTTCCTTGGCCTATCAGGTTAAAATAATTTCTCTTTTTATATGCTCTTGCAGCACTTGGTAATTTATCATAGTTATACAAACATGTTCATTTTCTTTCCTCCTGCTAGACTACACACTCCATGAACCAAGAAATAGACTTCTTTCCTTTCCACAGTATATAGGCCTGCGTATCTAATTGTCTTTTCTATATCTCTGCTTGGATGTCCAAGGTAACTCACACATAAACTATCACCACCACCTGACCCTTCCTCTTTCTCTCCCTCTTCACGGTAAATCTGCACCTCGCCTTTGATCCCTTATCTCCATAAACCATATCACAGTCTATTCGGGCTGTGGTACTCTCCCTGAAGTCTTGGGATATCTACCATGATTGAAACATTCCAAGAGAAATAAAAAATTTATGTTATCACCTCATTATAAAGTATTTAGATAGCTTTATTATTTGTGATAATTAGTTTTGCATTGGCAAAAACAAATTTGCTTTAAAAAAATCCTGATTATTATGGTACTTGATTGCAAATAATGGTGTTTTACACAGAAGTTTTAGTCATTTGAACAATTTTATTAAGTGTTACTAAACTCTTGCTATTCTAAAAAGCTATATTCAGCTTTATTCAAAAGAAAGTGATTTCTTTCAATGTCTTCTTGCAAAATTCTTTATAACACAATACAGCAACCCTACAAAACTGGAATAAAAGTCATTCAAAAGGAATTTGTCTGGGATCATTGAACTCCTGAGAGAATTAGAGTGTCTACTTAGTTCATGTCTATCAAACAATACCCAGATTATTTTCATCTCTTATGAAAAAATTCTCAAATTATATACGAGTAATTTAGCAATAACATTGGGAGAATTAAGAGGGGTTGGGTGGGTCATTTGTCATCTGTCAGCCATTCAGTAATGTGCAGCACACATTGGCACAGTGTTAGACGATTTTGGCCATAATAAATTAGTATGCATATTTGACAGTGGATATGTGAAAAGTTGCAAAGAAAACCCATCTAACCCATCTAAAGTAACAAAGAATAACAAAATTTTACAAGTAGGAAAAAATGACTTCAATACCAAGGAGAACTCACATGCCAATTAAGAAGTAGATATTTTTAACACATTTACTTTCATTGCTATGGCTTGAGGATTACAGATGACAATAATAATAATAATTGAAACTAAATGGTTTGACATATAATTTCCAAAATCAATAATGTAAAAAAAAAAAAAAAGTAACTTAGAAGAGACAAGATTTTGTTACGGTAAGGATTTAGAAACATGATTGTTTCCTTTCTGCAGGTACAAGTAAACTTCCTTTAGAAAGGTCTTCTTAGAGTAGTGATTTATCACATTAAGTGAGCTCTTAGAGCAGAGTGAATGCTTTACTCTATAGGTCAGTGAACCAAGTAGCCTTTTGGCGTTTTTCTCAGGTTAGGTAAACATGCCAGACTTTGCTTTGTTTAATTTTTTCTGAACTCTTTTCATGCCATTAATATACATTTTGTACTTAACAGAACTTGATTCTCAGCAAATAGATTTTTTCCAAAGATTAAACAAATATAGGGTTATTTTATGATCAGAACAACCTGAAAATAGTATAATGTGGATAAGGGCTATTCTTTCCTACATTAAGTTTAGCCTCCTATACCATTAGAAAAATTGTTAAGGAATCTAAGATGTTAAAAAATATACTTGTCAATAGAATCAATTAGGTGTTGAATGTGTGTAATGGGTAATTTAGGAATATATATCTCCATTAAGACTATCCTTATTCATTCAATGGAATGAACAGCATCAAATGCTGACTCAGAATTACAACTTCCAAGAATGAAATTCCTGCCTCCCTTCCTCTCAAAAAAACAAAAACAAAAACAAAAACAAAAACAGAATCTACCTGTACTAACGTTATTCTGATATTGTCATTAATGAAAGATGTTTTAAGTGAACTAGGTTGCAAAAAGAGAGAGTATTGCAAAATATAATAGATATCTAGAAGAGACAATAGGCAATAGACAATTATTTTAAAAGTATGTACAGTTTCAGAGCTAACTGGTCTCTTTATTAAGTCTGTATCCACTTAACTATTTATGGATCACATCACCAAAAGTCTGGCAGGAAAAGAAAGAAAAATAACATTAAAATCATGTCTTGCATAGAACCCATTTTTTTTACACCTAACGTATCAGTTCTGATTGAGAATGGATGGTAGAAAATAGTCAAGAGAGTTTTGATTTTATCTATAGATTCAAATTATCTGTAAAAAATTATTCCCTTTTAAAATTTAGTAATTAATAAATAACAAGTCTTCTACTTAAGCCTACAATGGATTTACAAGGACCAGATTTATTCTCCTGCCTTAACCAACTAAAGAATGAGGGAAAAATAATGATGGTTTTCAGACATTGTACATCAGGCAGAGCAGGGCAGTAATAGAGAAATGGGGAATGAATGAAATGAGCCCTATAATTGTTCAGCTTACTCCCTGAGGGAGTTTCCAGTCCACAGCAAAAAGTCAGGGGAACCAAATAGAGCCTGTAAGTCATGGAAGCTGAAGAGACAAAGATGAGAATTGGGGGAGGTGAAGGCACATGGAAACCAGAGGAGAGTTCCATAGAAGAGAGAACTTTGCAGAGAAGAGCTAGCTGCACAGACTGAGTGCCACTTCCCAGTACTGATCAGTATATAGCCTGGGAGAAAACTGACCAGGCTGGGAAAGAACTATGGGAAAGATTTTCTTATATAAATTACTTTTGTTTATATGAATAGAATGGTAAAATAAACCCCTACGTAGCGATACCCAACTTCAATAATTATTAACTTGTGTTTCAAATTGACACTTACTTTCTCCCAGAGAGTTCTGAATCAAATCCCACATATCATATCAATTCATCTGTGAATTGTGTCTCTAAAAACATAACAATATCATCTAAAAATAAATTTACAATACTTCCTAAAGATACTCAAAAATCCAATCAGTATTCATATATCCATTATGTGTCTTATTGTTTTTGTTACAGCTTGCCTGTTTAAAGTGAGGTATACATAGTTTCTCATTTTCCATAAGGCAAAGAGGAAGGTTTTTCAATTTTTCACATGCTCTTTTTTCTCTCCCATTGTTTTAGTTTGCTAGAAGCTGCTGGGAGCAATGTACCAGAAATGTGTTTACTTTTATAATGGAAATTTATTAGGTTAAAAGCTTACTGTCCTGAGGCTGTGGAAGTGTCCAAATCAACGCATCATCAGAGATGTTGTCTCACCAAAGGTTGGCCGCTGGTAATCTTTGACTCCTTCCATGTGGTAAGGCACATGAGGCATCTGCCTGTATGGGTTTCTTCCTTCTCTTCCAGGCTTACTTTTTCCCCAACCTGTGGGAGATCATACTTATGGTTCATCTCTCCCCTCTCCTCCAGGACTCCTCTCTTTGAGCCTCTCAGGGGTCCTTTTCAGAGCCTCTATGCCCTGTTGATTCTAGCCTCCAGCCTCCAGAACCTCTCTCTCAGCCTTTCAGAGTTTCTCTGTTTCTTCTGCCTTTTTCTGTGTGTCTGCTGCTTTTAGTCCTCTGCTTATAAAGGATGCCAGCAAGAAGAACAAGACCCACCCTGGGTCATGCCTCACTGAAGTATTCCAATCAAAGGCCCCTAACTGAATCCAATCCAATCAAAGGGTCTCAGGCGCACAGGGATGATCAGCTTTAAGAACATGATATTCTCTGGGATCCACAAAAATTTCAACCTGTCACATACATTTTTGGAGTTGTACTTTTTCTGCATTATCAGAGCATATAACCCTGACAAATGATGTACTTTCTCTTAAAACCATAATATAGACTTATCTCTATAGGTAAAGATACATATAACAGTTACCACCAGCCCCCAATCAGTATTCTCACAGTCATTTTGACTGTCCAAATAGCAATTTCTAGTATGTTCTTTGTGTGTTGCCCATTTTTAAGTAAATGAATTTTCTTGTACTTTTGGTAAGGACACTTTTCACTTTTAAGTATAGTCTGATAAGCAGGACCTTCTGAAAATGACCTTGGGAACATACTTTATGTTGCCTTAACAATGAGTCAGTTGGGACCTTGGACCCACTTTTCAGTAGGAGCAGTTGCACCCAACTCCACTTTTACAGGATCCAGTATCTTTCTTCTCCTGGCAGGAGGTGCTGCCCCTCAACTCAATTTCCCATGGATACCACAGTACTTGAGATCACGGGCAACTGTCTGTCCCAGACAATAATTCTAAACAGCTGACACTGCGATTCAAACAGCCTGGTGCCCATGTAATCTAATTATTCCCCTACAGAAAAGGTTTTCTTCAAAAGAGGTAGAAAAATGGGGTTATAGGGTCTCACTTCTAGAAGCAAGATAGCAATGGATATCCAGAAATGTCCTGAGCCCTGCATGCTTCTCCATGGGTATAATGGGAGAGTTAGGGGACCTGTATCTTCCTGTCTTGTTGAAGTCATATCTCATATACAACCCCAAATAAAATCCATTCTTTAGTAATTATCTGTGTTGTGGAATTTGTTTTTACCTTAGTGTATGGCAGGTGGTAACTACAAAGTTACTCACTTTGCAAAGCACTTAGATAAATGTCCAAAATCACTTCCTAATATAAGCAGATAAAAGCAAACAAATCTCCCATTATACAGAAAGAAAAATCTGACTTCAGTTCAGCAGGTTCTCTATGTATATATTCTGTGTAATCAAAGTTTCCAGGTAATCCTGTTATTATTATTATTATTATTATTATTATTATTATTATTTTATTCAAGTGAAAACTCTTGAGAGGTATATATGTGCTGATAAAAAGAGAACAGAGATGTTACTTTCTAATATACTATAGTATGAAGGTACTTTATCACATTATGCAATAGAGACCAATAGATTAAGCTACAGAAACTTTTATTTTACTAGTACATTATTTACAAATTAGAAATATAATTGCTTTTCTACAGTTTCTAACCTTAGAAACTTAAAAATAAATTGTTCTTTATTCAATGATAGAAAATGAGTTCCAATAAATGAATTGCATAAGCATCACAGATTGGAAAAAGCAAGTACAGTTTTTGTGTTGTCAACTCTATTCTGTGCTTCTTTGAATATATAGCCAGAGGAAAGCTTTAATATTTTATTTTCATTTGTAATCAACCAATGAATTTAGACAGTATTCGTTATCTAATGCTACCACTAGCAACAATGCCACCACAACTTTTTAAAACATTTCTAACTCAATATTTTTAGACTAATGGCAGAAGCAAGGTTCTCACAAATCATAGCAATGTTTCACCAGTCTACACATGATAATTTCCATTTCAAGCATGATATACAAATAGATACAGAAGAAAAATGAAAACATAAATTGACACCACCCTACAAATCAATTTCATTTCTCCTATCTTAATCCTAAAGCATAAAATCTTGAAGATCCCAGTATTAAATTCACATTCTATTATATCCATCTTCATCTCTACATACCTCTAAAAGACCCTTGTTATAGTATTTGAATATAGATATTGTTTCATATGATCTGTGAATGAAAGGATGAATGACCACCAGTAACAATACTTATATTTGCAAAAGTATTTTGAGATTCTGTTCCTGTTGTGTCTTCCCCATCTGTCTTCTTGGGGAATTGCCCTTTTAGAACAAGTACTCTAGTATGAGTACATGTCCCACACCTGACAATCAGGGCACTCTATCCCTGGTCAAATTGTTTTGGTTCTAGAATATGCACATGACTCAAGCAGAGTGAAATAGAGATTTTTGAGGAGATTGATAGGAGAAGTAGGAGAATTATATCTCTTTTCTTATGAGAGAGTGATCAGTAAGAACCACGTAATCCTGAGTTGCCAGCAAATTCTTTCCAGCTTTGGGTAAAGCACTTGCCAGAGAATGAAGAAACACAGTGATACAATTTGATAGCTAATAGAGCCAATGTATCTTCTTATTTTGTTTTTGCTTTGTTGTGGTTTTTAAAGTCAGTTTGAGTTGTTTTATGACATTTAGAATTAAAAGACTTCCAATTAATATGACTGTCCTCTACAATTTAGTATACATTTCCTCCCTACAAATCAGAATTCTGTTATGTCCTGGTTCATTTTTTTAAGACATAAAGGGTATGTTAGTCAGGCTCCTGGCAAGAAACAGATTTGGCAACCCCAGTGGTTAAGTTGAAAAGAATTATTGAAGAGACTATCTATAGAGGTATGGACAGGGTCAAGGGAACCAGCAAGGTCTGGAGAAGATGCCAGGAATGAAGAACAATGGAAAGTCAGCCCTACTTCTAGGTCCCTATAACAACAAGGGAAGGGAGCCTTGTTATCAAAACATCCTAAATGCTGTTGCTTTGGGGAAGGACTGCCCTGCATAAGCAGGGGCCTTGAGCAGACTAAAGCACTCTGCCAAAACAATAGGCCAGAACAAAAGGGTGCAGAAGAGAATAAACATCTCAGTCTCTTGTCTTTCTTCCTCTGATATTTTTTCCATTATTTCTCATTGCTCAAGCACAAACACACTGCAGATGGAAGGGAAGCCCAGGTGAGGTACTTCTTAGAAATCAACTTCCCAAGGCACAGAGCAGGAAAGAGAAGGGAGGCTGATGGAGCTGGATGGGGTAAATAGGATAGCTCACCTAAGAGATAAACATTTTCATACATGTCACTAGCTTTTTTAGGCAGGTAGATCATTAAAAAATCCAACTTCTACCACAGTAAATGGATATTTCTCCGAAGAATAAGTATGAGAATAAAGATTCATCTCCATATTTTTTTAAATTTTAATGTCTATATAATGATTTTTCCATAAATTTACTCAGTGTGGTAGAATCATTGTCATTTCTCCTCTTCTCATTTCCTAAATTTATTTTCTCTTTTTATTGAGTGTTAAAGCTTTTCAAGTATTTCTCAGTGAGTTTAAATCCAATGTTAACATTTTTATTAAGGGGTGGCCTTATAAATAAATATGACAAATGAAAATGATCGGAGGCACTAGCTTTCTGAGATAAATAATAATAGTTGGCTTATAAAAATACCATTTATCATAGCTTTCTTTCTAATTGGCAAAAGTAGGTGAGATCAAACAGAAGTTGTCAGTTGTGGTATTTAAGCTCCTTTGTACTTGTGATGTTTTTCCCAGGGGCCATGTCCTTGGATCCAGGCTTGTTCTTTCTGGCTTCTTACTCACTCTATGACCTCTGTTCTCCCAGGATTGTCATAAATATGGTTTTTGAATGTTTATTGTGAATTTCTTTTTTTCCTCAGTATCCCCATTCCTGGCATAAAATGTCTCCCTCAAAATAATGAATATAATAAATGTTATTTCTAATGTGCTAATGAAATAAATACCCCTCCTACCTAGAGTAATATATATGAAATTAACTGTAGCATTATGTAAACAACTAATCTAAAGAATTGACACTAATAGAAGCCACAGACCAGGAGTTCAGGAAAGGAAGTGCCAGGACTGCAATGTAATGTTCTAGGACATATTTTGGGCTGGCAGATCTTATGAATTCTTCAAGTTAATTTTTATAGACAATTGTATGTTCCCTGTGTCTACAAACTGGCAGTTCACAGGCCATATCCACCCCTAAGATATGTTTTCTCTATAAATAGAGTTAAAATGTCCAGTGTTTAAAGGCAGAAATAGTTACCAGCATTTAAAAATTGGAAGATTTTTACATGTATATCTGACTTTCCCACTTCTTTTGAAAGATCTGTCAAATAGTTGAATGCAGTTGAGTTGAGGCTTTCCATTTTAAAGGTTATGTGTTCTACAGTTCACCACTATCCTCACTATCTATTCAGAGTCCAAACAGACCAGTGGCATTTACAATGGGATTCGTACTGTTTTTCTTTATCTTAATATAGAGTTAAGAGGAAAGTTGAATTATTGCTTGTATTATTGTAGATTAATATGGGAAAAATAAAAACTTCATCAAATAAGAGGGTTGTAGATTTCAAAAAAATGAAAGAATAATTTTACTTTCTTAAAATAAAAAAATCATACTTTTTATAAGTAAATATGCTGTGTCTTGTCAAAAATGCTAGTTAAAATGATTTTAGAAAATAAACCTTACCTCTTTACCCCTGAACATTCCTTGCTTGGCCCATATCACCAATTATACCCATTGGTGTATCTAATTTTTAAGTTATGCACTTTCTTTTTTCTTTCCTTCCATTTTTCTTTCCCTATCCTTCCTCCTTGCCTCACAGAAACCCTTACACTTGCTCACATTCACAATAAACATAACTCAGATTCAAATTTTGCTTAATCGCCAAGGTAATTCATATATATTGACAATATTATAATTGTCAAAAACCCTGAAAGATATAAATAATTACCCTTACTTTAAAAAAAAAAGTAAACACATTCAGAAAGGATGAGAATATTTTCTGAAATCCTATAATTTTTAAATAATATTCAAACTCTGGGATTAAAATCCTTGGCAGTGCATCTCCAAAGTCTTATTTCACTGTATAATGTCATGTAAAAGTTTTGAAAATTTTATAAAAGTTATCGCGTTTTTTTAAAAATAAGAGAATTATTAGCATGAAAATCAGAAGATAGAGGTTTAGGAGAGTATGGCGTCAAAGAACAACTTGCTAGATGTTCCACATTATCAGCAAGTCATCTCTTGTTCATCTGAAAATTCACAAAAGAATACCTGATTGGGAAATTTATTAATATTTATAATATGTATAAATATGAATTATCAAATTATTATAATCATCAAAGAAATGTATTATAAGATGAATGTATTCTTTATAACAATAGCCTTAATATAGTCTTCTAGCAGAAACTCTGATTTCAAAATTTAGAAACTATAGAAAGTAATGGAATGCATGATACAGCATTATGTTATAAGGCATTCTTTCACTTCCCTTAGCAAGACCTGAGTAAGCTCTTACTGTGGCAGATCACTATGCCAAAATCTGATTAAAGAATCAAAATAATTCAAAGATAAAAATAAAATTACAACTCAATGATCATCACTTACATATAAGACATATAGCTATACTATACCCTTTAAGTATAGAGTGCCTTTTATTTCTTATCCTATGACTTCAAGGACAGAACCATGGAAGCCAAGAACTGGACCAAACATATCTCTTGGGGCCAAGAGAACTGGCCCACTAGTGTGGAAAGGGTGGGTCTGCTGACCCTGTGCTTGGAGGGGCCAGGTCTTCCACCTGATTTTTTCAGGAAGAATATTGCCACCTCAGTGCTCAAAGTTGGTAGGCCTGTGCCTCAGCTTTTGTGGAAAATCTGGTTGCCACCCCAGTGTTTGGAGGGTTTGGGGCCTATGCCCTGAGGTTTGTGGAGAGTCTGACCACATCCAGATGTTTGGAGAGGGTGGAGCCTTTATCCCCTCTGTTTAGTGAGAGAAAGGACAGCTGTTGTGCAAGCACTTGAAAGGGGTGGGGCTGCCACTCCCTCAGGCCTGGAGGACAAAACATCAAAATATAGATGATTCTCAGACCTTGAAATCTAATGGAGTTTGCCCTGCTGAGTTTGAAAATTGTTTGGGACCCATGATCCCTGCTTTCCTTCCAATTTCTACCTTTTAGAATGGAAATGTTTATCCCATGCCTATACCTCAATTGTATACTGGAAGCAGATAAATTGTTTCTAAGTTTCACAGGTCCACAGATTGAGGAAACTCGTGCCCCAGGACAAATCACACCCATAACAAATTCTGATGAGATTTTATACTTAGCATTGGCACTGAAATGACTTAAGGCTTTTCAGATGTTGTGAAGAAATGAATGTGATCTGCATGTAGAAAGGACATGTCTTCTTATGGTCCAGAGGGTGGAGTGTGGTGGTTTGAAGCTGTATGTATCCCCAGAAAAGCATGTTCTTAAACCTAATCTATTCCTGTGGGAGTGAACCCACTGTAAGTAGGACCTTTTCATGAAATTATTTCAGTTAAGGTGTGGCCCACCTCAATTAGAATGAGTCTTTATCATATCCCTGAGTCCTTTTTAAGTGGAATGAAATTCAGACATAGAGAGAGAAATCCAGAGTGAGCAACCAGACACTGAGCATCAATGAGAAGGGAGAGACAAGAAGACACAACCATGTGCCTTCCATATGACAATCTAAGGACTAAGGATCTTCAGGAGCCAACCTCAGAACACCACAGTTTTTGGGAAGAAAGCATTGCCTTGATGATGCTTTGATTTTAAATTTTTTGTCCACAGTGCCTACCCAGAAGAAATATGTAAAATATTTAGATTTTTTTTTTGTTAATATATAATACATATATTTTTAAGTGTTTCATAGACAAAGAATTGTAAAATTTGCCTTAAGTCTACTAGACATATCTGTTGTAGCTTACATGGAAAAAAAAAAAAAAAAGTACTTCCAGTTAAATAACTATTTATTTTAGGTGTATAATACACAAATGGTCAAATCACTCATTGAGAATATGTGCATAACAGAAATTTTGAAAAGCATTCTGCAGATAGTATGAATCATTTAATTTGGTATAAGTCATATTTACATCTTAATACTAGTTTAGGCTGGAAATACTCTTAATTATCCTGGGGTAATTTTTTAAGAATATCTCTTAGAAAAAAAAAACAAAAAACTACTATTGTATTACATGCATTTTCCAAACATCCTGAATATATTAGCCTTACATTTTAATCACTTTAGAGGCACAGCTTTTGCATTATTAGAATACTTGATTAACTTCATTTACTTTATTCATTCAATTTCCCTAAATGAAAAGCAATAATACCATCAAATAGTAATGAAGCCTAATGAGCATCCAGGAACTTTGTTCAGTATTTTGGGGCAATCCTGCTTTATAGATGCTAGTGTGTTAATCCCCAAATGACTTTGTACTGCAGCTAGCGTGTATTCCTGGATTATAATTTAAGACTTAGCTTTATGTCAAGATTAGAATTGTACAGTCTCAGAGTAAAACAAGCACTTGCAGGTTGTCTCATGTTAATATTGAGTAAAGTAAGCCTAGAAAGTTTAAAGAAATTGTCTAAGAGCACAGAGCTACTTAAGACTTGTGAACCCACAACTAGAACCTAGTCATGCACTAGGAGTGTGCTTTTGGAAACTTGGTGGGGACTTGAAAAAACAAAACAAAACAAAACATGCATGCTGCACATCAAGGTTTCCCCTCATTACCTAGAATAGCAGCTCATACCTAGTGTTTCAGTTTCTTAGGCTGTTAAAAGCAAATATCATGAAATGGGTTGTGTTTAAACAATGGGAGTTTATTAGCTTACTGTTTTGAGGGTGAGAAAATGGTCAAATCAAGGCATCATCAAGGTGATGCTTTCTTCCCAAAGACTAGCTGCCAGCGATTCTTGGCTCCTCTGCCACATAGCAAGGCACATGGCAGCATGTGCTGGTCTTTCAAATCTCTTTCATTTATTCATTGATTTTTAGCTTCTGGCTTCCATGGCTTTTTTTTTTTTCTCTCTCTCTCTCTCTCTCTGTATTCATCCTATTTATAAAGGACTCAAGTAAGAAGATTAAGATCTAGCCTGGGCCATGCCTTAACTGAAATAACTTCATCTAAAGGTAGTATCTACAATAGATTTACACCCACATGAATGAATTAGCTTTAAGACCATGTCTTTTTGGGGTACATATAGCTTCAAACCACCATATTCCACCCTCTGGATTCTGGACCCCCCAAAAGACATGTCATTTCTATATGTAAAATACATTAATCCTATCACAATATCCCAAACCTCTTAAGACATTTCAGTGAAAACAAAAGTACAAAGTCTCATTAAAATCAGTTATAGGTGTGGTCTGTCCTGGGCACAATCCCCCTCTGTCTGTGGACCTGTCAAACCTAGAGATAAAGTTATCTGCTTCTAATATACAAAGGAGGGACAGGCATAGAATAAACATTTCCATTCCCATAGGCAGAGATTGGGAGAACAGGAGTCACAGGGCCCAAATAATTCCAAAAGCCTGAATGGCAAACTGCTATTGATGGAGTAGCAGCCTCACCCTTTCCCTTGCTCTCCCCAAGCACTGGGATGAATGCTCTACATTCTTCAAGCATTGGGCTCTCCACAATCCCTAGGGAATAGGTTCTACCCTCTGAGAAATCTGGGTTGGGTGCCAGACTCTCCACAAATCCTGGAGAATAATTTCCTCTGAGAACACGGATTATAGCACTTTTTCTCAACAATGGGGTGGAAGGCCTGCTCTCTCTAAGATCTGGGGCAGACTCAACCTTCTCACATACATGCGTTGCCCTGAAAGGATGTGTTTAGTATAGACCTCAGCTTCCATGATCCTGCCCTAAAAGTGATTTTTCCCTCAATTTGTCCTTTTCTGTCCCTTTTAGTCCAGGCTGGCAGTGGTTCTGTTCATACAGATCTCGCAAACAATTTGTTGGTTTCACATGTATTACACAGGGGTACAAACCATCAGACAAAAGAACTTTCCACAGATCCTTTCTGGATAACTGCTTTTCCAATCCTGACTTGCAATGAAATGACTAACTAGCTCCATATTCAGTTAAACCCTCATATGGAGCACTATTCTCTGGGGCTCATTTTCTGGAAGTTCAGCATTTTCCGCACCATCAATTTCTGGTTGCTTTGTGCCCAGGAGTTCATTTCTCAGGTTATCCTTTCCTCTCACATTTTACTATAAGCTGCAAAGAGAAACCAGGCTGCACTTACCACATTTAGCTTCAAAATGTCACAGCTAAATACCCAAGTTCTTTACTCTCAAATTCTGTCTTCCATCTGATATCTAAACTCAATTTTGCTAAGTTCTCTGCCACTTTAAAACAAGGACTGCTGTTCCTCCAGTTTCCAATACCACATTCATCATTTCTATCTAAAGCTTCATGAGAAATACCTTTAGTGGTCATATTACTACCAATAGTCTCTTCAAAGCAATCTAGACTTTTCTATCAAACTGCTCATAATTCTTAGTCTCTACCTATTAACCAGTTCCAAAGCCATTTCCACACATTCGGTATTTGCAAAAGCAGCAACCCACTCTTAGTACCAAAATCTGTTTTAATTTCATAGGCTGCTTTAAAGCAAACACCCTGAAATGGATTCAGCCTAAGTGATGGGGAATTTATTAGCTTGCAAGCTTACAGTTCTGAGGCTGTGAAAATTTCCAAATCTAGGCATCATCAAGGTGATGGTTTCCCCCCAAATGCTCCTCTTGCTAGGCTTCTCTGCCAAATGGCAATGTGCATGCAACATCTGATGGGCTCTCCTTTTTTCTGCATTTCATTGATTTCAGCTGTTGCTTCTGTGGTTTTTTTCTCTCTGTGTGTATTCATCCTGTTTATAAAGGAATCCAGTAAGAGGATTAAGACCATCTTGGGACATGCCTTAACTGAAGTAACCTCATCAGAAGGTCCTACTTACAATAGGTTTATACTCACTGAAATGGATGAGCTTTAAGTACATGATTTTCCAAATTACCATACCTAGTAAATATTAAAAAGAAGTCAATGAAGATCAATGTCAGCCTTTCTCAAGCTCAGCTGCATGGCTATAACTGTTGGGCCCATTTCACCATGAGTCCCCATCACTGAGGAATAGCTATTAATCTTTTTTAAAAATATATGTATATATTTTTAAAAGATACTTAAATTACATAAATGTTACAAAAAATATAGGGGATTCCCATATGCCCTGCTTCCTACCCCTCATCCGTTTTCCCACATTAACAACATCCTTCATTAGTGTGGTACATTTGTTACAATTGATGAACACATTTTAGAGCATTGCCACTAAGTGTGGATTATAGTTTACATTGTAGTTTACACTCTCTCCCACACAATTTTGTAAGTTATGGTAAGATATATAATGGCCTGTATCTGTCATTAGAATGCCATTCAGGACAATACCCAAGTCCTGAAAATGCCTCCATATTATACTTGTTTTTCTCTTTCCCTCCCCTCAGAACCTCCAGTGGCCACTGCCTCCACATCAGTGATAAAACTTCTTCCATTGCTAGAATCACAATTAGTCTATAGTAGAATACCAGTAAGTCTACTTTAGTCCATCTTTTATTCCCCAATCTTGAAGATTCTGGGATGGTGATGCCAACTCCACCTCTAATTGAGAGGAGGCTTAGATCCCATAGGGAAGATGGATGGAACCATCTTGCTTGGAGCTGCAGACTCTTTCTGTTTCTTGGGATGTCTGTTATCCATCATCATATCCTTGTTAGTTGTCCTGGGTGAGTCCAGTGAACTAGAGAATAGGTGTTGCAACTCTGTTGAGATTCAAGCTCAAGCTGGCACATGGGCAACCCAAAGATTTAAGTCTCTTGGACATACACCTATCAACTCTATTACTAACTATAGGTTCAAATTGAAGGGGCAGAAGAGCCATGTGTAGTGAAACCACAACTGAGTCCAACTCTGTGGCACTGGGGGATCATAAATTCCCAACTAGTGCCCACTGGCAGGGCACCAAACTCCTGAGCTCTTTACCGTGCCTATAATGTCTGGATGTCTCCAGAGTCCTCAGGAGCCCACTATTTGAGGCAGTATTTACTTTGGCAGTTAAGAGATCCTGCTGAAACGTGCATAAGCATAACCTCTGCAATGACTTCCCGACTCACTTTGAAGTCTCAGCCATTTAAACTCATTTGTCTTTACCCTTTTTCCCTTTTGATCTTTTATCTCAACTCAACCCCAGATTCTTCAGTCTAGACGTCAGCTTCCATGGTCCTGCCTTGAAACACAAGTACATTCACATTTTGGTAAAAATTTACTTCACTAGTACATTGAGTTCCAAATACATTAAACTATGATCTCTTAATAGACAATAATGAAAATATTTGATTAAAAAATACAAGGGATATATGTTCATGGGACAAAAAGCCATCATCATTGATACTAAGTAATAAAATATTAGCTAATTGAATGTTTCAAAGTTTAACCTGAAATTTTTGGTCATGTTGATGTGCTGACTCAATTAATGAAATGTCTAAAATGATAGAATGAACTTTCATCTTTTCTGAAAAGCTCTTGGGGAACTAATAATGCATTGAAAGTTTCAGTGTATTAGTCAGCCAAAGGGGTGCTGATGCAAAGAACCAGAAATCTGCTGGCTTTTAGAAAGGGTATTTATTTGGGGTAAAAGCTTACAATTACAAGGCTCTAAAGAGTCCAACTCAAGGCTGCTTTCTCACCAAAGTCAGCTGCCACATGTTGAAGCAAATTGGTGGGTGATCTCTGTCTGGTCTCTCCTTCCTTATTCCTCTTAAGGCTCTGTGGGCTCAGCTTCTCCGGATCTCAGCTGTAGGTTGACATAGGGCTAATTTTGGGGGGGGGGGGGTGTTTCTCAGCTGCTCAGCTGCTCAGCTGCTCTGTTCTCTTCAGCTGTAAACAGTCAGGTGAATGGCTCATCTTTCCCCAGGCTTTAGCTGTTTGAGCCTTCTCTCCTCTGGCATCTATGGAGCTCTCTCTCTTCTCATGTCTTTTTCTGTGTGTCTTCTTAAGTGAGTATCCATTATATAGGCCAAGGTGTCGGGAATTCAACAGTAAGTAGTTATATTCCAACAGTAAGAACTACATCTTACTGACTTAACCCAATCAGAAGCCTTAAATTGATTTTATTAGGTAAACTTAATCAGAGGCCCCTCACTGAATCTAATACAATCAAAGGGCATCACATCCAGAGGAAGACCAGTTTAAAAACATAATCCTTCTCTTTTGGGGGTTCATAAATAATATCAAACTGCCAGTAATATTTGTACAATAGGAAATTAGGCTAGTGGCTTGAATGACATTAGAGAATTAATCATTTTTATAAAATATAGGGCTACTTCCTACTTTGTGATAAATGCTGGACAGTAGAGAATGCCCTAGAGCAAATTTAATATAAAACTCTGTTTTCAAAAGGGCTTTCTAAGTCACAATAAGGACCTTATTGAGCAATGATTTATATTACATGGTATTAGGAGGTGAAAGCAATAACTGATACAGAAATATATACAAAAATTGTTTAATGAGGACTAGTATATCAAAAATATTTCAAGAAAAGGTAGGACCAAAGTTGGAATTTGAGGAATAGTTGTAATTTTAACTTGTTTTGAATAGCTTGGGAACAAAAGTATTTCATTGATGATTCATTTATTATCCCTAGAACAAGTATACAATCTATATCTATATATTTTTTAACTTGAGAATTATTGCGATATTTTCACTTGAAAACAAGTTAAGCAATACTTATGTAGGCAAATACATAGTTGGGTGTTTTTTAGATTACAATTAAATACAGCTTGAAGGATTTTGATTCAAAGTACTTTCTAATTCCTGAGAGGAGTAATATGAAAAATTAGCCTCTGGACCAGTTGTATTTAATGAACTACACAGACAGGTATCATTTTTTCACACTTACATTGAAATAAGAATGATTTTATGTCCCTAACCTAGAATATGATTTCAAATGCTCACCAAGAATGCCTAAGGACATCTATGGTGTCATCTATTTCTGTCAAGTAGCAGGGAAATCCACCTGATTGACTTAGATTGCAGCATATTTAAAAATTAAAGCTGAGGGAAATGACTAAACAGACTGCTTGGGTTCTGTGAAAGAAACAACGTAAATCTTTAAAAAAAAAAAATCATACTTGTTTAGAGGATTGAAACTTTATTTACCTTTCATGACAACACTCAGCTAAGAATTATTCAGTAGTTATATTCCAACCCCATTTGAGAAGGTGCACAGAGTTATGGCTGGTGCATCTGGTTCTCTCAATAACGTTTCTAATAAATATGGCATACTCAGAAGCAACTGAGCCGGCTCTGGCCACTGAAGCTTGGAAACAAAGCATTTGATTCAATCATTATTAAAAGGCACAGTAACTCTTTTGTAAAACCCCAGAGCCCTCAACATGGCTTCATTTCACATACTTCCCTGTATATACTGTTCTCAGCATGAAGCAGTTCCAAAGGACATTAGAACTGTGAGATTCAGGAAACCTTTGAATCAAACAATTATCATTTCCTTCATCAAACTCGGGATGGTTTCTCTTTTGTTTCTTAAGCATAAGTGGTGCTATGTTTTGTTTTGTTTTTCTGAAACAGTTGGAATGCGATTCTGTTCAAGGTGATCTGCAGCTACTTAGGCAACCACATCTTTTTTCTTCTTCTTCTTCTTCTTCTTCTTTTTCCCCTTGATGAAATGCTGAAGGACATTATTTGGAAGTGAAAAGACAGATAGGGGAAGGTTATTTCCAAATCTTCTTCTAGACAAGAATGTCATTTATTATTTCCACATTTCTAGAAAATAGTCAACATTCCACTTCTCATATAATACCTCCCACAAGGTCACAATGATATAATAAATTGTTTGTACACACACACCTCCATATACGTATACACTTACACGCATTGCTCATAAGGACAATAGAACAAAAACTCACTATTGAAGGTCATGTTTTATCATGATGATACTTTTTCACCAAAAGAAAGACATAATTTAAGATTAAAGCAGTCAACAGATGTGTATGACTATATCATATGGACTTATTATTGTGTCTCTGTGTGAGGTAATTTGGGAAGGAGATATAGTGAATAAAGGCACAACCCTTCCTCTTGGGGATGATACAATCTAGTGTTTGAGAAATGTAAGTAAACACTGTAATAGCATAATGGGATGAGTACTATCACGGCAGTGTGCAAGATAGCATAACCAGCACTCCAAACAGGCTGTGGCATCTACCTTTGCCAAATAGTTTGTGGTTAAACTAAACCTTGAAGCCTGGGTAACAATTCCTTTTTCCAATAAGGAGGAAAAGTATTTTAGATAGAAGATACCAGCACAGGCAAAGGCCTGTACACCTGAGAAAAAATGGGCATGCAAGTAACAGAAGGACATTCAGTTTGGAACACCGAAGAACTAGACCTCAGAGAGGGAAAAGTAAGGAAGATTATAAGATTATAAGAATATTTGAAGCTAGCATTTTAGAATGATGAAAAAACAAGGCTTGGGTTCAGACCACAGAGGCAAGTATCAGAACATTCAAGAAAGGAATTTTCTAAATTAGAATAAGAGGAAAGAAAAACTTGTGGCAGAGGCAGCTTTAAGAAGAAGCTATTGGTGAGACCCTTCACTTGCTGGGGCCTTCCCAGTAATCAACCATGTACACTAGTATGATTCCTGAATGTATGTTCTCTGCTTGCATACTATACCTAGTTTTGTATTTGTAATTTATAATCTTTTTCTTAGAGAGTGCCCCAACTTGTTAGGCCCCACAAATCCTGGATTCACCCCTGCCTAGGAAAAAAAAAATTTATTAGTGCTAAGAAAGTAAGAAGTAGAAGCTGAGATGTCAAAGAAACAGGCTCAATTTTGGAAATTAGGTCATTAAATTATAAGGAACTCTTGTTGCTAATAGATATACAAGATGGACAAGAGATAGATCTGTTTTTATGTTCACTTCTAAATGTGGAGTGATTTTTCTCAACAATGGTGATTTAATTGCTGCTCTCACTACTTATTCCAGACCCAAGGAGGGGGAGAGCAGTCTTCCACTATTGAAACAGTGCCTGTTCCCTGATTCCTCTGAGATTTGATATGCACAGGTTAAAGAGATTTTAAGCACAGAATTTCTGCAGTGTGGTCCATGCAGAATTATGTAGAACATATTAGAGGGAAACAAAATCAATTAATAAAGTCTCTACCCTAATACTGAGTAACTGCACAGACAGAATAATTTTAGTAATAAAGGCACTGAGAAATGGGGATACCAGTGCAAAATAGATCATGTGAGATAATGAGACCCACAAGATGTCAAACAAGACCAGATGATCCAAACAAGGTTTACGATCCAGATGCCAAGAAACTGTGCCAAGAATGCTAAGCAAATGTTTAAAAATATTCTCTTCTGTGTCTTAAATTACCTATGCTGTTAAGCACTGTTTATTGGTTTTAATTGTTAGAATCAACCTATACATAGAGCCGGGATAATCTTTCTTATTGAAACTTGCATATCAAACAAATGGAGATGCTTATCTAACAGATAGCTAACAATATCAAAATTTGAAAAAAAGGTAGTGGGATAAAATGGTTCATGCTTTTCTCAAATAAACCAAGTATAGCATTCATACAGATAAGTACATGATTTATAAGTATTAAGACTTCTTATAAAGTTCATGATTATCCATGTGTAATCAGCATCCATTTAAACAGAATATTGTCAAAACCTCACAAATTCCCCTTTGTACCCCGTCCTTCCCAGCCATTATCCCTACCCAAAGTAACCACTATCCTAATTGTCTGATATTGATATTAAACTTCATGTAAATGGAATCATGTGCTCTTTTGTATCTGATTGCTTTTGTTTAATATTATACCAATAAGATTCATCACCATTGTTTAATATAGTAGTACTTTGTTCATTTTCGTTTCACCCTGTTATAGAAATAAATATTCCAAAATGTACTAATACATTCTACTATTGATTGGCACTTGGGTTGTTTCTGGTTTAAGGCTATAATGAAAAGTCTGCTATGAAAAATCTTGTGTATGAAGAATATATCTAACATTTCCATTGGATATATACATAGGAGTGAAATTACTGGGTCATAGAGTAACCACATATTGAAATATAGTACATATGGCCAAACAGTTCTTGTCAAAATTCTGGCAACAGAATTCCAGTTGCTTCACATTTTCACCAACATATGACATTGTTATTGTCTTTAATTGTAGCCATTCTGATTGCTTAGTAGTGTCTCATTGTTGTGACTTTTATTCTTTTGATGACTAATGAGATTGAATCTATCTCCATAGGTTTATTAGTCATTTAACTATCCTCTTTTTTGGAGTATCTTTTATTAGCTCACTTGCTTATTGGATTGTCTACTCTTTTTTTTTCTTTTTGTTTGAGTAAGCTCTTTATATATTTTGGTTTCAAGAACTTTGTCAGATATATGGACAGCAAATATCTTCTCCCACTTGGAAGCTTGAAATTTCACTCTTTTAGTAGTGCTATTTGATAAAAACATGTTCTTAATGTGGTCTAAATTATCATACCTATCTGCTTTCTGTGACCTACAAACAAACAGCTTGGTTTAGCTTAAGGATGTGTCCTCTGTATATGATATATCTGTGAATTTTTATTCATAGAATGATTATTTATTAAAATTAAATATGTAATTTTGGGGTCAAGAAAAATGTTTTGGTTCCATATGACAAAATAAGTAAATGAGAAAACAAGTTTTTGTTAGATAATTTACATTTTCCTTGAATAGCACCAGTAATAGTTGTTTCCTGGTAGGAGGGGGAGGGTACCATGGAAACAAGCATTCTTTTCTCAACCAACTTTTCTTTGCATGGTCTATTTTCTTTATATTTATATGCTTCAATGTTGTATATATCTATGCATATACAATTGGAAGCATATGTGTTACTTTTGGGAGGTATTTCTCTTTAATTCAATCGTCTGAATACAGACAGACAGAATGATGTCCAAAATTCTAGGTGACTTTCAAATTGTATGTGTTCTTAACTAAAAAATTGAAATGATTTATCAATGTTTGCCTAAACATTAACACAGCAATGATATTATTGTATGAAAGATAAGTTAATTCAATTGCATTTTTCTTTGGTATATGTGATGGAAATATCAAAAAAGAAAGAAAGAATAGATTTTTAAAAAGCAAGTAAACTCTTGATTTGACAGAACAGGAAAAATAATGTTTGTAAAATTATGATTACCCCTTTTTATAGTGATGTAATCATATTATCATAAAACTCATATTCAGCCATCTGCTTGAAGACTAGAAATAGTCTGCTTGATTCACATCTGCTGCAATAACTGCTATTTGTTAATTGAATTGGACTGGTGGTGTTGTTCTTTTCTATTGCATAAAATAAACAAATTTTAATTTAAACATTTACTTCTAGATAACACACACCAATTTTGGAACATGCTGCATAAATATGAAGTACTTGCATAGCAGGATGCTATCTCCAAGTTTCTCTTTTACCATTCAGGGTCATGATGCCTTCATATCAATTCATTAAATAATCAATCTAGGAGCATTCCCCATGGAAGAACTCTGGCTTTCATATAATGTACAAAGTATGCTTAGATTTTGTGTTCCAGCTTCAGTAATAAAAGATATTGAAAATTCATAAAATTTCTACATTTTCCTTGAAGCAGATGAATGACTAAACTATCTAAGTCAAAAGTTGGCATTCTCTACTTAATGAGGTCCAGTTCTTTTAGTAGAACTTCCAGTATTTTATTACTCTTGTCATCTAAGATAACTTTTCCTAATGTTTAACTTAAATGACTATTGTTTTTGTTAAATTCCATGGATGTACTTATGTACTCATAAAATCATTTTATATACAGTACATGTTGCCAATAATTAAATCAGTGTATATATTTTTTAATTGTTTTCTTTCTGTTAAGCTAGATATATCTAAATACATTGACCTTTATCCATCATTTGCATATCCCATTCATTTGGTCATTTTTAGTATTCATTTATGAATCATCATCATCACCATGATCATCTATCTCCATTATCATTTTAGTATTAGCCACAATAATGCCTTAAATTTATGAAATTTATCTGGTTCTCTAGAAGTTAAAAAAATCAGTTACACCAAGAATAAAAAATGCAGTATCTAGTAGAAAAATACTACTCATATTCAATACTCCCTTTATTACTTCACATTATAGGACTTATGCTTTATAATTACCAATACTCAACTAGTCTTTCACCATTATATGTATTGTTTTCATTTTCACTAGTGATCAGTCTTAAAACTCATCCAAATTGAAGTTAACTCTTCAAAATAAAAAATGAAGTCAGTGAATGTTAATTCTCATGTTTTATTTTCATGTTTGATAACCTTAAAATATAACTACAAAAGGTACAAGGGGTCAAAGTGTTCTATGCACTCTAATACAATCCCCCACCCCACTCTCATATGTCCCTAACTGATGTTAAAATATAGTCTAGGTACTCCATTTCTGGATTAAAGAGGTCCCACCAGAGCTTAGAAAGCTCTGTATTAGTTTCCCCAAACCCAAAGCTCTAGACTTCTGGATCATTCTCCTGCCTTTCTGCATTCTTCATGCCTCCATGTCCCTTGTCCCTGGCAAAAACCCTACATCTATCCCTTCCTCTTTCAAAGTGTCAGCCTTATAATAACTGACATCTTGAGATACTAAGGACTAATTTGCTGTAGGATATTAACCCTGTCTATCTCTGTACCTCACAAGAAGATAAGAATTCTCACCCATTCATTCCTCTCTCCCTGATGCTAGGCCACATAAGGCAGTTTTGGTAAATGAGTACCCTTAACACCATACTCTATCACCCTTCCTTACTTTATTTCTCTAAATAGCTCTTATCATCTTGATATGCCTCATGTTTCAGTTGGTTTTCTCCCCTTACTCAAATAAAGACTCTAGGAGAGCAAAGATACTTGTTTACTTTATTCACTGATGTATCCCAACAATTGCTACAGTGTCTGACCCTTAGTTGGTAAATACATGTTAACATATATTAAATGACTGTATAAACATATTTTAAATAAACATATAAATATGCGAAATATATGGAAAATGTGAGATATCTAGACCTTATTAATCAATAGTGTCAATACATATTTTATATTCACAAATATTCAGGACTAAACAATTCCAGTTATAGACAGATGGAAAGATGATAGATAAATATATATAGTTAGAAAATTAGATAAATGATAGATAGAAATATAGAGATAATGTTTTTTTCTATTTAAAAGAATTTTACTTGGTTAAAGAAAGGAAATCATATTTATTTTTAGTTAGAATTGACAAACTTAAGAATCTAAAGAGTTATTGAAACATAAAATGATAGAAATATTAATAGATGAAAAGTATCCTTCAAATATATTTCTCAAGCTACTGCTGAAACATGATTCAAAACTTGATGATTATGAGGTTTAAATTCAAGGTTTATCACCCAAATGTTATTACTCTGTGAAGGAAGAAAGCAAAAAAAGAATAAAACCTCATGTTAAATCAAGTAGCTCTCAACAGATGAAACTTTTACGAGATAATAAACCTTAAAGTTCATAAAATCAGATAAGCCAAAACAGAAATTTAACAAATCCCTATATGGATACTCACTGGAGTGGTAATTATAATTCCATATCAAAAATGAAAACAATTTAAAGAAATAACCAAACAGCTTAATGATAGTTTGTTTTTTTTAATTACTTATGTCATAATAATCAAATATAGATATACTTGGTATATTACTATGGTGTATATAATTCTAAGATGGCCTCCAAGACTCCATTTGCTGATATACATTCCCTATAAAATTCCTTCCCCTTGAATGCAGGCAATGTGAAAATGATGGGATTTCAAACCTGTGCTTAGTTTATATTAATGGCAAATTTGAAGGAAGGTTGACTAAAGTCAAAGCCAAATAAAGATATTACAAAATACGAAAATTACAGACCAATTTCTTTAATGAATATGGATGGAAAAAATCCCAACAAAATACTTGCTAACTAAATCCAAAAACACATAAAAAATTGTACATCATGATGAAATGGGCTTTATACCAGGCATGCAAGGGTGGTTCAACATAAGAAAATCAATCAATGTAATATACCACATTAATAAATTGAAAAGGAAAAATCACATGATAATTTCAACTGATGCAGAAGAGGCATTTGACAAAATAAAGCATCCTTTCTTGATAAAAACACTTCAAAAGATAGGAATAGAAGGAAACTTTCTCAATATGATAAAGTGCATATATGAAAAACCTGCATCTAACATTGTACTTAACGGTGGAAGACTGAAAGATTTCCCACTGAGATCGGGAACAAGACAACGATGTCCACTCTTCCCACTGTTATTCAATATTGTGCCAATGAATGGTTAAGCAAGATGTGTTATATTCATGCAATAGAATATTACTCAGCTGTAAGAAGAAATCAGTTGGGGAAACACATGACAACTTGGAGGAATCTTGAGGATATTAACTTGAATGAAAAACAACAGACACAATAGGACAAATATTGTATGGTTTTACTGATATGAACTAAATACAATGAGTAGATCTATGGAGTTGGACTATGAACTGTAGGTTGGTGGGAGATGGAATGTGGGAGGAGAAGGGGGAGAAGATGCTGGATGTATGAAGAGTGTTTAATAAGGTCAAATGTAAATATGTAATAATGGTTGGACTTGATGGTAACACATTGTAATGAATGTAACAAACACTATTGATTTATGGATGTGATTGTGGCTGAAATGAGTAGTCTAAGAAGATTAATGTTAGTTGGAGATTAGCTGGAGGATAATATAGGGAATGTATAACAACGATTTTGGAAGTAGATGAAGATTGTGGTTAATATAAATACAGGAATGTTCTACTTCAGGGCATTAAGAATGTGGTGACACATGGGGAAAATATAACTAATGTAATTTAGGGACTGTAACAACAACATTGTAATGTTTTTGTAGCAAAAGCAAAGGTGGTACTATATTAATTCTAAAGGTAAGAAAAGAATATGGGGTTTGTTTTCTTTGATATGAATACTATTAAACACTTCTTCATTTTTTTTCATTAGTAAGGAAATGTTAACTAATCTGTGTTTAACTGTGTATCTTTCTGAACAATAGAGGAACAATTGAGTTAGCAATTGGAATTAGATGAGATAAAAGTGACTGTAAAATAACTTTTTAGGAGTAATATTTCCATAACTTGTTGAGCTGCCTTTTCCTGTTCGTTTATTTTTGTGAATTTGGAATAAAGTTGTTAATATAAAAAAATTAAAACAATTAAAAGAAATAACCAAATGACTTAAAGATAGTTTTTTAAAAATTTCTATGTCATAATAATGGAATATCAATATACTTGGTATAATACTGGGGTAGACATAATTCTAAGATGGCCTGCAAATTTCCATTTGCTGATTTTTTTCCCCCTTGAATGCAGGCAAATCTGCAAAAATGATGGGATTGCAAAGCTATGCTTAGTTTACATTAATGGCTAATGTGAAGGAAGGTTGAAGATTTAATTAAGGTACCCAAGTGTGAGTTAATCAAAAAGGAGATTATGCTGGTTGTGCCTGACTAAATCATAAAGGCACTTAAAATAGAGAATTCTGTTGGTTTTGGAGAAATAAACTGCTATATTATGAGAGAGCCTATTGATAGGGCCACATCGTAAGGTCCTGAGGGTGGTGTGCAATTGCTGAGAATGGTCTCCAGGCAACAGCTAGGAAGCTAATGGAATCTCAGCCCTACCACAAGGAAGTGAATTCTGCCAAAAACCACTGGTCTTACAAGAGCACCCTACACCTCAGATGAGATTGCCGCTCTAGCATGATACCATGTGTCTTTATTTGCCAGAGCTGTTATCACAAATACCACACAATAGGTTGCCTTATGAGCAGATATTTATTGGCTCATGATTTTGAGGCTAGAAGGCCTGCATTCTCCAGGGGTTGACAGCATTCTAATGCTGGCTTGCTTCAATCCTTGGGGTTCCTTGGCTTGCATCTCTGCTTCTCATCACGTGGCAACTTTCTCTCCTTTCTTCCTGCTTTACTGTTTTCAGCTGACTTCCAACTCATGGCTCCACCCTGTAGCTTTCTCTTTGTAAGGCCTCCAGTTATCTGGATTAAGGCCTACCCTGGTTCGGTCTGCTTGCAATGTGTCTAAAAACAATGTGTTCAAAAGGTACTATTTACAATGGGATTACATGCACAGAAACATGGATTAAGAATATGTTTTTGTTGGTTTACATAACTCAGCCTATTACATTGTGATTTCAACCTTGTGAGACTCTGATTGAAGGACCCAACTAACCTGTACCCAAATTTCTGTCCAATGGAAACTCTGAGATAATAAATGGGTGTTGCTTTGACCCTTTAATTTTGTAGTAATATGTTACACAGCAATATATGACCAATATATCTCTCAAGCCTTTAAAAACTATGCTGTTTCATCTAGTAGCAAACATAAAAAATTATAGAATTGCCTCAATGCATATATTCCAAAAATGCATTTATTAAGCATAAGTCTTTCATCTAAAGAAAAATAGGTAACAATATGTGAATGGTAATTTTTTTCTGTAGGAAAAAAAGCTGTCTAGTTTCATATTAGGAACACATAATCCTCCTGTTAACATTACTTGTATCCTATTTATTGCTAAAAAAAAATCTAGGATTTATGATGATGAAAAGTTTTGCTTTCTCTCCTGGGAGTGTTTTCATTTTTAAAATATCACCTTAACTTTAGAATACCTCTGCTTAAGACATTATAATGGATGGTACCATCCCAATCTCTTTTCATCTGATCCCAAAATTTAAGGTAAGAGAGAGGAGACAGGGGTATGTGTGTGTGGGGGGGGGGGGAAGAGAGAGAAAGAGAGAGAGAGAGAGAATGAGATATGTGTGGGCCTGTGTGTATGTCAGTGCATGTGTTTGTCAAAGGGGAGGGGAGCAGGAGGAAAAGCAGGAGGAGGAGGAGCAAGAGTACCATGTCAAAAGTAGTGGAATTGAGAGATTAATGATTCTTTACATAACACATTTATTTAGTTTATAGAGGTCTTATTTAGTTCTTCTATAATTAATATGATTTTTTCTTGGTTAGAAGAAAAATATTCTAAAGGAAAAATAATGTAACAGCATTCTCAATTGAAATTAGAACTGAGGGACAAATATGCTGATATTTATACTTAACACAGCAACTAGCCATACATCATGATTTTCAGTGTGTTTGGGAATTCCCTGTGAGGTACTTGAACACTTATAGACAATTACAGTACAGATCTAAGAAAGTACATCTGAAAGATTAAGGATGTGCTTGGAGGGATGCAAGACAGATTACAGGAAAGGCCAATGGAGCCCTGAAAGGTAAAATGAGTAAACATGAAGGAATAAGTCATGATGGAAGAGATTCAACAGCTTTTATACAAAAGGAAGGGAGCAGTGATTCCTGATACCCTGTGTATTAGTCAGCCAAAGGGATGCTGATGCAAAATACCAGAAATCTGCTGGTCTTTATAAGGGTATTTATTTGGGGTAGAAGCTTACAGTTACCAGGCCATAAAGGATAAGTTTCTTCCTTCACCAAAGTCTGTTGCCACATGTTGGAGCAAGACAGCTGCCAACGTTTGCCAGGGTTCAGGCCTCTTGGGTTCCTCTCTTCCCAGGGCTTGCCTCTCTCTGGGCTCAGGCTTGCTTTGTGCCACAAGGCCAGCTGTAGACTATCAGACAAATGGCTTGCTTCTCTTCCCAGGGCCTTCTCTCTTTCCTCACGACCAAGCTCCTCTGCACACTTACTTCCCAGAACTCCAACTTAAAACTACTCCAATTCTGTCCTTTGCCATGTCTTTTTATCTTTGAGACCCCAGCCCCCAAGGAGTGGGGCTCAATGCCCTATTGATGTAGCCCAGTCAACACCCTAATCATAACTGAATCATACCCATATTAACAGACCAGTTTACAAGCATAATCCAATATCTATTTTTGGAATTCATAACTATATCAAAGTGCCAAACTGCTACATCCTGTGAAGATTTCCTTTAACTAATCCTGAAAAGTCCATTAGACTGCTTGGATAGGTGGGAAGGAGAGACATGGGCAATAAAAATGGAATAACTGCCTCACTAGGAGCCACTTAAGGAATGCTACACCAAGATCTCCTCTACTGCAGAGAGGAGATCAAATAAAAGGAAGACATTTCCCAGCTAGCCAGCTAAAACAATGATGTCCAAAGATCAAGAAATTGTCAGTGTTTGGGAGCAAACACTTTACATGCCATGTGGCTAAGGAGCTGAAGACTAGAAGAGGTGGCATTAAACAGCAGGTCTGCTGGTTGTTGCAGAGCAAAGAGTAGCCATCCCAGGGGGCATAGGCATTTGAGGTTGTGAAAGGACCACTACTGGCTTTAGCCTCATCAGCAACATGGTGGACCAAGAGAAGTAACATCAATTCATGTCAGCAGACAACAGTGGACTGATGCTGAAAGGGACAGTGAATACGGTAGGAGTAGAAGACCAGCCACATCATAAACATTAATTATTTATAAATACTGGTCCCACTTAAACTCTCTCTCTTTCACAGCTCTCAAGGAAACATGATAGAGGAAGAGTTGCAGGTCTCTAATTTTGTTGCTGGAAGCTATTAATAATCATGACTTAAGAACAATATTAAAGAGAACCCATGCATCTAGACTCCAGCTAGGGAGACCAAGAAACACTTGTATCATGTTATTTTAAAAATTATTTCTTTGCACAGCATTTCCAGCATTAATGTGACATTTTACTCTAGGAATTATTTCCTGAAGTAAAATGTGTTTTGTTAAATGAGAGATTAACTTTCAAAATATTTAATAACAAAGAAATCCAAAATAAATAGTTCTTCTAAAGTAGTTATCATCATAATTTATTTGCATCATATTAATGTAGTCAGTGTTGTTATAGTTTCAACTCCCAGCATATAAAAGTTAAGTAAAATACAAATTATATCTCAATTGGTAAATGAAATTTCTTTTGTTATTCTCATTATATTTCCTATTTTATAGTTCAATGTCTATGATCCCTGAAATGTGACCAATGGCAAAGAATATATTTGTGAAGTGATACTATGCCTAAAATTGAGATGTCTGCAATGACCTAATACTTATTTTAAAAATCCAACCATAATTAACCACACTGAATTATATATTTGAATATTGTTAAAAGAGGGAAGGTCTAGGTTGTATATAGGTTATTAGAAAAAAAAATTTTTTTTAAACCAGCAACATAGGTAAGTGAAACACAAATAGGGAACCCTAATGTAAACCATAGACGATAGTTAATAGTACAATCATAATATTCCTTCATGAATTGTAACAAAGGTATCACACTAATGCAAGTTGTTTATAATAGAGGGGTGTTTTAGTTTCCTGGGCTGCTTAAAGGAGATACTATGAAATAGGTTGGCTTAAACCATAGGAATTTATTAGCTTACAGTTTGAGGCCGAGAAAATGTCCAAATCAAGACATCATCAAAGTGATGCTTTCTTCCCAAATACTGGCTGCTAGTGATCCTTGGTTCCTCTGTTGGCCTCTCCCTTCTCTTCTGGTTTTCAGTGCTTTCATCTTTCTGCTTACTTGGGTTTCTGTCTTTGTCTTGCTTCCCTTATAATGGACTCCAGTAATAAGATTGAATCCCATCTTGAATGAGGTGGGTCACGCCTTAACTGAAGTAGCCCCCTCAACTGATCCTACTTCCAATGGGTTTACACCCAGAGGACTGGATTAGATTGAAGAACACATTATTCTGGGGTACATGCATCTTCAAACCACCACAGGTGGAAATGGGAAATCTATTTTCTTCATGGTATTTCTGTAAACCCACAACTTCTCTAATTAAACAAACAAAAAAAATGATTGTCAACATCATTTAATTGATGAGAAAATTGAGTCTCAGAGAGGTGAGAAATCCTAGCTGAAGTCACATGATTAGTAGAGTCAAAATTCAAAACTGTCACCATGGTTCTCCTGTTAATTCTCAAAGATAAGACAACTTGTAAATATGCCATTTCTATTTCAAACCTTTCTTTTTTTTAATATGTTATCACATATACTGTATTCATTAGATTATCCTAGGAAGTTGTAACAAATAGACAAAATGTACACTGTCTTAAAATAAGACATTTATTTTCTGCTCATTTAACCATTGAGGGAACAGTTATCCTTTGTGCCATCACTGCAGGACCCAAAATACCATAAAACTGCCACCTTCAATCTGTGATTTACAAGGTCATATTAGCCCATCCCAGCCAGGCAGAAAAGTGGCAGAGCTTGGGGAGCATAGGTTAGGCATGGGAGTGGAACACACCTCTTTTGTGCACTTTCATTTGGTGAGAATTCTACTGTATACACTCCCCTACCTGCAAAAGATGCCAGGAAATGTGGTCTGGATGAGTGTCCAGTAAGAAGACAGACAGACTTTGGATGAATAGATATCAGTCTCTGCTAAACTAAAAAAACATACAATCAACACTGTTTAATATACATATAAATATCAAGCACTTATTATTTCAAATAAAAATAAAGGTGCAGGTGATTTTGACTTTGGCCAAATAGCTGACTAGTATTAATAATCTTTAATCTAATAAGACTGAAACTTTGAAAATTAAAGTTTTGATTTTGGTCCTAACCAAAGCATCTAGGAAAGTCAACCTCAGGATTAATAGTAAGAAGGAAACTTAAATGTTCTTCTGTGAAGGATTGGTAAAATGTTCAGTGTTCAAAAAGTACAGTCCATCCTGCAACTAGCCTTAGCAGTTCCAGAATCCTTCAATAACTCACTAACTTTAATTTACTTTAACTGGGGATTTATTTATTCCTTTGAATTGGATTTTTATTCCAGGTGTAAGCTTGCCAGTTACTCTTTGATGTCCAAGCATGGAAAGCTCCTTTAGCATACTTGTCTCGATATGGCTTTCTGGGGAAAAAAAAAAAATCTATGCTGTTGCATTCAGTTGCTACTGATTTCTATTAGAAGGAAACTTTATGCATATGTGAAGATTCAATCACATGTTAGTTCTTATATTATTCTTGTTTATTTGTTGTTATTTTGTTTCTGTTTCGTGGTTGGGATATTCAAATAATTGTATCAAGTGACATATATGATTCAAAAATTTGATTTATACAGATTATTTTTAAAATTTGTTTTCAGATAATTGTCCAGAATATCCACAGAACACCTGAATGTTAACGCTTGAAAAGGGTGATGAGTCCATCAGTAGAGTTAATTAGAGAAAATGAAAATTGCTGGCAAGTTGATGCACTGTCTTTAAATGTGGAAAACTCTACAAAGTTATAAAGAAGCATAAAGGTAGCTATAAGTATCTATAAACAAAATGTTTTTTAATATTTAGCTTATTATCTTATATGACTTAGATGTTTCCATTAAATGGATTTACAGACTCTTGTGTGGATTCTTATAAACTTGTTGAAATTTAAGGACAAAAGAGGAGAATCATTTAGCTTTTTCAAATTTTAATCTATTAATTGGTTATTTACCTTTTAATTTTTATTATTTAGACTTAATAGCTATCAAAGTTAAAGCCTCAGGATTATAGCAAACCTGAGTATATTAAAGTTTTGAACAAATCAAAGTGTCTAGGTGCCCACTACGACCATTTAAATGTTGTTGTATTATTTATAAATTTCTTTTAAAATTTTATTGTTTTAATTGTATGGTTCAGATATGAAACAGAAATAAATAAAGCATTAGAATGTAGGTACGAATAGAAAATTAGTTAGCTAGAGACTAGTTGAATAAATGGCATCACATTCAAAAGGGAAACTCAAGGGAGTAAAATGAGGTTTCTAATATATTTAAACAAGACAAATCACAAGGGCTGTGTTCTTTGATCGAGATCCCAAATAACAACAGTAGGACAGGGGAACCAGAGAGATGAATTTAAATGCAGTTTTCCTGTGTTATATAAAGGAAGCCCTTTGAGCAAAGTGATTCATAAAATTCACCATATTTTGTTCTGTTAAAATAGTTCAACAAAGAAGATGACCATGAAATGCAATTATCTGTGGCTAGAATTGAAAATTTCCTTGAAATTTTATTTTCTTGGGAATCTAGGGGCTGGCTGTACAGCTTAGGAAAGATGTTTGGTGTTGCGTGGATCTTTGAGTCATTTACTGATCCATTCACTCTGTAGCCCTGAGTACGGACAGTGTGCCAGGCACATTCTACACCCAGAGATACAGTGGTGGGAAAACAGGTGAGAATGCCTCTCTCCCTTAAGGACCTTAGCAAGAGAGCATTTAAGAAAAACAACAAAATGAGAGATTATGAAAGGTCTTAATGTGGAAATAAGTAAGGTTTATTGCAGTAAAGTGGGGAGGCCAATTTCAGAAAGAATGGTTCAGGAAAACTGTTAGAAGGAAACAGTTAAGCTGAGATGTGAGGGATAAACAGAGTGGCTTGTGTTTATTAGAAGACCACAAAGGAAATCCTGGTGTTGGGGTAAAGCAAGAATATGGGGCTTCTAAATTGTTTAAGAATAGAGATGAAGATTAGATAGGAATGAGAAACTTGCAGAATACAAAGCTAACAAGGTGAACTATATAAATTGCTTTATGTAGAGGACCCATAACCACTTTAAGGATTTTTGAAAACAATCAGATTTGTGTTTTATGAAGATCATCTGACAGCATGGAGAAAAAGGCTAGGACAAGAATAAAAATGAATACCAGGAGACCAGCTTGGAGGTTTCTGAGATACAAGGGCAAATATGCTGTTGGTTTGAATATGTGATGGTAATGGGAATGGAGAGATTTAAAAATAGTACTGTATAAAATAATTTCTAAAACTGTGGTCTTACCTTGATATAATATAGTGATTTACTCCATTGCCAAGTTTTAGTGTATCTTCCATGTGTTAAAATTCAAAATAAAATTATTCTCAAGTTAAAATAGTTATGATATTTTTTAATTTGACTGTGTTGTCAGCTTTCCAGCATCAGGTTCTAAAAATGCTAATTCCTAGTTTCCAAACAAATCCCTCTGGCAGAGAGAAAGCACAGTCCCTATATCAGATCGTCCATTGTTTGCCTTTATTTTTGCAAGTGCATAGTAAAAATACCAATTTAAACATCCTGAGAGTTATTGTTCACTGTCTTCATTCAGGTGAGTATTAAACAGCTTTACAAGCATAGGGTACATATTCTATGTTAGCATGTTATAGGCTTCCACAGGGCAAGAATATTTTATTATTTATTGGTTTTTCCAAATCCCTTAACAAATTTGGAATAGCTTTGTTCACTACCTCTATAAATGCTTCCTTTTTACTATTCATCCTCATAAACAAGAAAAGCAAGCTTTTCCATTCAATGAACATTTATGCAACTGATCACAAGTGCAAGGGGTTATAATGGTGAGTGTGGGGAACGAAGAAGTGAATAGACACAATCCTAACTTAAAGAGCTGTAGCTAGTGGGAAACACACACACATCTGCACGGACAGAGTTACACACAACTACAATACAGGGGTCACAAACTTACAGGAGCTCGGTAAGTAATGTAATGAGTAAGCTGGGCCAGATACAAACACTTAGCAATATTATCCATGTCCATACAGAAATATGCTCTCTCCCAATTTTTATTGATGCACTTGACCTGCAAGCTCTCACTTTCATTTTTATTTTCCCAACTTTGAGAGATAGGTGAACAGAAAATATATTCTATACTATAGCAAAATCTAGACAGATTTTAAATGAAAACTGGCAACTTATTGTCAGGAGGGGATGCAACATAACTCCTTTGATGAGGTAGTTGCTTCTGAAATGCAAGGGTAGAAAAAAAACTTTTGTTCCATCCGTGAATGTTGGAAAACTTCAAATTTTTACTTATCCTTTTGTGTTTTTAAAATTTATTGATATGCAACACACATATAAAAATCATACATGTACAACCTGAAGACTTTTTACAAAGCAAACACATGTAACCTATACTCATGAAAACGGGGAAATGTTGGCTTCCTCTAGGTTCTTGGCTATGATGCATAAAAGAATTTATGAACACGCCAGTTTAGTTAAGTCAGTAAAAAGAATTTATTTGGGAAATGGGGGAAAGAACAGAGCTTGCTGAGAAACGGGAGAGAGAGAGAAATACACACCAAGATTTGGTGTGGGCCCCTCTAGGCAGAGAGAGCAAGCTCTGCCTCTAATGATTACCTTTCAAACTGTTAATTATTCCACCCTCTTGCTAACAATAAGGGGATGGGCCCCAGCGGTTATTGGTTACCCCATCTGTGGTGGGACCAATGGTGAGGACTGCTTGGAATATCCGGGGCGAAGGGGAGGTCCCGGAAAGAGATACCGGGACATCAGGGTTAAACTCAAGGTCCCAGCAAGGTCTTGCAGCTATGTTGTCTGCCCGCCATGTGGTCTGCCAGCCATGTTGTGGGTCGTCTTCTCCTCCATTACGCTGTACTAACCTGCCTCACTCAGATCATGAAATAGAATATGACCAGCAACACAGAACTTCCCCTTTGGCTCCAGTTAATATTATGCCCAATCACCTGCACTGCAAGAGCCACTACAATCCTGATCTCCTACTCCTTAGTTGATTGCTGTCTGTTTTCGAATATGGAATAAATGGGGTCAAACAACATAAACTACTTTGTATCTGACTGCTTTCACTTAGCAACATGCTTGTAATACTCATTGCCATGTCTCCTTGCTATATAGTATTCCATTGTGTGGTTACACAACAACTTATTCATTCTGTTCTTGGTAACAGGGGTCATTTTCTCATCTTTGTTTATTGAGAAAAGTTCTTCTGTGAGCATTATTTACAGCTCTTTTGTTGACTATATAAAAATATCTCCTGTGGGTGAGGCCTGGAATTACTGGCATGCATATGTTCAGCTTTAAGTAATTACAGCACAGATAGCTGTACCACTAGAAGTTCCAATTTTTTCACATCCTCCCTGTTGCTTGAGACTGTCTGGTTTCATTATAGCAATAATGATGTGTGTGTAGCGGTATCACATTACGATTTTCATTTTGCTTCCCACGATGACTAATGAAGTTGAGCACTTTTTCATACGTTTGTTGGCCATTTGGATATCCTATTTGTTGGCATGTCTCTTCGAGGCTTTACCCATTTTATATTGAATTGTTTGACATTTTCATATTGATTTATAGGATATTCTTTATATACTCGGAATGCAAATCTTTTGTTGGATATATCTAGTATGATACTTTTCTCCTTTTGTATAGCTTGTCTTACTCTCCTAATTGTGTTTTTGAATGAGGAAAGTTCCTACTTTTATGATATTTCAATATATCATTTTTCCTTTATGGTTAGTGCTTGTAGTTAGTGTTAAGAAATAGTTGCCTATGTCAAGGACATGAAATTTTTCTCCTATTCTTAACAACTTTACTATTTTATTTTTCACATTCAGATCTACAATCTACTTGGAAGTTATCTTTGTCCATTGTAAGAGAGCAGGATGAAAATATCTTATTACACATAGATGTACAATTACCCTTCACCATTTATTAAGATCTATCTTTTCCACATAGGCTGCAGCATCAGCTTTCTGAGTCTTAAAAATGATGTATTGTAAGAACTCCAGCTTCTTCTAGTTTGCCTTTCTTATTTTCAATCCTCTCTGTTTCCATATTAATTAGAGAATCCACTTGTCCATTTTCCACCAAAAAGAAAAAAAGAAAAAAATATATTCTGTTTTTTTAATTAGAGTGTTCTTGAATATATTGATCAATTGTGAAATAATTGATGTTTTAACACTTCAGAATCTTCATTTAATGGTCATATGTCTCTATCACTGTGGAACAAACCACCCCAAAACTTAGTGCTTTAAAACAACAAAGGTTTTTTGTCTCTCATGATTCTGTGCGTTCATTTGACTTATCTCAGTAATTGTTCTGTGCCATTTGGTGTCAGATGTAACTGCAATCATTTGTAGGCTTAGCTGGCCTGGAAAATCCAAGATGGATGGTGTTACTGGTTGGAAAATCTTAATCCCTTTCATGTAGCCTTTCCTAATGGCTTCAGCTACACACAGAATTTGTTAGGATCCAAGAGGGAGCACTCCAAACATATAAAACAGAACAGATTTCTTAATACTGGGCCTTAAAAGTTACCCACGTATCCACAAGTGCATGAAGACATACTACCCAGATTCTCTTCAAGGAAAGATTTGCTTCCCAGCTCTGAGAAGTACATTTAGCAGAAGACTTCCAGCTGTTGGCTCCTTCAGAGACCCCCTCAGCTTAAACAGGAATATGCTCCATATCCAATCACTACATGCTGAGGATTAAAAAGGCCTAGCAATTTCAGCTAGGAAATATGACAGTTAATATAACCATTAGAACGCCACACGGGGTTTGTCAGGACAGGTTCATAATTCCTCCTCTTTATCTTCTCAATCTTGTCACCCTGTCCCATCCATAATTGTTGATCCCCCAAAAATATTCTGTGTGCCAAATTCCATTTCAGTATATGATTCTAGAGAACCCAACCTGCAACAAAATCACTCCTTTAGTCTTCTACTGATTCACACATTCCAGCTCTTGATGGTAGTTGCAGCACATAATTTTTGGCCATCTTTAATCCACTATACCTTAGAATATTGATTTGTCTCCTTTAATTTTCTTTCATTGCATTTTCTAGTTTAAAATGTAGAGTTGTTTCATATCTTCTGTTAGATTTACTCCTAGTACATGAGATCTTTCAGGGTATTGTAAATAAAATGATTATTTAAAAATTTGCTTCCCTTTATTTATTAATGTGACATTAAAAATACAATTCATTGTTGTAAATTGATCTTCTATCCAGTGATCTAGCTCTCATGCCTTTTTATTCTAATACTTTGTATATTTTTGTGTTGTTTTGTATAAATCATGTTGTTAGTAAATTATTTCCTTTCCTAATGATTTGTTTTCTGTTCCTTGTGTTGTTGCATTGTCTAGGACTTCCAGTGCAATGTTAGAAAGAAATTATGAACCTTGTCTCAAACTCAGAGTTAATGCAGAACAACATTCACCAGTATCTTATTCCAGAATATTTCCATCTTCCCCAAAAGAAAGCTTATAGCCCCCAGTTCCTCCCCCATTCCATGACAACCACTACTTTATATTTTATCTTTATGTATTTGTTGATTTTGGATATTTTATATAAGTGGAATGATACAAGGTGTTGTATTTTGTGTGCCTGGCTCCTGTCAATCAGGATAGTGTTTTCAAGGTCTGTTCATGTTGTATCATATCTCACTACTTCTTTCCCTGTTTTTACTGAATAATATTCTTTTGTATGGATATAACACATTTTGTTTACCCATTCATCAGGTGATGGGCATTTGAGTTAATTCTACATTTTGGCTATTATGAATAATACTGCTGTGAACATTCATGAATTACTTTTTGAGAAACAAATGCTTTGAATTCTCTTGGGTATATTCCCAGGAATGGAATTGCTTGTTCATATGATACTTCATAAGTTTTCTTTTTTTTTTTTTTTTATTTATTTTTTAATTAATTTATTTTTTATTGTGGGTAAAAATCAAAATTTTCACAATACATACCACTATTTGTAAAATGATATATAAATATATATGCATATATGTGCATTTGCTTACAAAAATGTTATTTATATATATATAAATATATTTTAAGAGGTGCTTAGATTACCGAAAATATTACACAGAGAAAAGTCAAACTGTCTCCAGAGTGGCTATACCACTTTATATTCCCACCAGCCATTTAGGAGGGTTCCAATTATACCACATCCTTGTCAATGCTTGTTAGTTTCCGCTTTTTAAAATTATAGCCATCCAAGTGGTTGTGAAGTGATATCTCATTGTGGTTTGGATTTGCATTGTCCTAAAGACTAATAACATTGAGCACCTCTTCCTGTGATTATTGGCCACTTGTATATCTCCTCTGGAGAAATACATTTGCTCCTTTTAAAAAGTAGGTTGTCTGTTTATTCCTGAGTTGCAGCAGTTCTTTATATATTCTGGATTCTAGAATTTTTTTCAGCTATATGTTTTGAAGTTTTTCCCTCCACTTTGTGGGTTATCATTTCACTTTCTTGATAGTGTCCTTTAATGCACAGACATTTTAAATTTTGATGAAATTCAACTTATCTATTTTTCTTTTGTTGTTTGTGTTTTTCCTGTCATAATTAAGAAACTGTTGCCTAATCCAAGGTTCTGACTATTTGCACTTCTTTCCTTCTAATAGTTTTATAATTATTTGTCTTTCATTTAAGTCTTTCATACACTTTGAATTAGTCTTTTTATATTGTGTGAGGTAAAGGTCCAAATCCATGCTTCTGTATTTTGATATACAATTGTCTAAGCACTATTTGCTGAAAAGACTATTATTTCCCTATTGAATGATCTTGGTATCCTTGCCAAAAATAAATTGGCCATAGATGTATGGGTTTCTTACTGGACCTTCAATTCTCTACCATTGATCTGTGTGTATTTCCTTATTCCAGTATCACACTGTTTTGATTACTATATCTTAATAGAAATTTTTAAAATCCAAATTTTGTGTTATCTAACTTTGTTCTTCTTTTACAAGAAAACTTTGGCTATTTGGATCTGTGTAGGTAGGAAATTGAGTATCTTTGAAAAATTTTTAAAGCATTGGCTATGCTATTCTGTTATGCCAGCATCAACCTGATTTTCTGGAGACTAAAATGCCACATTTAGAATTTTGGAATTTTTGCTAAAGACTATATCTATCTATAAATGAAACTACCTAGCACATTAAACATATTATATTACTTATACCACAAACTTAATGGATAGGACCTTTATCTGAAAACAAGATTATCAAAATTGGATGGGAGCAGGGAGGTCATTGAATCTTGAGCCAAGTGCCACTGCCATAAAATGATTCTCATGCTTTCTATTGTTTCCTTTTATTATTTAAAAGTTTGGTCTTATCTGAGATGGCAGTTGGCACAAATGTTCATAATGCAGGAATAACTGGAATTCAGCATCATGAGAATCTCATGGAATTCCTTTGTAAAATGTTTAAGCTCACTTTTGTGAATTCTCTTATTGTGATTTTTAGATCAAAAGTTGTGGATTACTTTCATTTTCCACTTGGGACCATATGGAATGGAATGCACTTTTTAATACTATCTGTCATGCATCACCTTAATCTTTTTACATCAAGTAGAGGAGAATGAGAACATCTGACTTTACAGAGATAAAGTTAACATGACAAGATGTCAACCAGAATCTTTTATATGATGCTTCCAACATTTTGTCAAGGTACTTTGAGAACTTTTCAGTTAGCTGCCTTATAGGTTTGAGAGAGCAGAGAACACAGTGCCCATTTTAGAAGCTTGTAAATGTCATTGCTTCATTGCCAATATGGTTTTTTTCTTATTCATTTAATTCTCCAGAAGGTCAATCTGAGCTGAATTTCCCCACCTTGGCAGTTATGTTGCCTAAGTTACTTTTATTTAACCACTACCAACCATATAGTTTACTATAAATAATATTTTATTGATACCAAATGCAAATGTTTTCTCTGTAAAGAAATTTAGGCAAAGAGGTAGACTGTAGTCTTATCCTTTACGTAAAACATTGTGTATTAATTTCTGAATAGGAAAAATATAGTACAACTAGAGTAATTGAGGATACTCTAATGGGAGGACAACTTTATCTACAAAGACATGGGCTGGATTAAGAGAAAACCCAAGCTGGCAAACCTGGAAGAATTTACCATACCTACCTGAGAAGAAACTAAGAATGGAATAGGTTATCACAGTGCAGACAGCTGGAGCTGATGAAATTCATGTTATATATATTTAACCACAATAACCTCATTTTTTAAAAAGAGCCACCTGACATGAACTGAGGCCTTAGGGAAAGAAATGCAGCAGCGTCCAATTTAAGCTTATCAGGAAGGGAGCTAGGGGAAATAATACTCTGACCTCCTCCACCCCTCTCTCATTCTTATTGGTGCCTCCTTTTAGATATAACTACACAGAAACTAGAGGGCCAGGGCTCCTAATTGATGTAGCCCAAATAAGGCAGCTTTTTAAACTATGTTAAATGATGAAGAACAGCAAAGAGTGGTTCTGTTAAGGGATTTAGAAAATAATAATCAAACAATAATCTACTGTAGGCTCTATATTCCTTTTCTTCTCACCTTTATACTCACTCATTCAAAATATTGAGGGTAGAAGAGGAGGAATTATTCAATCAATCAATTAGATGAAATACAGCAAAATTTGAAACATATGGATGTCTGGTGATAAGAGTTATACCTCAATTTTGAGGGTACTGATACTAGAATTGTCAAATGAAACATCAACATAAAGGTGTTTATTCAACTTTTACTAGATCACTAATATCAGGATCAATATTTTTATGGTATAGGAGAAATGCCAGACAGTTGACTTGTCTTCAAGAAGCCTGTGGTCTAATGGAGAAAAAAATAACAAGCATACATAAAAAATAGGATATTATAACTGATACAGATAAGATATTATTTGTATGGCAAGAGATGATAAGTACCATGAAAATCAAGATGAAATAGATAAAAGATATAACAATAGGAAAATATTTTTGGAACATATATATCTCTAACAAACAAGAGAGGACTTCTCAGAAAATAGAAAATCAAACACTAGACATATTTTGTGTAATTAGATATTGGAATAGACTGAATCAAACATGTTAAGTGATTTTGTAAAATACTTTTGGATAAATTTTTTAGGGTCATATTCCAGGAAAAACAAAAGGCAGATTTGTAATTTTTGATGCTACATATATGGAATATTTAGTTCTTCATGGCACATAATAAAAACCTAATAAAGATTAATGGAGAGAGGATCCAAAAAGATAGAGATTTGTCAAATAAGAGGAAAAATACTATTTCCTTGACCACAGAATAGCCACACAGAAACAAAAAACAAACTACTTCACTGTTGCTGTTTTTATTCAGTCCACCTCATTCACAAGAGGATCAATTTCAGAGCCGATGTCCATTGTTCAAAAAATCCTTAAGGAAAATCTCAATTAAACAATGAGCATTCATCACATTCCCTCACCTCTAGTAGTTGTAAACAACAAATCCCTATTCTTGATGAATATGCAGATCATTTTAAACATAAACGAGAGTAATGGCTGAACCATTGTGGGCCAGTCATGATGCTGCATGAATAAGAATTATTTTCTTGTGTTCAGACTGACCATGAAGTTATAGGAGGCATCCATTTATATACTAATCATGTTTCAATTTAAAGGTGTCCAGAACTCTAAAATCCACAAATCATAATTGTTTATTTTTATTATTCAATTTTAATTAATTATATGGGAGGAATTAGACATAAGCTAAGATATAAAAACAGTTATTAGCTAGTAATGTTTGATGTGCTGAATTTAAAATGTTGTAGCTTAGAGCAGAAGAACAAAAGATAGATGAAATAAAAGAGAAGTGAGAGTACCTGGTGTGGTGACTGCAGGTTTCCCTAGTGTTAAGACACTTTTATGTGATGCTTTTTGCCAAAAGTAGTAAATTTGAAGAAAAATTAGAAAAGTAGACCTAGACCACAGGGACACAACAGTATATATAAAGATAATTTCCACATGAGTTATTTACATGGTTTCTCTAATATATTAGCTGTGTTAAGGTAAAAAATTTAAAAGCGATTGCTCTATGATGATCAATAATATGCATAAGTATCACTAGCTTTCCTTTATTAAGAAATACAAAAACAAATAAAGGAGAAAATAGCTAGATTCATGAATTATAATTATTAAGCCACTTTAGAATAGCTATAAAAAGTTTAAAAGTTTTAGATTTTATTTATGCTTTAATAGCAGTAGTGGTACAGAGCAAATGTTTCATCAAAGGATAATCAGTTGCTGGCATAGTTCATTTGAACTTATTTCCTAAAAAGATGTTCCTTTTATTGCCAAAATAATGTGAAAGGCAAAATGAAATATTAAATTCTGAGTGGCATATCAAAGTTAAAAAATAATTTAGAGAATAAGATTTCTGATACTATGTGTAATCCAATTGTCTGTAAGTAAGATAGTAAGATATACTCAAGATACCTGAAAATTCCACCATTCTTTAAGATTGCTTTTAATACATAAGTAGTGAGGATTAAAGTTGAATTAAAATTACAGATTTTAACTTTTGTATGTACCTAATGGATTGACAATTTTATCATTTTGAAATGTCCTTTTTATTCACTGGTAATACTCTTCACTTTAAAATCTATTTTATCTGATATTGGTATAGGCACAGCATTCTTACATTTAATGTTAATATTATTTCCAATAATTTATTTATATCCAAACTTTGTCTTATATTTAAAGTGCTTAGTAGGGTATTTTTTGCCCATTCTGATAATCTTGGCTTTTTACCTGGAACATTTATGGTATTAACATTTAATCTACCATTTTATTGCTTGTTTTCTGTTTGTCCCCTCTGATTTTTTTTTCCTTTGCTCCTCTTACCCGGCCACTCTTGAATTATTGAATATTGTTTAGAATTCTATTGTAATTTATATACTGTATTTTTAACTGTACCTTTTTCGCTTTATATTTTCAGTAGTTTTTTAAATGATTACATAGTCTTAACTTTTCACACTAAGATGTGATATTATACCTTTCATGTAAAATGTATAAACCATGCAACTTTATAGGTCTTTCCTCTTTACCCTGTTCTTCATACTATGGTTGTCATGTGCATTACTTCTACAAATACTATAAACTCCAAAGGATAGTATTACAATGGTTGCTTTAAAGAGGCCTATGTACTTTACAGAAATTAAGAGGAATAAAATAGTCTTTTTTATTTACCCAGGTATTTAACATGTTCATTCCCTCCTGGAGATACAAGTGGAAACTTTCCTTCAGCTTTTGGAACTTCCTTTGAAATTTCTGTTACTTCAGGTCTGATAAGAACATATTCTTTGAGATTTCTTTATATATGAAAAAGTCTTTACATTGTCTTAGTTAATTGAATTTAAATATATAGAGATAGGGAGAGAGAGAATAAATGGATTTTTCATTGAGGACTTAAAATATTTTGTTCAGATGTCTCATAGCCTCCTTGATTTCTGAAGAGAAGTCAGTAAACAATCAAATTATTACTATCTGAGATGCAATGCATCCTATTTGGTCTAGCTGCTTTTAGGATTTTCTATTTAATTTTGGGTTTTGATAGTTTGATTTTAATAAGCCTAGGTGTGATTTTCTTTATTTTATTCTGCTTGGGTTTCCTGAGATTCTTGAATTTGTAAGTTTATGTTTTTCACCAAATTTGAGAAATTTTTGGACATTATATTTTCAAAATTTGCTCCTTCATCCTTTTTCTCCTCTCTTTCTTGGACTCCAGTCACACATACATTAGACATTTTGATTTTGCTCCACAGGTCCCAGAGGTGCTGTTGATTTATCTTTTAATATTCATCTCTCTGTTCTTCAAATCAAATAAATTCTATTGATCTTTATTCAGATTCACTGACACTTGTATCACCTCCATTCTCTTTTAAGCTCACGAGGATACTTTGCGTTTAAGATATTTTATTTACTTCATTGACTATAGTTATAATGTCAGCTTTAATATTCAAGCCTCCTAGTGTTGTAACCCAGGAGATCGACCACACTCAGACTTTAACCACTTTTATGAAGTTTATTGAGCTAAGCCCGCGGGTGTCTGCAGCACATCTCACACAGGAGAGAACTGCAGCCCTGAGGTTCTAAAATGGCTCCCTTTTATAGGGGGTTGCTGACGCAGTTTGCAAGCAAGCAGGATGTACAGAAGCGGATCTTGGTGGTTAGCCAGCATTTGCATAATCTCCTTGGTATGAGATGTCCTGATAGCCTGGGGCATAGCAGGGTTGAGATGTTCTTGCAAGATTGTTCAAGGGAGGGGAGGTTGTGTGCCTTTCAGATAGGACACTCAGGGGTCAGTGCAAAATTTCCTTCTCTATGTTACTCTGGTTGCCATGAAGGCCTATGAATAGGCTAATTTAGGGTTCAACACTAGTCAAGAGATGTTGGAGATGACCTTGACTGGCATGGTTTTCTTGCAAATGCATCGTAATTTTCTGTTTTTATCAGATTGTATCCTGGACATTGTGGGTATTAATTTTTTGAAATTTTGAGTTTGTTAGGTTTCTCTGAAGATAATTGATGGTTTTGATTGAGCAGGCAATTAAGTAAATTAGACTCAAATTCTGTACCCAATGTTGGAAGTGGAAATGCCTAAGTTACCTGGAGAATGTAGAAAGAAGCCTAAAATAGCAGGAAGTGGTCATTCTGGAATGAATATATTATCTGAAGTCAGTGAAACCACCAGAGGAAGATTTTTGTTCCACAGGAGAGTGCAGAGAACATAAATTTATCAGTTCAACAGGGGTGGGTACCAATGTCAATAAGCAATTCAGTGTTAGCTCTGTTGTGTGGGCTAACCCAGATGGTAAAAGTGATAGTGACAGAGCTGGCCTCATTAATATCCATACAGCTGATGGGGCTCCTGAAGTAATAGAGGCCAAGTGATATTGCTTTTCTGCCAGGAAGCCATAGTTACCATAATGACCAGATTTGCAGAGGGAAATTGCATTAAATAAAAGAATGGAAGATTTAGACTCTGCACTGCTGGTAATAAAACACACAACTGGAATGATACAATATAAAACCATTAATTTGAAGCACACTATTTTAGACTCAGAATATAATGTAAAAGAATCAGGGAAAAGATAGAAAGGAGGGTCCACATCTGAGATCCAACTTTATAGTTATCAGTGGTCCTCCCAAAATAATTATTTTATTAAAAGAAACATTAGTAAAATAGACCAAAACTTTAATTGATTTCTAAGCAAAGTTCATGAAGAAAGCACTAAATCCAGAAATATTGTGACATGTGTGTTTGTATGAATTGTTTTATTTTATAAACCATATTGAGATATAATTTGCATGCAATAAAATGCAGACATCATTAGTGTTTATTTTTATGAGTTTGGGAAAATCTGTGCATATATATTACCACTACAACCATCAAGATAATGAACATTATTAGCCCAAAACATTTCTGTGTACTCTATTCCAATCATAGCCACATGCAACCACTAATCTATTTCCTGTCACTACCATCTGTATTGGTCTTTTATAGAAATCATATAAATGGAATGATACAATACTTGTTTTTTTATATTTGGCTTCTTCTGCCCAGCATAACATTTTTGAGATTCATTTATATTACTGTCTGCATCTGAAAATTATTGCTTTCCACTGCTAAATAGAATTCCAATCATAGAAATAGAGCATATAAATTTTGTTTTTCCATTCACTACATTGGGGCTACTATGAATAAAGTTGTTATGCACCTACACTTACAAGTTTTTGCATAGACATATGTCTTAATTTCTCTTTGTAAATCCATAGAAGTTCAATTGTGGGTCATATAGTAGGTGAATATTTAACTTCATAACAAATTGCCCAATTATTTTCCATAGTGGCTGTATTGTTCGCATTCCAACAAGCATTGTATGAGGGTTCCAGTTGCTCTAAATTCTGGCTGAAAGATTATTGTCAGTGATGTAGGGGTTTTTTTTTGTTGTTGTTGTTGTTTTTGCCAGTCTAAGAGGTAAAGTAATATTTAATGTGAACATTTTTTTTACCAATCTGTGGCTTGCATATTCTTTTCATTATATTTAAGAATGCAAAAAAATGATAATTTTTGATAAAGAAAAATGATCAATTACTTAAGTTAGTAACCCATGCTTTTGTGTCCTAATAAATCTTTGCCTGCCTCAAGATAACATTTTCTCCTATGTTTTCTACAAGAAGTTTTATACTTTTATAATTTTTAGTCTATAAACAATTTTCTGTATCATCTGATACATGTATCATGTGATCCATTTTTTCCCATACAATATTTAATTGTTCTAGCACATTTTGTTGAAAATGTTATCCATTACATATTGAATTACCTTGGATCTTTTTTTGAAGATATGTTGATCATATAAGTGTGGATCAATTTCAGGACTTTGTATACTGTTCCACTGCTCTTTGTCTTTCCTTATGCTAACACTACACTGTATTCACTGTATTCATTATATTTTCATAAAACCAGTTAAAGTGAGTTTTCCAATTGTCCCTTTCTTTATCAATGTTATTGGGCAATGCTAGGTGCTTTCCCGTTTGTTATCAATTTTAGAATCAGCTTATCAATTTCTGAAAGCAAAGTCAGCTAGTATTTCCTTTGGGAACGTTTGAATCTGCAGATAAATTTACAGATAATTGATACCTTAACAATTTTGAATCTTTCAACCCATCTATATGATCTATTTCTCCATTCATGTAGGCCTTTGATTCCATCAACCATGTTTTGTAACTTTATTGAATACACCTGACATATATTGATTTAATTTATTCCTAAGTATGTCCTTTTTTGTTATTATAAGCAGTACAGTTTTAAATTCAATTTAATATTTTACATTGATACTATGTAGACATTAAGTGAATTTTTCTACATTAACCTGTATCCTTCAGCTTGCTAAATACACTTATTCTAGAAGCCTTTATAGATTATATATACTTTTTTATGTAGATGATCATATCATCCTCAAATAAAGAGAATACTTCTTTGTCATTTTCACATATATATCTTTCCTATATTGCTTACCCTATTGCAATTGCTAGGACTTCTGCCACAGTGTTGGAAGAAGTGGTGACAATGGCCTAGTTCCCATTTTAGGGTGAAAGCATTTAGTCTTTTTCACTGAGCATGATGCTAACCGTAGATTTTTTACAGACATCTTTTATGAAGTTGGTGAAATCGCCTTCTATTCCTACTTTGAACAGGGTTTTTTTATTTTTATCTTTGTTCTTCTATATGTAAGGTATCTATTTTTCTCCTAGATGCTTTTAGTATATTTTCTTTTTATTGCTTTCCAGAAATTTCACTATGATGTGTTTTTTAAAAATATGTTTATAATTTAACTGCTAAAATCTGTGGATTTATAGTTTTAATTAAATCTGGGCTATTTTTAGAATTAATCCCCCCCCCTTTGAGGCACTAGAATTTCCAGTTTGTTATATTGCTTAATGCTATCCCCTAGCTCAATGAGGTTCTGTTCATAAATCCCATTTTTTTGGTGAATAACTTAATTATGTTTTCAAATTCATTTAGCTCTTCTTTAGTATCTAGCCTATTCTTAAAATGTGCAGTGATATTATTACAAATGTTTTCTTATATAGATGTTAAATATGATTATTTGATATCCCTTTCATTTTACTTCTCATTATATTCATGTTTTCATTTGCATTCTTGAACTTATGGGCATTTTTATAATTTCTTAGTCTGCTAATTCATTAATCTCTATCATTTTTCTATTGACCATTTACCTTCTGACAATGGGGAATATTTTCCTGGTTCTTTGTATGTTTATCAAGTTTTCATTGGATAGCAGGTATTGTGATTTACTTTGTTGTGTGCTAGATTTTTTTCTGTATTCCTTAATAAAGAGTTGGTCTTTCTTTGCAACCAGATAAGATATTTGTGAATAAGTTTCATTCTTTTAAGGCTTGGATCGGTCTACCTCTAGAGATAATTAACCTGATTTCTAATTTGTGGTTATCTGACCAATTAAACACCCTGTATATTCAATGTGGTCACTATTCTATCTGATTAGAATTTGAATGTTTTCTGACACTGCATGAACAATAGGAAATGTTTTATTTTATGTTCCTGCAGATTGTTCATCCTAGCTACATGACATTTTACCCTGTACATTCAAACATTAATATTAAGCCAACAAAGGACTAAAAAGTATCACTATGCAGATTTCTGAAACTTTTTATCTGCATAGCTACCTTCTCTTGGGTACTCTGTCTTAATTTCCTCAATTTCCAAACTCTGACTCCTAACATCAGTAAGATTGCCAGGCTTTGCTTGGGTATCCTTCCTTGAATCATAATCCAGATATTACCTCCAGGCAGATAGCCTGGGTGATGAAAGGTATACCTTAATTTTTTCCTGTATTTCAGACAGAATTCCTGTCTGTTATCCAATGTCTGAAAATAGTTGTTTCCTATATCTTGTTTGGTTTTTAAGTTGTTTATAGTAGGGGATTAATTAAGGTTTTTTTTTACATCCTCATGGCCAGCAGAAGTCTAAAATTTTCTTCTTTTTTAATTTAAAGAATAAAAAGTAAAATTTTATATATATAGATACTGAACAAAACTGAATACTTAAAAAGGAACAAAATATGGCTCAATTTAGGCTTTTTCTATGCAAAAAATACAATAAAATAATATTTACAGGTAATAAATGTGATAGAAATAAAATGCATAAAATATTTCTCTTCTGAGGCAATATGTCATTAATATGTGAATATAATGGGGAAGAATTTTCAGATAACTGTGAACTCAGAATGTATTCAAAAGTGGTGCCTATCTTTATAAAAGGAAATGAACATCATAATAAGTAAAAGTAATTGTCTTTGGCTGAAATATTTTTTGTAAGGAAGTTTTTCTAATAAAATTTTAGATTTAAACTTAAGGAAGATGTTTCATTTGTGTAAATAGGACAAAAAAACTTGATATGTGAACTAGCTTAGATCAGAATAGTTTTAATTAAATGAATACATGATTTCTGAATTTGAAACCAAGATAGTGGCAAGAAACATCATCATAGGAAGATCAGAAAATTAAATTAGTGAGTTTGATGGCTAATTTAAGAAATTTATTCTAGAACTCAAAGAAAAGTTTAAATACAAGAAAATGAACAGGAAATTAAGCAAGATGAAGGAGAGGTCAAGGTCACCTATTTTATGTGTAATAGATATCCATGTACCAGTGATAGACTGAACAGGAACAGGATTTACATTGTGTCAAACAAAATTAATTAATTTCAAATGTCCATTCCCAGGCATAATCATGCATGTTATGAATATATAAACTATATTATGATATTCTACTTGGGAAAAATAAAAATAGTTTACCTATAAAGGGATAAAAAGCATACTAGCTTGAGACCTCTTGACTGGAGTAAATGCATGAAGATAGTTGAAGAGTTTCTATAAGGCCCTAAAGAAAAAGAAATGGTGAAGGGAAGGGGCAAGAGGACAGCAGAGTAGGGAGCTCTAAGAGTCAGCTCATCCTACAGGACAGTTAGTAATCAGCTTGTAGCTATCTAATTACCTGTTTGGGGTGTCCAGAGACCATAGGAACACCATATACCAGCTAGGGAAGAATGAAAGGAAAAGACTGGTCTTCTGTGCTGAAGATTCATGAGTGCCTATCCCCTAATGGCAGGGCAGTCTGCTTCTGGAGCCACTCCCTGGCTGGAATTGGAGGGTCCACTTCCCCAAAACAGAAAAGGAAGAGATGGCCAGGCACAGACTATGGCTATTGATTAGCAAATTAGGCTAGCTAGATTCCATTCTAAGTACAGCTAAAGTTTGAACCTGTCCAATTTAGAAAGAAACTGGCAGTCTCCATTTTAACTCTGCCCCCAGCAGGAGTGGAAGCAGGGCTGATAGAAAATCACAGTGACTTCCTGGATGGTAGATATTAGCTTCTTTCCACCCAGGACAGATTACCATCCCAGCCTCAGCTCCAACTCTGCCCCCGGCAGGGGTGAAAGATGGACAGAGATACATCAGGTTCTTTGGGCATTTACAAACAGTTTCAGTCTGCATGGCTTATTTACTGCCCTCACCCTTGACTTCATCCCCACCCCAGGCAGGAGAGGAAGGTGGGTAGACCTTCATCAGTCTCTAAGGACAATTTGGGCAGTTTCAGCCCCATCACCTCAGAAAGCCATTAGTAGTCTTTATCTCAACCCTGCCTCCAGCAGTGGAGGGAATGTGGCTAATTTAGAAACACAGTACCTTCTTGAGGTGGCAGGAACCAGCTTGTTAAAAGGTGGACTTTCCCCAAGAAAAGTGGTACCAAAGTCCAGTGCAATTTGTGGCAGTTGATTAGAGATCTTGGATTACTGGGTCTGGGATTTATGCAACAGCTTCACCCCCGTAGGCTGGCAGCCTCTAGTCTTAACCATGCTCCCTACTGGGGCTAATTTGGCTGAGAACTAAAGGAGCAGCACTACTTTAGGGCTGTAGGGAACAGCCAGCTGAAGAGTGCCACCTGCTGGGGCAAGAATCAGATGAATATGAGCTGAAAAAATCTGATTTGTTAAACATGAGCTATTATAAAGTTCCAGAATAAGTTGAATCAAGTTTCAAAGAGGAACTGTAGCACAAAGCTACTCAACAAGAAAACCTTAAGCCAAAGAGAGAAATTGAGCCCAGAATAAAGACATCAAGAGAATCAGATGCTGAGAAAACAGCAAAAATCTTAAAGCTATACTAACAAATGGGAAGATATGACACAAAGGAATAAATTAAACCTCTAGACCACATGTAGGATTTGTTCAAACAAATCTCCTTTATAAATTCAATGAAATGGCTAGTGATTAAGGCTATTAAGAAGACACTGGGTGAGTACAAAGAAGAATTTGAAAGTGTGCAAAGAAAAATAAGAGATCATGTGGGACTGAAAGGCACAATAAATGAAATTAAAAATACACTGGAGGCATACAACAGCAGATTTGAAAAGGCAGAAGAAAAGATCAATGAACTAGAAGGCAGGGTATCTGAAACTGAACAAACAGAAGAACAGAGAGAGAAAAGAAAGGAAAAAATTGAACAGAGTCTCAGAGAACATAATGACAGCATGAGGCACATTAATATATGTCTCATGGGTGTCCTATAAGGAGAAAAGAAGGGAAAAGGGACAGAAGGAATATTTCATAGAAAATTTCCCAACTCTTTTGAAGGACATAGATATCCAAGTCCAAGAAGCACAATGTACTTGAATCCAAATATATCTGAATAGATATACTATAAGACACATACTAATCAGAAACTCAAATGCCAGATATAAAGAGAGAATTCTGAAAGCAGCAGGGGAAAAGTGATTCATCACATACAAGGTATGCCCAATAAGATTAATGATTTCTCATAAGAAACAATGGAAGCGAGAAGGCAGTTACATGATATATTTAAGATACCAAAAGAGAAAATGTGCCAGCCAAGAATCGTACATCTGGCAAAATTGTCCTTCAAAAATGAGGGTGAGTTTAAAATATTTCCAGATAAACAGAAACTGAGAAAGTTTGTCACCAAGAGACCAGCCTTACAAAAAAGACTAAAGGTAATGCTGCAGCCTACAAGAAAAGACAAGAGAGAAAGGCTTGGAAGAGAGTTTAGAAATGAATATTATCAGTAAAAGTAACTAACATTGTAAAAAGAGTGGTGAAAATAAGATATGACAGACAAAACTCAAAGGACAAATAGGGTTAAGTAAGTACTGCCTTTACAGTAATAACACTGAAAGTTAATGGATTAAGCTTCCCAATCAAAAGTCAAAGACTGGCAGAATAGATTTTAAAAAAATATGAACCATCTATATGCAGTCTAAAAGTGATTCATCTTAGGCCCAAGGATAAAAATATGTTGAAAGTATGTATGAGTCAGTGTTCTCTAAGGACACAGAACTGACGGGTGGTAACTGAAAATCAGAGATACTTAACCTTTTTTGTTCCACAGACCCCTTTGCCAGTCAGGTGAAAACCATGGACCCCTTACTAAATCCACACTATACTGTGTATTATTTAATAAATATATTACACGCACACCAACACGTCCCCACAAGAATAATGTTGTTGTTGTTGTTGTTGTTTTATTTCAATTCAAACTCATATACCCCTTGTTAAGAACCCCTGCTGTAAATAGTATGAATAAAAATGTCTCACATGACCAAGGGGCTGCACAAGTCCAAATTTCATAGGGCGGGCCAGGGACTCAGATGAATGTCCTCATTGAATTCCCCAGGAGACCCTGGCTATTTGAGTAGAGATGGGGATTCTGTCTCTGAATGCTGAAATCATTTATCCTTTTAAGGTCTTCAGTTAATTAGATGAGACGTCACTCATTGCTGATAGCAATCTCCTAAGTTGATTGTAGATGTAGCCAGCCGTATATATGACCAACGCACCAATGATTAAAGTACATGCAATGCTCTTGTGTTACAATTAGCCCAGTGCTTGCTTGACCAAACAACTGGGCACCATTATTTGGCTGAGTTGACACATTAGCCTAACAATCACAGTCCACCCTTTAACAACTTGGCAGCCGTACATATTTCCTGCCTAACAATACTCAACTGTCCTGCATATAACCAGAAATGCACTAAATCCCTCCAGAATAGGGTACAAGACCTTGGGTAATACTCACTCTTAAACTTGACATCCTTAAATACTGTGACATGAAACTAATACAACTTATGACATATGATAAAGGACAAGGATAGGGACAATAAAACAAAGATATTCATTTTATGTACATATACAAACATACTCATAACAAAACGAGGAAGAAATATTCATGACCATTATAGTCCTCATTTCTGTAACTGGTCATGTGGTTGAAGCTCATATTTATCACTACCTTCTTCTACTACCCATTCCATGTTCCCACGACTCTCAACAAGCACCTCAGCTGGCCATGGTTCTTTGACTGGTGGGGTGATCGAAACTTTCATTCCTGAAGATTCTGGGCCATTGTTAGTCCTGTTTGGATTGGGTTGTTGCAATTTCCATTGACTTTAATCACAGGGCATGGTAATACAGAGATCTCTAAGGGATCTCCTGTATTCCAAGAAAACTCTTCTTTACCTCAATTTTGTATGCGCAGTCCTATTTCCCCTTTATAATCAGGATCAATTACCCCAGCCAGTACAGAAATTCCCTTCTTTGGTTGTTGATTCAGAGGCATGAGGAGCCAAAGTGGCCTGGTGGCTGTCTTAAATTCCAATTCAATGAAATTTTTTATTGTGTTACCTGGTGGAAGAACTCCTCCTTTTGGAACTAAGACCTGTAGAGCAGCAGAGCTGAAGGTTTCAGGGACAGGAAGCAAAAATTTTCCTACTGTATCACCAGGGGTAACAGTGAGTGGTGACACTCTTATTTCCACCCCTTGACTCCTAGATCCCTAAATCTTGGCTATGGGAGAAACAACACCATAGAATGGACGCTGATTTAGAGCATACATAGCCTCATGGAGAACAATGCCCCAGCCCTGCAAGATATTGCCACATAGTTTGCACAATAAATGAATCTTCAAAAGTCAATCCACCATTCTATCAATTCAGCTGCTTCAGGACAATAGGGAACATGGTAAGACAAGTGGATTCCATGATCATGTGCCCATTCCCACACATCATTTGTTGTGAAGTGGGTTCCTTGATCAGAAGCAATGCTGTGTGGAATACCATATCAGTGGATAAGACATTTGGTAAGTCCACAGATTGTAGTTTTGGAAGAAGCATTGTGTGCAGGGAAGGCAAATCCATATCCAGTGTATGTGTCTATCCCAGTTAGAACAAATCACTGTTCTTTAATGATGGAAGTGGTCCAATGTAATCAACCTGCCACCAAGTAGCAAGCTGATCACCTCAGGGAATAGTGCCATATTGAGGGCTGAGTATGGGTCTCTGCTGCCGGCAGATTGGGCACTCAACAGTGGCTGTAGTCATGTCAGTCTTGGTGAGGGGATATCCATGTTGCTAAGCCCATGCTTAACCCCCATCCCCACCTCCATGGTCACTTTGTTCATGACCCCATTGGGCAATGACAGGAGTGGCTGAGGAAAAGAGGCTGAGTGCTATCCACAGAACAGGTCATCTTATCCACCTGATTATTAAAATCTTCCTCTGCTGAAGTTACCCTCTGGTGAGCATTCACATGGGAATCAAATATTTTCATGTTTCTTGCCCACTGAGAAAGGTCTATTCACACACCTCTTCCCCAGACCTCTTTGACACCAATTTTCCAATCATGTTTCTTCCAAGTCCCTGACCATCCAGCCAAACCATTGGCAACAGTCCATGAATCAGTACACAAACACACCTCCAGCCCTTTCTCCTTCCAAGCAAAATGAACAACCAGGTGCACTGCTCAAAGTTCTGCCCACTGGGAAGATTTCCCCTCATCACTGTCCTTCAGCAACATCCTAGAAGGGGACTGCAGTGCTGCAGCTGTCCACTTTTAAGTGGTACCTGCAGATCGTGCAGAACCATCTGTAAACCAGGCCCAAATTTTCACTTCCTCAGTCAACTGATTATAAGGAACTCCCCAAGAGGCCATAGCTGTCAGCTGTAAAAGAAAAGGTAATGTGGCAGGTGTGGTGGCCATGGGCAATTGGGCCACTTTTTTATGTAACTTACCTGCATCTTCAGGACCCACTTGAGTTCTATCTTGTGTATACCACTTCTGCTTTATGATGGAGTGCTGCTGTACATGCCCAACTTTGTGGTTTGGTGAGTGTGGCAGTTTGAGATTATTTTAAGAATCCCAAAAAGAGCAATATTATGTAAGTAATCTATTTTTCTAGGTGTGATACCTTTTGATTGCATTAAATTCATCTGGGGGACCATTGATTAGATTATCTGTTAAGATTGCTGTAGTGATTTTTATTGGATATGTCAGTGAAGCAGAATTCAGGTTTAGTCCCCACCCCCTTGCTGGGTCTGACAGACAGACAGGAAGACAGAGCTCTGTCATTTTTTATTCCTGCCATGTGGCAGAAAGTAGAAGGCTCAAACAGCTCAGGCCCCAGAGAAAGAGGAGCCATTTGCCTAATAGCTTCCAGCTGAAATTGGGAAGAGAGCAGAATAGCCGAGACTGATATAGGAAGCCCTAAGTGACAAGCCCTATATGAGCTTGCAGGTGAAATCAGGAAGAAATTGGAGCAGCTGAGCCACAGAGCAGAAGCCCAGAGGGGAAGGAGAAACCAGACAGAGATCACCCATAATATTGCTTCAACACATGGCCAGCTGATTTTGGTGAGAAAGCACCTCTTATGATGCCTTGGAATGGTAAGCTTTTACTCCAAATAAATCCCCATTATAAAAGCCAAAAGATTTCTGATACTTTGCACTGGCAGCCCTTTGGCAAGCTGAGAAAGTGGATCAGAGAATACCCAGCTCATGATAGGCAACTCAGGTCTCATGGTAACTTGGTAGCACATGACTAAGTGTTCGGTCTGTAATAAAGCCCAGTAGCATGCCAAAAGCTATTTTTCAAAAGAAGAGTAGTTATCTGCAGAGGATAGCAGGGCTTTGCTCCAAAATCTGAAGGGTCTATGTTGTGATTCTCCTATATGGGCCTGCCAAAGGCTCCAGACAGCATCTCTATTTTCCACTGACACTTCCAGCATCATTGGATCTGCTAGATCAGATGGCCCAAGTGTCAGTACAGCTTGCACAGCCACCTGGACCTGTCACAGAGCCTCTTCTTGTTCCAATCCTCACTCAAAACTAGCAGTTTTTCTGATCATTCGGTAAATGGGCCAGGGTAGTACACCCAAATGAGGAATGTGTTGTCTTCAAAATCCAAAGAGGCCAACTAAGCACTGTGCCTCTTTTATGGTCATGGGAGGGGCCAGATGTGACAGCTATCCTTCACTTAAGAAGGGATATCCCAACATGGCCCACATCACTGGACACTCAGAAATTTCACTGAGGTGGAAGGTCTCTGTAATTTTGTTGGATTTATCTCACATCCTCTGACATGCAAATGCCTTACCATTAAGTCTTCAGAAATTTCTACTTCTTGCTCACTAGGTCCAATCAGCATGATATCATCAATATAATGGACCAGTGTGATGTCTTGTGGGAGGGAGAGATGATCAAGATCCCTGTGGACAATATTATGACATAGGGCTAGAGAGTTGGTAAACCCCTGAGGCAGGACAGTGAAGGTATATTGCTTCACCTGTTTCTGGTGGTCCTTACTAATGTCAATTGAGAATCATTTGCCATAACAATAGCTGCATACTTCTGAGGTAGGACAGTAAAAGTATATTGATTCACATCTTTCTGAAGGTCCTTAATAATGGCAATTGAGAAAAAAACATTTGCCATATCAGTAGGTACATACCAAGTACCAGGGGATGTGTTGATTTGCTCAAGCAATGATACCACATCTAGAACAGCAGCTGCAATTGGAGTCACCACCTGGTTAAGTTTACGATAATCCACTGTCATCCTCCAAGATCCATCTGTTTTCTGCACAAGCCAAATAGGAGAGTTGAATGGGGATGTGTTGGGAATCACCATCCCTGCATCCTTCAAGTCCCACTGGATCCACTGTGAAATGGACCTGAGCTAAAACTCCATTGAGCTCCATAAGCCCCTACTCTTACTGATATATCACAGTGACATTTTGGGTTACCTGGAATTAATGTTACTTCTGAGCTAGTGTCTAATATTCCCCAAAATATATGATCATTTCTTTTTCCCCAATGCATGGTTACCCTGGTAAAATACCATAGATCTCTTTGGGAGAAAGCTGGGAGGAAGAGCAACAGTATAAATTTTTGGCAGGTATAACACAATCCTTCCTCAAGGGAACTTGGACTTCCCCTCATTCGAGGGGCTCTGAGTTTGTAAACTGCCTCAAGTATGGAATTGATTAAGGGGCCATGATTATCCATTTCTGTAATACAAGTTAGTGTTTAGTTTACTCTATCTAGAACTCTTCTGCTTATACAGATCAAGCAGGAATTTAGGAGACTACCATCTATTTTACTTCTAGGAACCCTACAATCTAGTAACCAACGCCATAGGTCTATGTGACTCAGACTCTTTTGATTGCTACTTTGAGTCTGCCTTTCATTGTAGTTGCCACACCCACCTTGTCTTTGGTGATTAAGTGCTGCTACTTGGCTCCTGCCAGCCAGGGATCCTATCATCCTCATAGTGTTTAAGGATTCTACTTCCATGACAGCAGTTCCCACAGTATTATCTGGCCTACAGAGAAGAGTAACCACCAAGCTCCTCAGGGAAGATGGAGTTAGTATCACAAATGTATTCTTCACAGTCCTGGTGAAAAGTGTATCCTCTGGACATTCCTGGGGTGAGTGGGTAGATATTAAATGGTAAATCCATTCTAGCCTTCCAATCTGTCTAAGCCTTTGGATCCCCTATCTACAGTGTACCAGGGTAATTAGGGCATCCCAACCTCAGGCATTGCAGGCCATCTTTTGATCCTTTAGGTCATGTTTCAGCCAGCCACCCAAATAAATTTTTAGAGCTTTTTCTAATCCCTTGAGCTACAACATTGAATCCAGAATCTCTGCTTAGTGGGCCTGTATCAATAAATTCAGCCTGATCCAACTTTATATCCCTTCCACCATAATCCAATACCCTTAATATCCATTCCCACACATATTTCCCTGAATTCTGTATATTTAGAGTGGAAAACTCATGTAGTCCTTTTAGAGTATAGCATACTTCCTCATGAGACAGTTTGTACTTCACCTTTGGGGGGTTGTTGTGACTTTAGCCTAGTTATATGTCTAGAAGAGAAGAGGAGTGGTGTGTAAGGATAAGGAGAAGCATTAGAAGTGTCCTGTAAGCCAATTAACTCAGGGCATTCCCTTGAAGTTTCATCTGGTGAGACAGGATTGATCTCTTCAGGTGGGGGTTGGATGGCAAAGTCCTCAGGGCAGGGTGAAGATTGGGTGATGGTTTTTTCAGGGCAGGGAGGAGGTCAGTATTCCTTGGAGCAGGCTGGACATTGGGTAGTGCAGACTTGAGGTTGGGTAGTACCCTCCTCAGAGCAGGGAGGAGGTTGGGATTCCTTGGGACAGGCTAGAGGTTGGTTTGTGCAAGCTTGACAATGGTTGGTCTCCTCAATGCAGACCATTACAGGTTTGTTTGGCAATGTCTCAGCAGATTTTAGGGTTTCAATGTTCCTACTGCCATCACCATCAACCCATATGTCTCCATCCCAATTCTCAGGATTCCACTCCTTTTCAACCAATGCCCTCAATTTAACAGAAGATATCCTACAAGTTTGAGATTTTAATTTCCATTGTAACTCTGCTTCTCATACAATGAGACTCTGAGTCTGGTTTTCAGAGATCTCAAGTCTGCAGCTGCACATAACAAGATTTTCTTTCAGAGCACACATAGAAACTTTCACATTATTCATGTGTAGCACTTAAGTTGAAAATTTGAAGCCTTCAACTCCCTTTCTTTTGTAACTGTATCAAGCATATTTAGGAACAGTCAGCCAACATCATTGTACTTTTTAACTACGCAAAATTCTGTTAAGGTGTCAAAAATACTCTCACTCAGAGCCTTTCCTCTAGTAAGTATGGACATAGTCATATCTAGTGGTGATACTTTCCATATCTCTATTGCCATGCCATGCCATGGCCTCTTGAGTATTGGAAACACAGCCATTAGTGCCTTTGAATCTAATCTGAGTAGAGAGCCAATTGCAAAAATTCCAGAACCAATTCAGAAATCCCATCTTTAATATTCTATTTCTCAAGACCCACCCTACTCTGAGTACCAAGTTGTATTAGTCAGGGTTCTCTAGGGAAACAGAACCAACAGGAGATATCTGTAAATAAAATAAGATTTTGCAAAATTGTCTCATGTGATGGTCAGGATGCACACGTCCAAATTCCATAGAGCAAGCTGCAAGCCAGGGACTCAGATGAAGTTCCTTGTTGAAGTCCCCAGAAGCCCCTGGTTATGTGATGTAGAGATGGTGATTCCGTCTCTGAATGCTGAAATTACTTCCCCTTTTAAGAACTTCAATTGATTGGATGAGATTTCACTCATTGCTGAGGGCAATCTCCTCAGTTGATTGTAGATGTATCCAGCCATCTATGCAATCAACTCATGATTATTAAAGTCCATGAAATGCCCTTGTATTACAATTAGCCCAGTGGTTGCTTGACCAAACAACTGGGCATCATTACCTGGCCAAGATGACACATTAGCTTAACCATCATAAAGTGAAAGCACAGTATATATTATTAAAAGGGGCAATCCACCAAAAAGAAATAACAATCATAAATATCTGTGTACCTAACTATGGTGTTCCCTAAATACATGAGGCAAATGCTGGCATATCTCTACAATAATAGTTGGAGACTTCAATACACTGCTTACATCAATAGACAGAACATATAGACAGAACATCAATAAGGAAATAGAGAACTTGAACAATTTGATAAATGAACTAGTCCTAACAGACATTTACAGAACAATGAACCCCAAAAGAGTAGTATGCACATTCTTCTCAAATGCTCATGGCTTGTTCTCCAGGATAGGACACATGTTGGGTTACAAAACTGGTCTCAATTCATTTAAAAAGATTGAAATTATACAAAGCACTTTCTTTCTCTGATCATAATAGAATGAAGCTGGAAATCAATAACAGGCAGAAGACTGGAAAATGCACAAAGACAAAGATATGGAGGTTAAACCATACACTCTTAAGCAACCAGTGGATCAAAGAAGAAATTGCAAGAAAAATCTATTAAGTATATTGATATGAATAAAAATGAGAACACAACATATCAAAACTTAGGATGCAGCAAAGGCAGTACTATGAGAAAAATTTATGGCACTAAACAACTACATTAAAAAGGAAGAAAGAGCTAAATTCAAAGACCTAACTAAACCCCTGAAGGAACTAGAAAAAGACCAGCAAACTAATCCCAAAACAAGTAGAAGGGAAGAAATAACAAAGATTAGAGAAGAAATAAATGAAATTGACAACAAAATCCAAAGATGGTTCTTTGAGAAGATCAACAAAATTGACAAACCCTTAGCTAGACTTACAAAGCAAAAAAGAGAAAAGATGCAAATAAATAAAATCATAAATGAGATAAGCATTGCTACTGACCCCACAGAAATAAAAAGGATTATAAGAGGATACTATGAACAACTGTACGCCAACAAACTAGACAACCTAGCTGAAATGGACAAATTTTTCGAAACACACAACAGCCTACATTGACCTTAGAAGAAATTAAAGACCTTAACAAAACATTCACAAGTAAAAGGATTGAAAAAGTCATCAAAAACCTCCTCAAAATGAAAAGCCCAGGAACCAGATGGTTTCACAGGTTAGTTCTCCCAATCAATTCTTTATTGCTTTTGTATTCAGGAAAAGAAACTAATTTTTATAAAATAACTAATATGAAATAACTAACACATATACGAAAGAATTGAGGTCTGAAATTAGGCTTTGTAGATGGATGTAATACCATTACTCTTTTTTCCATATATCCTTGTTAAGCAAAGTTAGTCAAATAACCCCTAAATGTACATATTTAAAGTTCACATACTTTGATTCCACATCTGAACTCAAATCAGACATCTAATTTTATTAGTTATAATCACTTATAATATTCAACAAGTTTCTCCTTTCTTTTTGGGAAAGCAATCTTCAAAATTAGTTAGTGATATGGCTCTTAAACAACAATAAGAATCATAAGTTTCAGGCAAATTTATAAAACAAATGAAAAAAATGAAAAGAAGTATTTAATTCATAAATTATCAGGCACAAGATATATAATTAACGCAGGTAATTACAGATACTGCCATTTATTGGGCATCCAAGTTCCTCAGTGAAATGTATGAAGCCTGGAAGACTTTGCAAGAAATTTTGCTTTTCTTTTGCTACATTTTCCTTCCATGTCTTCAGATGAAACTATATGAAAGAGGGATAATAAATGAAAATTTATGCAGAAGTGCCTTGTAAAACAAATTATGAGAACAATCTCACAGGATGCATTCAAATATAATCATACTTCTATATCCTTTAATAATCATGAAAACATGTGGGCTACAGATTTGTGGCAGGATTTTATACTTTATCTGAAATTCTATTCTTGAGAAAATTAATGCAGACTTTAATGGAAATAAGTAGGTAATTTCAATTGATATTGTATTTTCCTATTCTCTAAGCCTTTATGTGTCATTAAAGTAATATATTTTTCCTCATTTTAAGCATTTTTACAAAATATAAATATAAGTTAAACAAACAGTTGTGAATCTGAAAAGAGTTTACTAGTGGAATGTTTCATTGACAGAAGGGTAATTTTAATATGTTTAATATTCTAAAATGAATACTAAATTCATTAAATATAAATATTAAAAGATAACTTAAAATAGTTATCTTTTTCAATATACTGAGGTTTTACAAGAAAAGATTGCCTTAATAAAAGATGTTCTTATAAGAATACAAACATACAAACAAAGACCCAACATTAGTTAGTATTGACTTCAGAAAACCCAAAAAGTAAGCCACCTCTATGATTGGTTTTACTCTTGGCAAAGCATTTTTCCTTTGTAGCATGTGTCCTAAGATTTTAGGCTCATCTATAATTTGGGCACTGTATTAGTGCTGATGCAAAGTACCAGAAATCTTTTAGCATTTTTAACTGTAAAGAAGCTTACAGTTACAATGCCATAAAGCACAAATTACTTCCCTCACCAAAGTCTGTTGCCACATATTGGAGCACAATGGCTGCCAGTCTCTGTGAGGGCTTAGCCTTCCTCTTCCTCCTAAGGCTCCATGGTCCCAGCTCCTTCCATTCTCAGCTGTAGGCTAACATAAGGCTTGTCTCTCTACCAGGGGCTTCTTTTCAGCTTTCTCAGCTGTTCAGGGCACTGGTCTCTTCAGCTGCAGACTATCAGGCGAATAGCTTGTCTCTCTCCCCAGGGATCTGTAAAACTAAACTCTCTGTGATCACCTTCTCCATGTGTTTTCTTCTCTGTCTTTGATTGGGCATCTGTTTATATAGCCACAGCTGTAGCCTAGCTGTAGGCAGGGACTCAGAGTCACCCTAATGATGTGGTAAAATAAAAGCCCTAATCTTGATTTAATAAAGTAAAAATGAAGCTTCTGAGTCTAATACAATCTAATACACCCAGAGGAACGGACCAGTTTACAAACACAATCCACTATCTATTTTTGGAATTCATAAACAATATCAAACAGCTACAGGCACAATGCATAATTAAGTAGCAAAGTCAGAAAAGCTATGAGGAACTGAACTATGCTTACCTCTGTGGTCTGCCATACATTTTCTATGTGCTTATTCTGCTGTCTCTGATTCTATCATATACATTGGAAAATCATATGTGTTTAGAACTCCTGGAAGAAATGTTCTTATCAAAATACCCAAAGTCCTATAATAATAAGACAAAAGCTCTTACACAAAATTGGAGAGACATTTCACTGGTGAATCATTGTGTAACAGACTTATTTTATCCCACTGTTGAATATCAAAGAAAAAGAGCTTAAAATCTATATTAGGAAAACTAGAAGATCACAGAGAGATTTAGGCAAACTAAAATACAATCTTCAGAAAACTAAAAGCTCCCCAGTAGTAGTAGGGGTGCAGGAACTAAGACATCACCAGTAAGGATATAGAGTAGTAAAGTTTAATGGAGTTTAAATTTACCTAAAATTTTAAATAGCCACAAAATTTCTCCTATGGATTAAGAGCCATATGAAGTACATAATATGGAGGGATTTGAGTCATTTTAATTCTCTCTTTGAACACTTTCAAAATTAATGATAGATGTATTAGTCAGCCAAATGGGTACTGATGCAAAATATCAGAAATCTGTTGGCTTTTATAAAGGGTATTTATTTGGGGTAGAAGCTTACACTTACTAGGCCATAAAGTGTAAGTTACTTCTCTCACCAAAATCTGTTTCCATGTGTTGGAGCAAGATGGCTGTCGATGTCTGCAAGGGTTCAGCCTCCCTCTTCCTCTTAAGGCTTTGTGGTCCCAGCTTCTTCCAATCTCAGCTGTAGTCTTGGATAAGTCTCATCTCTCTCCCAGGGCTCATTCCTCTCCAGGCTCAGCTGCTCTGTTCTCTCCACAAGGTCAGCTGTAAACTATCAGGCTCTCTCTCTTCCCAGGGCCTCTGCCATGTCTATGGAGCCATCTCTATTCCTCTGTGTTCTTCTGTGCGTTTACTTCCCAGGGCTCCAGCATCCAAAACTCTCTCTTCTCTGCCATGTGGTTTTCTCTGTGAGTCTCCACCCACCAAGGGGGCAGGAACTCAATGTCCTACTGATGTGGCCCAATTAAAGCCCTAATCATAATTTAATCAAGTAAAAGTGCAACCTCTGAACTTAATACAATCAAAGAGGAACATGCCCAGAGGAACAGACCAGTTTACAAACATAATCCAATATCTATTTTCAGAATCCATAAACAATGCTAAACTGCTACAATACATTAATGATACATTGCTACAGTGTGCACTCCATTAGTTTTGCATGCTTTTGACCCCAGTTCCTAGCAGAGTATTTGGCACAAAAGGAGACTCAAAAATATCTGAGAAAAATAAAAACAAAGTATAGAATTATAAACAGAAAAAAATAAAAAAGCTGACTTTACCCAACCATATCAATAAACATATTAAATGGTAATGGTCAAAACACTCTGGTTAGAAGGCAAAAATGGACAGATTTCATAGAAAATAAAGACTTAAATATTGGCAGCCTATAAGAGATCATTTTTAGCATAAAACCACAGATAGGTTGAAAGTAAATGTGTGGAAAAAATTTATTATGCAAACATTAAGGAAGAAATAAGGAGCTACATTAATGTCATTAATATTGACTTAGAAACAATGAGTAATATCAGAGGCAAAGAGAAATATTTCATAATATTCAAAAGGATAATCCATAAGATAAAAAAAAAAAAAACTATTATAAATAACTATGCTACTAAAATCCTAGGCCCAAAGTACATTTAAAAAAACTGACAAAATTACGTGGAGAGAGACAATTCCACATAGTAGGAGATTTTGAACTCTAAGCAACTGAAAAAAACATAAGTAGACAAAAATTGCTCAAAATATAAAATATTTGAGCAAACTATAAACCATATGGAAATAATTTTCATGTATAGAATGCAACAGCTGACACCTAGAGAATAAACATTATTTCTAGTGCATACAGCATGCTTAAGAAAATGGATCATATACTGAACAATAAACCACCTATAATTAAATTTGAGATCAATAACAATATAATATCTGTGGTTGTTTGAAGCTTTTATGGATCCCAGAAAAATCATGTTCTTAGAGCTAATCCATTCCTGTGGGTGTGGGCCTATTTGTAGATGGAACCTTTTGATTAGATGACTTCAGCAAGGCATGCCCCAAAGTGACTCTTAATCCTCTTCCTAGAGTTCCTTTATAAACAGGATGAATACAGAGAGAGAGAACACACAGAAGCAGAGAAAGAAAGCCAGAGGAAGTCACAAGCTGAAGCAACAAAACCCAGAAGAGAAGGGAGACTGGAAGATGCCACCATCTGCCTTGCCATATGACAGAGGAGCCCAGGAATGCTGGGAGCCCATCTTTGGGGAGAAAAGCACCACTTGATGAAGACTTGATTTGGAAATTTTCATGTCCTCAGAACTGTAAACATTTCAACTAATCAATCCCCATGTAATAGCATATATGCATTCCCACAGCCTAGCAAAGTAATGCAATATCTAAGGAAACCCTAAATATCAAAATACTAATCAACACTCTAGTAAATAAATCATGGGCCAAAGGAAAAATTTTAAAAATATATTTTTAAATCAATGGCTATCAAAATACAACTTGTCAAGATGGAAAAGCTAAAACAGTGTTCAGAAACATGTTTATAATTTTAAATCATTAAATTCAAAAAAAAGAGGAAAGATTTTAAATAAATTACCTAATGTTCCATCTTAAGAAAATAGAATAGCAAAGTAAATCCAAAGTAACTTGAAGAAGGAAATACTAAAGGTAAGAGTGTAAATAAAACCAAAAGAAAACAACAGACAGACAGAAAAACTTAACAGAGGCAAACCTGCTTTTTTTTTTTTTTTTTAACATGTGAAAGATCAACAAAATTGACAAATCCCTAGAGTGGTAAACTAAAAATGATGGTAAACAGAAATTGCCAATATCAAGAATGAAATGCAAGTTTTTACCGTATACTGTATAGATATTAAAGGAAACTTAGAGAAAACTATAAACAAATTCATGCCCAGAATTTCCACAACTTAGATGAAATGGACCACTTTCTTGTAAAACACAACTTATCAAAATTTACAGTAGAGCAATGAAAACATTTACATGACTGTATCTAAAGAAGAAATTGAATTTCTTATCAAAAAACCTGAAAACAAAACTACCAGCCTAACTAGTTTTGCTTGTGAATTTTATCACATATTTAAGTATGAAATAATACTTTACATAATTATTTAAGGAAGTACAAGAGGAAAGAAGACTGTTCTTTTTAGTTTCAGAATAGCATTAACACTGAAACCTTATAAAAAACATGAAAAAGATGAAAATTGCAGACAAAGCACAATCAGTTATGAATGTTGATGCAAATATCCTAAATAAAATTAGCATATCTAATGGAACAATGTATAAATGGATAATGATGCATCATGATCAATTATATTTTACCCCAGAAATTCAAAGCTGGTTGAATTTTTGAAAATCTGTTGTACATCACCACATTCACAGAAATAAAAGGAGAAAAAGTCATAGAAATCTTTCAGGAGGTATAGAGAAAGCATTTCATGAAATTCAACTCACACTCATAATAAAATGTCTCAGCAAAATAGAAATAGTTGGGAATTCCCCAAAATGATGAAGGACACTTATAAAAAGATGTTACAGCTAACATCATTCCCAAAGGTGAAAGAAAGAATTTTCCTTCAAGATTAGAAACCAGTCAAGGATGATGGGTTTCACCACTTCTGGCCAATATTGGAGGTACTAGCTATTGCAACAAGGCAAGTAAAAGGCAAAAAAAAAAGAAAAACCCATAATGGTCAGAAAGAAAAAAATATTGTTGTTCCTAGTGGTAGATGATATAATTGTTTACATAGAAAATCTTTTATAATCTTCAAAGTAACTTCCAGAATGAGTAAATGAATTTAATATTGTTACAGGCTTAATATAGGACATGAACTGTGTTCTTAGAGAATAGCTGTGAGCAATTGGAAAATAATTGTCCTTTAGTGACTGGCTTACTTCACTTAACATAAGGTCTTTGAGATCCATCCATGTTCAGACAACATCTTTTGCTATAAATTTATTTTTGCAAATAATTTAAACATTATTTACAGATAATATTTCATTTGCAATTTTAACAGATTGTGTGACTTGGAGGTTATTAATAATTAAGAGATGTTTATTTCTTTTTGAAATTTCAGAAGGACTCATTGACGGTTTTGCTTTTAATATTATTTTCTATTTTGCTAATTTATTTATTAATTCCTATTGATTGAATTATGGTCAAAGGATATTTTCTAACATGGTTTTTATAGTTTGTATTTCATGAAGTTGTCCTTCATGGCAAAATATATGGACATTTTATAATGTTCTCTGATTTATTGGGAAAAATATTTTCTGTTATCAGAGCTTAGATGTTCATATGTGTCTATTGTACTATACAAGTCCCCTATATGCTTTAACATGTTTATTTATTTGAATTATCATCTAATATTATTCTTCCACTATTAATGCTTTCGTATTTGTTTTTTGAATTCCTTGCTGCTCTTTCCTAATACATTTTGAAGTTACTTTGTTATGGAGATTTTTCCATATCCTTGGATATAGTAACTATTAGTGTTAGGCCCCAAAGCTGGGCCTTTGGGGATAACCAGAGAAAAAACTTTAACATGAGAGTTAGGAAGAATTTACATTTATTATGTCATCAGACAGGAGCCAAGGCTGGTCTAAATCAGACCCGACTCCCCACGCTGTGGTTTCACTCTTGCTTAAATAGCTAAGTTACTACTTAGCATTTTCTTTGATTATGCATTAGCTTTTATGCGTATGGATGAACATACACAGCTAGTTATATAATTGTATGATTACTATGTTCAGGAAATCATGCTTGCACATAAATTGCATGGTCAAAAAAAGGGTGGATAACTCCACCCCTGGGTGGGAAATTTTGTATGTTAATTAAGCAAGTTGAAGTGAGAATAGCAAAGGGCTTCTTCTGCACAGGTCCAGCCAACCGATTGAAGCTGGTTTTCATACTTCATTGCTTTAACAGGATATTCTCTACCACAAGAAATGGAATTTGGCACCAAGAGAGGGTTGCCTCTCATTATCTTTTAATTTACATATAATTCTTTCCTTTGTATCCTAGCAACAGGGAGAGAAACAAGTTACTTTCAGGTATTCGGTCATCCCACATCCATCAATTCCCTACTAGTTTTTGGCGATATTGTTGCAGGGGAAAGGGATAAAGTTCAGATCTTCTGTATCCACTTCCTGCTGACACTATGTGCATTGATCTCTTAGGAAACTATAGTAAGAGGGTGGTCTGAAGAGGAAAAGTCAGTCTGTTAGAGTTTGCAGTTGCTTTTGAATAAAGCATTGCATTCATGATACGAATATGGGTGCAAATGCCAAAAAAATTAAGATAATAATTAATGAAGGGGAGCAGCCACTTGGTGAAACTGGACAGGTTCCAGAACGAGAAGTTATTTCCCTGTGTTATGAGGTTATTCGCTTTGTTCTTTAGTTTCTTAATGCTCTCACTTCTCTGGAGAGATTAGTGGCTAAGTATAATGATGCAGCTGCATTTCAGTAGATGCTGTGATCCTTAAGAAGGTATACAAAGGGATTAATTGCATTGCTTTCTTTGATCATTTGTGGTGTTACATGATTTGGGGTTAGCTTTTACAAAAGTTTGTTGAATTTTGTTTAAGTAGGCTCTCCTGGCTAATGCTTTCAAGGTGCAGATTAACTGAAGTATTCCACAGTACAGCTGTTGATTGTGCAAATTTACATAGTACCAACACTATTGTAGAGGTTTTGGATGATTTGCAAAACAGGTGTGAGGGATGATGAGTATTTTCCTCAAGGCTAGTTAATTGTAAGTCCTATAAGAGAAAGAACAGAATTAGTACCTGGTGGAATTTTTCTTTTTTTTCTTTTTGAATAATAACTACAGGTTCCCAATGGGCTCCACTTCATATTTCCCTTCATGCTCATGTGTGGTCTCTGGTTTAGGACCTCCTTTATCTTCTGGATCTGATTAGTAAGGTTTTGCTCTGGTATGATGGACCCAGAACTTGATTCTCTATCACTTAAGAGCAGAATGAGAGGTTAATAGTACTGTGTAAGGTCCCTCCCATTTAGGTTTAAGCTGATCTTCAGGGTGTTTGTTTTTCCAAACTTTCAAAAAGAACCTGATCCCTGACTGAGAAGGAGTGGAGAGGCTGGTCAGTTGGGTCTTTTAGGTACATATTTGCTCTCCTAAATGCAAGGCCCACTTATGGAGGGCTCCTTCTAAGGTTATTGGGGAATTGGGTTTTTCCCTTGGGTTGCTTAGAAAGGGCCTTCTGTACATAAGCGTGAAAGGACTTAACTCAAGTCCTCTTCTAAGGGCCACCCTGACCCCAAGGAGAGCTAGATTAGGTGTTTCTGTCCATTTTAACTGTGTTTCTTGACAAATTTTATTTAAGGTTTTCTTTAAAGTATAGTCCATCCTTTTCACCTTTCCTGATGACTCAGGTCTCCAGGCTGCATGCAATTTCCACTTAATTATGAGACATTGGTTGATAACTTGCACCACAGCTGAACTAAAAGTCATTATCTGACTGGATAGTTTGGGGCAGTCCAAACCTTGGGATGATTTCCTAGAGAAGGAACTTAGTCACCATGGAATGCTGTTTTGTGCATAGGGAAAAGTTTCCACTTATCCTAAAAAGAGATTTACAAATACTAAAAGATACTTAAATTTTCTTGTAGTTTATAATAACGTTTTGGGTGACTCCTATTTCCCATGGGTTTAAGATTCCCAACCAGTGAGGCTGCATAGGCCAGCACCATGGCCAAGTGATCTCATTTTTCCCATTTGTATGGTTTGAGGTATAGGCAACAACAGATTATTATTACTTCCCCTTTTGGGCTGTAGGGCTACTGGTCTTTAATTCCTATTCTCAGGGTTTGCATCGGTCTTCCTATTAGCATTTCCCAATTGAAGCAGGGGCTGTAACCTGAGGTGCTGAATTTAAACAGGCTAAGGTTGGAAACAATTTCTTAGTTCATTGTTGTAAAGATCCCTTATTGCTTTTTATTTGACCCTTAGAAAGGCTATTCATCCTTTTTATAAGACCTGCACCAGTGGGGTTATAAGGCAGATGGAACATAAGACTGCATGAGGTGATCAGTAAATGGAGGTTCTTGGTTACTGTTAATTTGGGCTGGCACCCCCTAAAGGGCACTTACTTTTTATTGGTAGAAAATAGAAGCTAGTTGGTTACAAGAGTTCTGTGGTAGTGTCTGTGGCAGTGAAAACATACCTTGCAGAGAGGACTGATGTAATCCACTTGGTGTCATGCTGCTGGAGTCTGTGCTTGGCCAATAAGTTCCATCTGGTGAGTTAATGGTTGCAGTCATTGGAGTGAGCATGATGGACACTCATGGATGATGTCCACAATCTGCTGGCAAGTAACAGGTAGCTGGAGCTGCTGCCACAGGGTCTGGTAGCCTCAATGTCTGATTTTCCTGAGGAGCTATTTTACTGTTTCTCGGATCTCAACAGCATGGTTTTAGATCTTCGCGAGGGTATGTGCCTCAACAGTCCCAAGAGGTGTGTTAGAGGAGTGGGCAGGGACATGATAGACAGTTACTTGTCATTGCTGGCAGGTGTCTCAGTTGTCTTTCCACAGATCTCTCCTCCACAGAGGGCAGCCCATGACAGTCCATTGTTTCTGTCTTGTTTCTAGTATTTGCAATTCACCCCTGGATAGAGATGGTAGTTTTCAGAGTGACTGGACACTATTGGATTGAGCCCTCTACTTGCAATGGGGCATGGTATATTGTGTATAGTTGTTTTTGCAAGGGGCTACATCATAATTTGGTCCCCTTCCACAACTGGGACCAAAACCCAAGGGGCATTTGCTTGGAATGTTGCCTTTGCCACAACCCCACCCAAAGTTAATATTGGTGCTGGCTACATCCAATTCACAGTGTAAATTAGGGTCCATCCCCTTTATGGCTTGAGTCTGTGCTATTACTCTATTTTTTAAAAAGCAATTTTCTGGGGGGTCCTCCATTCCCATGTATAACCTTTTCTGATTAATACATACATATTTGAGCTAAATGAGTGATTAAGGATTTCTGGAACCCCCAGTAACCTCAAAAAGGTCATTAATTGTTTTGGAGTTTCAGGACACGATAAGATTAAAGTACGAAAAGCGATTTTGATAAAACAGACTCTCTGCTTTTGTATATTAACATAGGCACTTATTTAATTATTTTGGCCATTTGAATAGAGCTCTTTTAAGAATTTTTATTTGTTAATTTAATATTACCATCTGGAGGTATGAAAATATACACTGAACGAACAAACAAACACAAAGAGTTAAGATAAAACAGAAACTTAAAGTTTACTAATTTGACTTATAATTCTTACTTCTTTGGTATGGTTGTTTCCAAGCATTCCATCATTTCACATCTTTGATTTTTACTGCTTTTAAGATCTTTGACTGGGACTGAAGGGGACTCTCACAGTATTAACTCACAACTTTTTAGTTTCTTTATCTTTCTACAACTCAAAGAAGATTTGAACATATGGGACTTTTTGCCCATTTTCTTGCTGTTTACAAAACAAGTTTAATTGCAATATAGTGTTAAATTTTAAAGACCCATTTTTTGGCCAAATTTCACTGTCATTTTTTTTTTTTTTTTTTACCAGGAGGTACCGGGGATTGAACCCCTGTCTCTCCATATGGTAGACGGACGCCCAATTTCTTGAGCCACATCCGTTTCCCTCACTGTCATTTAATTTATACCTAGGTTAAGCTTCATTACCAAAAATAATTTATGCTTCTGTAATCCAGATCCCCCAAATTTAGACCAATTTTTTAGGATCCATCCTAGTGGTGAGCACTTGGGTGCATGCCTCTTTCCCCATGGTGGCAGAAAGAAAGAGAGAGAGAGAGAGAGAACAGCCAAAGCAAAGGCACAAAAGGCAGCAGGCTTCCCCTTTTAGGGAGCAAGGGAGTGGGATTCAAACCCACAAAACCTCTCCTGCTATCACTAAACCTCCGCTACCTTAACGAAGGTAAACCAAACGTTAACTCCCAGTTAGCCAAAGCCAAACAGTGGGTTTCCCCTGTAAGGTAGTGAGGGAGTGGGACTCAAACCCATGAAACCCCGCCCACTATAACCAAACCTTCACTACTTTAGTGAAGGTAAACCAAATGCTAACTTGCAATTAGTCAAAGCCGAAGAGAAACGACAAAACTGAAACCAAATGCTAACGCGTGGTCAGCCAGAAGAAAAAAACAAACAGAAGTAATAAATAAAGGAATGAACTCACCCACCACAGGAAGGAGACAAACCGGTTCTCTATCCTAATCTCATGAGCCAATTCCATCAGTGGCTGGAAAGGGACTCTGCCCCGGGTAACACCCGAGTCCTCAGGAAAATCCTGAGTGACCACTGGAGTCAGGGATGCCTCGGTGTGGACAACTCACTCCACGGTCCACCTCAGAAGCATTCTTTGGTTACCATTTTTATTTATTTATTTATTTTGGTCCCAGCAGAGTCACCAATTTGTTAGGCCCCAAAGCTGGGCCTTTGGGGATAACCAGAGAAAAAACTTTAACACGAGATTTCGGCAGAACTTACATTTATTATGTCTGTAGACAGGAGCCAAGGTCGATCTAAAGCAACTCAGACCCTTCTCCTTGTGCTGTGATTTTACTCTTGTTTAAACAGCTAAGTTACTACTTAGCATTTGCTTTGATTGTGCATTAGCTTTTATGCATATAGATGAACATACATAGCTAGTTACATAATTGTGTGATTAGTATGTTCAGGAAATCACGCTTGCATATACATTGCATGATCAAAAAATTATCCACCCCTGGGTGGGAATTTTAGTATGTTAATTAAGCAAGTTGAAGTGAGGATAGCAAGGTGCTTATTCTGTGAAGTCCAGCCAACTGGTTGAAGCTTTTTTTAATACTTCATTGCTTCAACAGGATATTCTCAACCACAAGAAACAGAATTTGGCACCAGGAGAGGGTTGCCTCATTACCTTTTACTTTACATATTATTCTTTCCTTTGTATCCTAGCCATAGGGAGAGAAACAAGTTACTTTTAAGTATTCGGTCATCCTACATCCATCATTAGCACTATGAAATATATTTTCTGGGAAAATATTTATACTTTAAACTAGATATTGATATGAAAATTAATATTGTGACCTCATAATTTTTTGTTAGTGGTGATGTTATTGATTACCAAGTATGGCTTTGTCTTTCTTTTTATCTTTAAAATCTCTGCAATATTTGTTTTAGGTTTATAATTCTCTTAGATATATCTAGCTCATAGTTAGTGACTTTTTTAGTCTTCAAGTCTTTTCCTTTTACTAAAGATTGTGACTTTTCATTTATTTTGTAGCACAGAATCTGGAGGCAGCTATGTGTATTAAAACTCAATCCATCACTTTCTAGTTGCCTGACCATTGACACATTATTTAATATCTCTGAACATTGATTTCTTCACATATAAAATAAATATAACAATTGAACCTGTATAAAAGTATTATGAACATTTAATGGCTTAATATTTTGTAAAGATTTAGAACAGTGTTTGTACATAGTATGCTCTCATTAGTTGTGAGATACCATTTCATCGTCATTATTTTCACTATAATTTTTTTCTTCCTATTCTTTATTTACTGCATTTTGTTTTATCATCATAACTTTTTAATGTTATATTTTCTTATTTTCATGCTAAATGGTGCTGGCTTCAGTAAGATGGCCTTGTCTACAAGGTCAGAGGCCACAATGGGCATGGATGTCATTCCTTCTTCATGGGGTTCCAGTTTCCCCTCATGAGTTTCCAACCTGCATGTCATCTCCCCTTTTTGCCCACCTACCTGTGAACTTTGGTTCCACCATAAAGGTGGTGACACTTTTGCAGACTCCATAGTTGTATAACCCAATCACCTGTACATATATGTTTTTTTTTCAGTAGGAAAATTCATACGTATATATGTACCTCTTTCTCCATCTAACGTTTGAGGGAAATCTAAAATTCTGACTTCTTTGAAAGATTTCCTATTTTCTGTATTTAATCACACTAATACTCTTATCCAACAGTTTTCACAGACTATAGGAAAAGAAGCATACTATTTCTCTCTGATAATGCAGCACCAGCCAGACTGCAGGTCTTTCATAAATTCATTTATCCATAGGCTTTAGCCGTATTTTGACTTAGAAGACCAAATGGCTTGTAGTTCTTGTAAAAGGAACTTTCTCTGTCGAGTTTTCCATATCCTCGGAATTCTGGTCAAATGAGTATAGCATTTTCTTAGTTTTAGACCCTGTAATTTCCTATTCTATGGTACTTAACTTGTAAAGATTTGACATTTCTCCTCACAACACCCTGTAATTACTACCATAATTATCTTTCCTATCAGATTCTATAGCCTAGACCAAGAGAAGAATGCTTTTATATCAAAAGAATTATAAGATTTTTAAATTAACATTTCTAAAAATCTTATGAACTTTTTATGGGAAAAGACACTTTGTTCTTCAGGTTGCTATGAGTTGGCTCAAGGTTTCACAAGCCAAAAGTTCAAATCAAGGCACTGAGTAGAAGAATTACCTCCTCCCAAAGTCAGTAGCATTAAGGCTGGCCACCCGTAATCTTTGCTGTTCTGTGGCTTGTATCCTTGCCTCTCATCATATGGCAATGTACTCTATTTTCTCTTCCTGGTTCCATTGAATTCTTGCTTCTCACTCCTTCCTATGGCTTTCTCTGCATTACTTCTTCTTATAAAGAACTCCAGTAATCCGGACTAAGGCCCAATGACATTCAGTTTGGCTACACCTTAACTATCTTCAAGAGATCCTATTTACAGTGGGATGCAGATTTACATAGGAATGCAGATCAAGACTAAAAACATGTCTAAATTGGGGTACATAGTTAAATTCACTGATTCTAAGGTCCACACACCAGAGATAAAGAATATGTAATATTAGATAAAATGAACTATTGATATTTTTGAAATCGAGATACTAGCATTGGAAGTGGTTATAAATACTATCGAAATTAGCGAACTGAAATGTAGTCTAGCAATCATCTTCATTGAATGATGTTGAAATGCCAAAAATCCCATAAAGGAAGAATGCAAGCTCTTTAGGAAAAGGCATTTTGACATGGATTTAATATATTCAACTCGGTCACCCAAGAGGGTTCCTGAGGACATTCCCTTCTTTCCTAAAGTCAAACCAGGATTTTTTTTACAAGTCTATGAAGGTGTAGTTTGTGGCATCTGAGAGAATCTCCACATGCATCCTTGATCATCACAGTAAAATGTATTATGGAAATAAAGGTGAAATAGAATCCCCTGAAATTGCCCTCCATGCAAAATTGTAATCCAAAAACAATAGTGTCTCCTTGGGCACTATTGCCTTATGAAGTGTAATATCATTCGCATAGATTTAAAGATGCAAATGTACTGATTCCTATCACATATCTATCTCACTCAACATTTGCTTTTCAGAGGACAGATGAATTGTGGAGGGTGACAGTAGTGATTCCAAATCAATAACTATCCTGACACCTAATATGCAGCTATCATACAATTTTTCCCTCTATTCCACCAAGCAGAAAATTCCAGAAACATGGGTAGCCACATGCATTCATAACTTTCTGAATATTCTCTCTTACCTCAGAATTCTATCATTCTTTTTTCTCTATCATAATCTAGTCAGCTACTCTATTGCCTTTCTCAATATCCACAAGACATCACATTCACTGAAATGATTATATTATGCTGATAGAATTTGGTAAGTGGAGTAAGAATTAGAAAGTAACCAAGTCTCTTGATTAGACATATACATGTCAGAATGTGAGAAGTACATCAATAATTTCTATAGTCAACTGGTCTGGTGAATATCACAATATATCTCCAAAGAGAAATACCAGGTGAATAATGTTAAACAGGAGCAGATTGTTTTTTGCTATTGTAATTTAGCAGTTTAAGCATGGGAAAGAAAGAACGTATTCTTGTTAAGTAGCCCTAAGTTTTATTTGTGGTAGATTGCTATTCAACATCCAGAATACCTGCCTTCAATTATGTTTTACTGAAATGCAGAGATCTGAAATATACCATTATTTTTTTCAGACTTCCTTTCTAAGCTATTGGCCATGAATAGTGGTACACTGATCAGATGCATTCATCCAGAGACCCTGCAGGACAAAAGTGAAGTGGACACTGCTTCTCTGATAGTGCTGATTCCACTTGCAAACACCAATCTTTAGTGGCATTCACCCATTCTCACAATAATCATATAGCAAGTAAAACTTGGGTTACTTTCATTGGAATAAAAATGCATTTAATGACAGTGGTCTAATGTGGATTTAGTAGTTGTGGTGTGACTCTGTTGTGTATAGTTTTAGACATGAAAGATACTGATCTCTCTATCATGGCTAATGTGGTATGATGTTGAAGTCAAGCATCCTTTGTCAGCTCTCTAAATCCTGAATCACAACTAAGTTTGAGTACTGCTAAAAATCAACATTTAGTGGTCTTTTCCTGATTTTCCACATTTTCAATATTTCTTGATTGTGGCAGAAGTAACAGTTCCCCTGATGAACAAGCTCTGTGAGGTTTATCTGGAAGTTATTCCTAGAGACCTAACTAGAGCACCTCAAACTCTCAAATTTGCACTGGTTTGGAGACTACCTAATCACCTGTTGCCCAGCTGAGTCAAAAGAGACAGAGGTGCTAGATTTCTCAATACAAAGTAGCAGAGAGCAGAGCATTTTACAAAGAACTCCAAAGATCTGTAAAGGGTCTTCATCAAGTATTCAGCAATTATATTTGTGCAGAAATGCCAGGGCCAAAGAAATAACCATTCAAAAGGATTAGAGAAAATAATGCCCAGCCCTCAAAACAGGACCAGAAACAGGGATTGTCCCCACCAGCTTTACTTCCTCTTTCCCAATTATTTTCCTTTTATTTTTCCTCTTTTTACAATATCTAAAGCCTTTAACATAAAACTGAATAGAAGTGGTAAAAATGGACTTTCTTGCATTGGTCTGAATCTTCAAATGAAAGCACAATCAAATATCATGTTCATTGTGGGGTTTCGTAGATACCTTTAAACAATCTGATAGTGTTCCTTTCTATGCCTAAATGTTGAGTTCTTATCATGAATTGCTGTTGGATTTTGTCATCTGATTTTTCTGCTTCTATTGAGATGATCATGTGTTTTTTCTTCTTTATTTTCTTAACATAATATTTAACAATAAATGATTTCAGATATTAAACAATCATTGAAATAAATTCCACTTGGTCATGGTGAATAATATTTTTATATGTTGCTGGATTTGGTTTTCTAATATTTTATAATGGAAATTGAAGAAATTCAATTTCTTTACTTGATATAGGTTTATTTGAAGACTCTATTTCTTTTTTAGTCAGTTTTGATAATTTGGAACTTTCTTGGAATTTTTCTATTTCTTATCATTGTTCATAGCATTCCTACTTAATTATTTTGATTTGCATAGTGTCCATAGTGATGTCCCCTTTTCTTACCTGATGTTTTTAATCTGTATCTTCTCTCTTCTTTTATTGTTTAATCTGCATAAAATTTTATCCATTTTGCTGAACTTTTCAATTAGCAACTTTTGTTGTTATTTTTTTTTCTATTTTTTTTTTATGGTTTCTCTTTCCTTGAATTCTCCTCTAATCTATATTCTGTCTAAAATAAACTTTTGTTAGCTTTCTTTTCTGGTTTACCAAGGTGGTAATTTGGATTGTTGATTTGAGACATTTCTACCTTATAAAGGTGGTTAATAATACATTATTTTTCTCTAAGCAATGCTTTAACTGCATCCCAAAACTAAAAAGAAATTATTATTTATATCTATGTTAAAAGTTAGTCAATAAACACAAGATACTAGCTACAAGTGATAAAGGAAGTGCTGGGGCCCTAACTCCCCCCTCTCCCCACAGCAGAAACCCACAGCTTTAGGAAAATAAGCTCCCCTCATCCCTTTCTCTCTTCCTCCCTTTTCTCCCTGGAATCCACATCATTAGGAAGGTAAACATTCACTGCCAGCCCCTTTCAACTGGAATTTATAACTCTAAACAGATAATGACTCTTTTCCTCCCTAATAGGCCTCTGCTTTCGGAAGATAAGCTAACCTCACTCCTTTTGCTTTTGTAACCCTGCCTGCCCGCTTGCTTAGGAATTTGCCTGCTTAGAGTTCCTACATAAACTTATGAAAACCAAGACACGGTGCTCAGATTTTTTGGAGACTTGACTCTCCTCTGAGCCCGTGCATAATAAAACTTAGTTCATCCACCCCTCAGAGTGCCGCTTGGGTTTTCATTACATCTGCCATAACATTTGGTTCCCCAACTGGGAAACCCAGCTGAGCAGGCCCATTGTGCCTCCAGCTTGGGGCTGACAGGCATGGCTAGTGGTGATCTCCAAGTGAACGAGGTAGGTGCCACCCATCCTCTTAATGGGACCTACTTCTGATGTGGTCCCCGCGGGCCGTGTCCCCACTCCCCGGCCTGACTCAGTGGGGAAACAGACTGAACAGTGCCAGAAGACTCGAGAAAGGTAAGGCCCCAGATGCCAAGTCCTCAGTCAGGCCTGTCTCTGGACAGAAGGGGAGACTGATCACCTCCCAAAATCTCAAGTACCGAGATTCCAGAATAGGGCAATCCCTGTAGGAGGGACTGCATAATCTCTGAGCGATTGTGTGTGTGAGTGAGGATGTCAGAGGCTTGCCTCTGTTATTCCAGTCTGTGACTCCAAAGCTTGTGCTATGGAGCCCGTGTGGGCCCTAACTTGTTTTCCATGGCTACGTCATATGGTATATTGGCTCACCCAAACTTTGCCCAGGCACCTTAGCTAAGATGAGGTGAAGTTCTCGCGAGAGATGTGGACAGGCAGGCATCTGAGTGGCCTTGAAAGAGACAACCCCTTCCCTTGTCTGTCTTGTGCCACTGATGCAGGGTATGGGCTCATCACAGTCAAAACCTACCATTTTAAGCTGCATGCTCAAGAATTTCAAGAAGGGTTTTTCTGGAGATTATGGCATCCGGATGAACCCCAGCACCCTCCAAACCTTATGTGAAGTAGAGTGGCCCACTTTTAACATTGACTGGCCCTCAGAAGGGACTCTGGATATAGCCAGGGTCTGCACAGTGTGGCTGGTTGTCACAGGAACTCCTAGCCACCCCGATCAGATATCCTACATCGACTCTTGGTTAGAGATAGCCCAGACTCTGCCCCTTTGGGTTCGATTGTGTGTTGGAAAAAGGGACAGAGTAGGGTCTTGGTTGCCCAGGGAACAGCGCTCCGGAAGCCAGTCATTCATCAAGGGTCCTCAGTGGAGGACCCACCACCCCCACCACCACTGCCATATGCTCTGGCCGCTCTAGCCTCCCTTCCTAGCCTGGGACTGCAGGCAGATCTCCCAGAAACACCCCCACCTTTGGTCCCTCCAGGAACATCAACCCCATCTGAGGAAAGCCCTGCAACCCCAATAGCAAAGAGGCTCTGGTCAACACAACTCGCATTACAGATGCCTCTCAGTGAAACACAGGGTCTGGCGCAGATCGGCAAGGATGGGACCATCCGACCTGGGAGGCCTGTTTTATACTACCAGCCCTTCACAACTACAGACCTCTTAAACTGGAAGCACCACACCCCCTCCTACTTGTAAAAGCCCCAGGCCCTTATTGATCTCATGGAAACCATTTTCCAAACCCATTGTCCTACTTGGGATGATTGTCAGCAACTCCTCCTGACTTTGTTTAATCTGGAGGAGAGACGACGGATGCTGATGAAAACCTGAAAGTGGCTGCAGGAGCAGGCCCCTACTGGCATCTTAAACCCAGAAGATTGGGCATGAGAGGTGGTGCCAAAGGCCCAACCGAACTGGGACTTCAACACTGATTAGGGATGGATTGCACTCCAGCAATATCGGGAAGCACTCCTTTGAGGGGTCCAAGAAGGGGCAAAATGATCCACAAACATGACAAAGACGACTTTAGTTACTCAAAAGCCCGACGAATCTCCTGGAGATTTCTATGAACAACTTTGTGAGGCCTTCAGAATATACCCTTTTTGACCCAGAAGCTCCAGAAAACCAGAGGATAGTGAATGCCACCTTTGTTGCACTGGCAACAATGGACATTAAAAGAAAGCTCCAAAAATTAGAAGGGTTCACGGGGATGAACATCTCTCAACTCCTTGAAGTCACCAACAAAGTATTCATCAATCAAGACGAAGCCGCCGAACAAGAAGCCAAGAAGTGAATAAGACATCAAGTCTCCCTACTGGCAGCAGCCTTGGGAAATCCTGACCCCACCAGATGAGAAGGGCCACCTTGAAAAGGGGAGACAAGCACCAGAAGGGTGCCTTGGCCAGAGACCAATGTGCCTAGTGCAAAGAAAGTGGAATTGGAAAAATGAGTGCCTCCAAAAGACTCAAGCACATAGAGGGAACATCCCTGAAGGGAAATACTGACCTGAGCCCCAAGACCATCTGACCAGGCTGGCAGGGCTCAAGCCTGAATAGGGGTGACTGGGCTCACTGGAACTTGGCCGCCATAAGCCCATGGTCAAACTACAAGTCGGGGGCCAGTCAGTGACTTTCATGGTGGACACTGGCACTGAATATTCTGTGGTCACAACCCCCATCACCCCCTTTAGTGGAAAAACTGCTAGTATCATAGGAGTGACTGGGGACCAGTCAAGCCAACAGCCTTTTTGCCAGTCAAGAATTTGCCAGCTTGGTGGCCATGAAGTGACTTATGAATTTCTGTACCTGCCTGAATATCCAGTTCCCCTACTTGGTAGGGAACTCTTAACCAAACTGGGAGCCCAGATTACCTTCAAACCTGAAGGGCCAGCAAGCTTAAGCCTCAGAACCAGCCTCATTCTCCTAGTCACTGTACCCCAAAGTGAAGAATGGAGACTTCATGCAGAAGAACAGAATCCAGAAAAACTGTTGAAACTTTCCCCCCAGGTTTAGGCAGAAAAAACCCACCGGGAATGGCATGGAACCATGCACCCATCATCATCGACCTGAAGCCTGGATCAGTCCCTGTCTAGCAGAGGCAGTATCCGATCTCCTGCGAAGCACAATTGGGCATGGTCGAATACATAGATCACCTGAGAAAAGAGGGAATCCTGATCAAGTGCCAGTCACCCTGGAACACCCCATTATTACCAGTAAAGAAGTCAGATGGGACTGGATATCAACCAGTGCAGGATTTACAAGTCATTAATAATGCTACTCTCACCTTACATTAAGTTGTTCCCAACCTGTAAACTTTGCAAGGACAGCTACTGCCTGAAGCCACCTGGTTCACTTGCCTGAACCTGAAATACAACTTCTTCAGCCTGCAGCTGGCCCCCCAAATCAGGCTCTGTTTGCCTTTGAGTGGAAAGATCCTAGAAGCAGAAAACTCAGCTAACCTGGACCCAGCTCCCGCAAGGCTTCAAAAACTCCCCTACCCTTTTCAGGGATGCCTTGGCAGCAGATCTGGCCACCTACCCCTGGGAGGACTGCAGATGTGCCCTCTTGCAATATATAGATGACCTCCTGCTTGCCAGTGAGACAGAAGAGGACTGGTGGAGAGGGACCCAGACTCTCCTACAATTTCTAACATGGACTGGGTACAAAGTGTCTTGGAGAAAGGCCCAGATCTGTAAATAGCAGGTCAAGTACCTGGGGTTCAGCATCACACAAAGGCACCAGACGCTCAGACCTGAATGAAAGAAAGTGATCTGCACCATCCCTACCCCCACCACATAAAGAAAGCTTTGTGAATTCCTCGGGGCTGCAGGGTTCTGCCGCATCTGGATTCCCAGGTTTGCAGACATGGCCAAACCACTTTGTGAAGTTCTGATGGGTCCAGAAAAAGAGCCCCTTGCCTGGGGAGAAGCTCAACAGGGGGCCTTTCAAAACATCAAAAGACAACATGGCCAAGTCCCTGTCTTGGGGCTCCCAGGTGTAACCCAAAACTTTAACCTGTTCATGCATGAAAAGAACAAAATAGCATTGGGGGTTCTCACACAAACAGTCAGCCCCTGGCAAAGACCCATCGCTTACCTCTCCAAGCAGCTGGACCCCATGGCTGCGGGGTGGCCGCCTTGCCTGAAAGCCCTGGCAGCAACTGTAACACTTATCAAAGAAGCCGACAAATTAATCCTCGGACAAACTATTCATGTTATGGTGCCACACACAGTCACTGCCCTAATGAACTCACCCGGGCACCGGTGGATATCTAATCCCCGACTCGCACATTACCAAGGTTTACTCTGTGAAAACTCCAGAGTGACAATAGAAACAGTGCACAGTCTAAACCCTGCCATTTTTTTTTTACCAGACGAGGAAGGAGTTCCTGAGCATGATTGTGTTGAAGTGACCGAGGAAGTTTACACCAGTCGCCCAGACCTCCAAGACAAACCACACCCTTCCTCAGATCAAACACTATTTATAGATGGGAGCAGTCTCGTTAAAAACAGGGAAAAGCTTGCTGCATATGCAGTCACCACTACCAAACGGGTGGTGGAAGCAGCATCTCTACCGCAGGGATGGTCTGCGCAATGAGCAGAACTCTGGGCACTGGTCCAAGCCCTGCAGCTAGCCACTGGGCCAGTGGTAAACATTACACTGACTCTAAGTACTCATTCGCTACTGTTCAGATCCATGGGGCAATTTATAAAGAAAGACGTCTTCTAACTGCAGGGGGAAAGGAAATAAAAAACAAAGAAGAAATCCTCCAACTGTTAGAAGCAATCTGGAAACCTGACAAAGTCGTCATCATCCACTGCCAGGGACATCAGAAAGGAATGGACATGGTCACTCAAGGAAACAGGCTAGCCAACAGAGCAGCTCGGCAAGCGGCTGAAGGAACCCACAGAATACGAATCCCGGAATTGACACCACATCTGTCCCTCTTAGGACAAGGGACTAATCAACTAAGCTATACCTGGGAAGAACAGGAATGGGCCAAGAGAGAAGGGGGAAGCCAAACCCCTGTAGGAACTTGGCTGCTCCCGTATGACTGGATTTTTGTCCCAAAAGGAGCCACTCATGCCCTCATCCAGCAATACCACCAACTCACCCACCTAGGGAAAAAATGCACTAGAAGTCTTGCTCAGGAGATACTACTACATAGCCTGACTGGCTTCTCTCTGTGCCACTATCAGCAGCCAGTGCCAAGTTTGTGCCAAAAACAACCCCTTGCAGGGGCCCCATGCTCCAGCAGGTGTCCAGCACATGGGGATGACTCCCTTTGAAGATCTCACAGTAGACTGCACAGAAGTGAAACCAAGTTGGAGGTACAAATATCTGTTGGTGATGATATGCACCTTTTCAGGTTGGGTCGAAAAGGCAAGAGAAGTGACTAAGGCTTTACTTAGAGAAATCATTCCCCGACAGGGGCTGCCACTGTCTATTGGAAGTGACAATGGCCCAGTCTTCGTGGCTGCCATAGTCCAAGAGCTAGCAAAAATGTTAGGAATCAAGTGGAAACTCCATACCGCTTACAGGCCCCAGAGTTCAGGGAAAGTTGAATGCATGAATCAAAAGCCACCCTTGCCAAATTCTGCCAAGAAACTGGTCTCCCCTGGGTAGAGTTACTTCCCTTAACCCTTCTCCGAGTTAGGTGCACCCCAGGACCCACAGGCTATTCATGCTTTGAAATTCTATTTGGACGGCCACCCCCAATTATCTGGGCCTTAAAGGGAAATCTCAAACTTCTGGTGGAGGCTAGCCAAGATTTCATTCTCCAGCAGCTGGGAAAAACTCTAGCCCAAACACATAAAACTGTCTTGTCCCAGAACCTCATCCCCCTGGGATACCCAGTGCATCCCCACCAGCCAGGGGACCTAGTCTGGGTCAAAGACTGGAAAAAGAACCCCTTAAGCCTTCCTGGACATGTCCACATACTGTGATCCTTGTAACTTCTATTGTTCTTAAAGTTGCAGGCATCATCCCTTGGATCCATCAATCCAGGGTCAAGAAGGCACACCCCGATAAAGAGCAGGACAGCTGGACAGCCCAACCCGTACTTGGCCACCCCTTGAGAGTACAAGTCGCCCAGGATCTGAGTGCTGACCTCATCAAACGCCTACTGAATGGACCATGCTCCTAGTGGATGCTGTGCTAATATGGCCTATTTGCCTTGGTATTTGGAGTTGGAGTCGCTGCTGTGGCCCCTGCAGACTGGACTATAGTGAATAGAGCCCTAATTACAATTGCTTATTGGTGTATAATAGGATGCTTCTGTGCCTTGACTTGCTTATCCTTTCCTTCCTTGCCCCTTCTCTAGGAGCCAATACCTGCCCCCAAAATCTATGGCAGCTGCAAGTTAGTCAAAGCTGGGACAAACGATCTGTGCTGAACGCCTCAGTCCCGTTCTCGGCAGGTGCAACTTCAGCCTCTGTAATATTTGACACTTGCAGGACAATCCAAGATCACGCTCCTTACACCTTGCTAGTTGTCCCATACCCACGCCTCCATACCTGCACCCAGGAGAGGGTGTAGAAACCGCAACCAAGGGAGTTATGACAAATATCTCTGCCGAGACCCCCAAAAGAGCAGAGGATTCTGCCACTCTTGGAGCTTGCTGGTAGGTGCCACCACTCCCTGGAAGGGGGTCCCACTGTCGTCTCCATATCTCCTACAGAAGATATGGCAGGGTATGGCATAGAAACCTGTGACCCTGTAAAACTCACCTTATTAAACATAACCACCAGATAAGAAAATACCTTTTTAAAGGCCCAATCAGGACTAAAACTAGGAATCAGAATATATGACCCAGCCGGACCCAGGGGACTTCATACTGGTCCAATTGATCCCAGTAACCCAACCACCAGAGAAAACCCTGGTGAAAAATATCAGTAAAGCTGCCCAGATGCTAAAAGCCAAAGTCAGGGCAGCCCCCCTCAATGTCCTTTTGAACCAGGTTCGAAATTTCCACCAATTCCTAAATGAATCCTGGCCCGACATACTGCTGGTTATGCACTTCCTCAAGCCTAACCATGTTCTCTGTACCTGTCCCATGGAACATAACCCTCCTGACCCAAGACAGCTCTGCAGTGGGGACAAGGCCCCTCCCAGTCTGCATAACTGAAACCCCCAGGAAAACTAGCTAACTGTAAAAACATACCTACCAGGTCTCCTTCAACCATCCTCCCTCTTGGAAAGGCTAACTAACACCACCCACCCACTCAATGAGTCTGACCGATGCATCACAAACTCGACCATCTGGGTCTGTGGCATCAACGCCTACAGGGGCCTACCCCAGAGTGGCCAGGGCATCTGTTACCTGGCTTGGCCAGTATCATCATTCTCAGTGTATGGAGATGAATTGCCTGGAGAGCTCTCCCAAGCCAAACGAGCAATACAGGCAATTCTGATACTCTTAAGACTAGGAGTAGTCAGGAGCACAGCAGTAGCAGGGGCCTCACTCACAGTTGGTCAGGAGGGCTTATAAACCCTAGCAACAAACACTAGCATGGGATACATCAAATGACCTCGAAGAAATATTGGAGGCTCTCAATGGGTTGCAAGACCAGAAGAAGTTTTACAAAACAGGCGAGGATTAAACTTGCTCACCACAGGTTAAAGGGGGATCTGCCAGGCCCTGGGGGAATCCTCAGGGATAGTTAGGGACAAGGTGGCCCTACTAAAGTAACGAGCCAAAGACCGCTTAAACCGTGTATACCAGGCATTTGCCAACGGGAACTACTTCCAATATCTCCTTTCCTGGATTTTGTCATTCATGCCAGAAATAGCTTCAGTTTCTTCCTCTTAACTTTCAGGCCATGCGTTCCATGGTACCTAACACAATACATCATTTCCCGCTTAAACGCCTTAAAACACCAAGTAATGCCTTGTGTTAAATATCAGCCCTTGGGGACTATAGAAAAATCCCCATGTTAACAGATGATGCCCCATAAAGAATTATAAGGGCATCAAAGGGGAAAATGATAAAGGAAGTGCTGGGGCCCTAACCGCCCCCTCCCAGCAGAAACCCACAGCTTTAGGAAAATAAGCTCCCCTTGTCCCTTTCTCCCTTCCTCCCTTTTCTGCCTAGAATCCACATCATTAGGAAGATAAAGCACTCCCTGCCTGCCCCTTTCAATTGGAATTTACAACTCTAAACAGATAATGACTCTTTTCCTCCCTAGAGTCCTCTGCTTTAAGAAGATTTGCTTTTGTAGAAAAAGCTGGTCCACCATCATTGTTTTGTTAGTGGTTCAGGGCAGACCCAAAAAACTGGAGAGTAGGAGTTAACTACATATTTGCTGAGTTTCAAATATCAACAATCTGAAGACTTTAAGTCTCTGGAAAATATACTTAGGTAAATTTAAAATTACAAATTCAGAGAAAAGAAGTAGAAGCATCATAATTAGGGGATTTATAGAGTAAAACTATGTAATATTGGGTAAATAGACTTTCCTGTATTCCCAGATAAGGCCCACTGAGGAGGTGTTGATTTAATGAGGCCATGTATCTTCCCAAAAACTTTTGAAATGTTGTATTTTATTTTCCATTCAGTTCAAAATATTTTTAACTTATTTTCTTGTTTTTCCATGAACAACAATTTATTTAGAAGTTTGTTGTTTAATGGTCTATTATTTTGGAATTTCCAAGGCATCCTTCTATTGTTCACTTCTTTTGCTTTACTTACAGTTGTAAATAATACTTTGTATAATTTCAATATTCTAAATATATTACATCTTTTATTGTCTAGGATATGGTTTATGTTGGAAAATGTTCCACGTATGCATGAAAAGAATGTGTGTTCTTCAGTCATTGAGTGGGCTTGTCTAGATATGTCAGGTCAAATTGGTTAATTAATTGATGAGTCATCTCTATGTTTGCTGATATCCTGTCTGGTTGATCTATCAATTTTTTAGAAAGTGGGGGTACTTAAATCTACAATTCTTATTATTATTGAATTGTCTATCTTTTCAATTTTAAAAACTTATTGTATTTCGAATCTTTTTACTTAGGTAAGAGAGAATTGATATCTTCATGAACTGCTAACTCTTTCAACATTATGAGATGTCTCTCTTGGTATTTAGTATTATTTCTTGCTTAAATTCCATATTGTAAAACATTGATATATTCCCTTCTGGTTACTGCTTTTACAGTATATATTTTTCCAAACTTTTATTTTTGACTTATTTGTATCTTTGAATGTAGAAAACATACAGTTGATTTCTGCTCTTTGTACCCCACCTGACATTCTCTTCCCTTTGATTAGGGTGTTTACACAAGTAATATTTAATATAATTATCTATATGTTTGGATTTTCATTTCCATTTTGCTATTCATTTTCCATATATATATTTTTTTGTTCTTTTGTTCCTCCATGATTGCCTTATTTTTTGTTAAATAATTGTATTTTTAGTTAACCATTTTAATTTCTTTCTTGATATTTTAACCATAATTTTTGAGGTTTTTTTTTTTTATTAGTCACTTTAGGTATTACTATCCATACATGCACATCCATGAATATGTATATATAATATATAAATATACATTTATATTTTTATATTTTTATATACACATACAATAGCACTGTTAAGTTATAATTTACATACATAAACTATCTTTTAGACTGTAAAATTTGATATGTTTTGTCATTGACTCTAATCATGAAATCTTCAGTACAATAATTATAATTTCCATCACTAATAAATATTCCTTAATATCTCTTTGTAATCCTTCTATCCCAGTCCTGCCTTTCAAGGCAATCACTGATGTGCTTTCTATCATAATAGGATTGTTTGAATTTCCAGATACACACACACACACACAGGACCATACAATATATACTCCTTTTATGGTCTGGCTTTTTTTCACACAGAAAAATATTTTGAATATTATCCATGTTGTTTGTATCAATAGCTCATTAATTTATAAATTTATTTTAGGTACTCAAGGCCAGGGATTGAACCCTTGACCTCTTATGTGGAAAGCTGGTGCTCAATCACTGAGCCACATCAGCCCCCATGAGTTGGTTTTTTCATTTGTTTTGCTTGTTGTGTGTTTTTGTTTTTTTCAGGAGGCACTGGGACTGAACCCAGGGCTTCCCATGTGGGAAGCAGGCACTCAACTGCTTGAGCCACATCAGCTTCCCACTCATTTATTTTTATTGCTGAGTAGTATTCTGAGCTGCAATATGGCTATAACTTGTTTGTCCATTCACCTATTGATGGACGTTTGGGTTGTGTGGTTTGGGCTATTACAAATAGAAGGGCTATGAACATTTGTTTGCAAATGTTTTCTTCTTTCTTAGGTAAATACCTACAGTGGAATTGCTGGGTCATATGATGGTCTTATGTGTAACACCTAAAATACTGCCAAACTATTTTCCAAATTGATTGTACCATTTTACCTTCCAACCAACAGTCCATGAGAGCTCCAATTGCTCTAAATCCTCTCCAACACTTGATATGTTCAGTTTTTAAAATATCAACTATTCTAATAAGCACTTAGAACTATCTTATTGTGCTTTTAATTTGCATTTTCCTAATGACTAATGGTGCTGGGCAACTTTTCATGTCCTTATTTGACATAGTATATTTTCTTTGGTAAATTGTCTATTCAAATCTTTTACCAATTTTATTGGATTCTTTGATTTCCTATTACTGATTTTTAATAGTTCTTTAAATATTCTAGATATAAGATCTTTATCAGATATTATGATTTGTAAATATTTCCTCTAAGCCTTTCCTTTCTTATTCTCAACACAGTATCCTGTTAAAGTAGTGTCACAGTTCCAAGGATTGCTATAACAAACTAGTACACAATGCATGGCTTAAAACAACAGAAAGTTGTTTCACAGTTCTGGAGTCTAGAAAACCAAGGTATCAGCAGGGCAATGCTTCCCTTGAAGTCTGTAGAAAAGAATTTGTCCCATACCTCTCTGCTGCCTTCTGGTGATGTTTTCTGGCAATCCATGGCATTTTCTGCCTCGGTTATTAAATGGCACTACCACCTTATTGGAACACCCATTATATTGGATTAGGATCTACCAAAATCGAGCCTGGCCTCACCTTAACCTTAACTAAAGTTACATCTTCAAAGGTCCTATTTCCACAGACTCATAGTCACAGGATCAGAGATTATGTCTTGGATATATTTTTGGAGGATGATACAATTTATTTATTTTTTTATTTTTTTTATTTTTTATTTTTTTACCGGGAGTTCCCGAGGATCAAACCCCAGTCTCTTCATATGGTAGACGGACGCCGAACTTCTTGAGCCACATCCGCTTCCCTGATACAATTTAACCCATAGCAAAAAAAATTTAAATTTGATAAATAATTGATTTCATATATTTTGTCTTTCTCTATTTGGCTAATTCCGTACATGTTGAAGGAGAGTGGAAGTGCTACAATAGATACTTTAGCAAATTGCAATTGATGTGACACTCTGTAGAAGTAATATGGAGCCAGGGTAAAAGTTCCAACAAATGGGAAGGGGCTTGCATGGTGTCAGTCTCTCACTGAGGCAAAGGAGTGAGTACCCAGACTTTTTTATCAAATTTCCAAGAAGGAGAAGGAAAGGATGAGGCTTAAAAGCTGTCTGCAATCAAACATCAAAAAATGGTGTCTCTTTAGCAAAACAATCTGCTTCAGATTAATACAAACAATTTTAATTATGCTAAAATATATAAACATTGCTCAAGTAGAGGTCCATTCATTCATACTTCTTTTTTGCTATTACGCTATTTCTCCATATGCTATAAATCTGAAGATGTAACATGTTGTTTTATACAATTGTGTGCCTTTTAAAGATATTAAGAGAAGAAATGAGAAAATATATCAATATCATTTTATATTAGCCCACATATTTATAATTGCTGTCTCTCTTCAGTTTTCAGCATGGATTTGAGTCATAGTCTGAAATTCTTTCAGCCTGAAGTACATCCTTAATATTTCTTATAAGACAAGTTGACTAGCAACCTCTTTCAGTCTTTATTTACATGGGGATACCATTATTTTGCTTTAAATTTGAAAGGTAGTTTTGCTGGATACTGAACTTTTGGTTGAGAGATGTTTTCATTCAACACCTTAAATATGCTATTGTAATGCCTATTGTCCACCATTGTTTCAGATGAGAAGTTAACCATTAATCATATTGATTCCCCTTGCTGTTTTCAAGATTTTTTCTTGTCTTTCAATTTCAAGAGTTTCACTAAGATATGTCTTGGTATGAATTTTTTGTATATATTATATCTTACTTGTGTTTCTTTGAGTTTCTTGGATGTGTAGATAAATATTTTTCATAAAATTTGGTGAACTTTTAGCAATGCTTTTTTTCAAATAGTTTGTTCTGCTTCTTTCTCTCTGTCCTTTCTTTTTCATTTTATGTAGATAAGTGCATTGGAAGTTGTTCCACAGATCTCTGAGGCTCTGTTTCTCTTTCTTCCTTCTTTTATCATTTAGGTATGGAAATCTCCTCAAGCAGTAAGCTATGGCAAAACTGAAGGCAACCTCTTTTGTTTCCATTCTCTTCAGAATGAGCTACTGTTGTCTAGCAGTAGCTATATTACTTTATTAAGCATGCTTAAAAACAAAAACAAAAAACCTTAAATTTGGGAAGCAGCTGTGGCTCAATCAGTAGGGCTCCTGTTTACCATGTGGGAGGCCCCGGGTTCGGTTCCCGGGGCCTCCTGGTGAAGGCAGGCCTGCCTGCACGGCGTGGTTGGCTGACCCAGCGAGCACAAGCAGCAGGGGCAGGGGATAAATGAATAAATAAATAAAATCTTTAAAAAAAAAAAAAAAAAAAACCTTAAATAACAAATGTTTCTTAGAAATAAGGAAAAAAGTTCTCTGAATTTAAAACTAATAAATAACACAACATTCACAGAAATAAAGATTCCATGTATACTTTATGTGAATTTATTTTTATATTCTACTGCATGGAAAATTAAGGGTGCAAATATTACATAAAGGCAAAAATAACACCTGTGAAATATGCTGATTAAAACTTCATTTCAGTCTTCCAAGTGAAAAACACACAAAGATTAACTGATGCAAATTATCTGTGTTTTTCTGATAATTTGTGGTCCTGTATTTCATCCCATGTGGCTTCATTGACTTTTCTACCATCTGATATTGCCACTCTCTAATATAATCTTTCTACCATAATAATGTTGGTAATAATTATATCCCACTGACTTCTGTTAGAATGCTTTCATATGGCCAGTCTTTTATTGTTATTTCTTGCTGGGCTTTTTTCCCAACATTTTAAATTCCCCACCGCCTTTATTTAAAGTTACTGAAGCATATAAGTAAAAAATAACATTCCTTTGAAAAAAGCTTTCTGAGGCTAGTAAAAATTCAAAATTGCTTTCTCACTTTTGGAAGAAATCTCTAACTCACTCAATATAATTAGCATAAATCTTCTAATAAAAGACTATTCTTGTTTGCTGAATATTTAGCTGCTTGCAGAACTACCCAGAGCTTTCCAAGACTAAACTCAGGGTAGGGATTATCATACATCTTGGATAAATTATTACTTTACATCTTGGATAAAATATAGAGCACAACAGAATTGCTTAAGATATGTGTACAGCAAAAAAAAAAAAAAAAAAGTATAGATTTTTACCAGTATCTAATTTCAAACCAGCTTTGGAGATTTATATATTTATATTTTTCTTAAAACAACGTGTTGTCTAAAGAAACAAAACACAGAAGGCCATTTGTCCTCTTAAAGACATCACTTTGCAAAGGACAATCTAGGAGTTATAATGAAGCTCTAGCAAATTTTCTCAGAGCTATTTGGTGATTAATGGAACATCAGCAGACATGTCTAATGTCTACACTATCCTTAAAAAATTATATTGAAACAATAGCAATATTTACGTATGCTACTTTTTAATAAAAACTTTACTGAGGTATAAATCACATACAATAGTCACCTTTTAAAAGTACACAATTCAGTGGTTTTTAGTATAATTAGAGGTTTGCAATCATCACCTCTAATTTTAGAACATTTATCACCCCAAAAGAAAGTCGTTTCCCATGAGCCATTATAATCCATTCCACCCTACCTTCAGTCACTGGAAATGACTAATCTATTTTCTATCTCTATAGATTTTCCTATTCTGGACACTTAATATAAATGGGATCTATCATATAATATGTGATATTTTTGTGTCTAGCTTCTTATTTCTATTCTGTCTCTATGTCCCATAAACTGTACCTCTTAAATACTTCCCTAATAGAATCATGTCCTTTCAATTCTATTACTAAAGATCTATTTCAAACCCTCATCATTTCTTATAAGATTTATCATATTAATCTACTAAATTAGTTGGTTTGTTATGTCTTGGTTTACTATCTGTTTCTGACACTTCTCAATAAGCTCTGTGATAGAGACAGGGGGAAAGGAGGAGAGCTGTGGAAGAGGGAGAGGAGAAAGAATAAATTTTGTTTGTTTCTTTACTGCACCCCCATCATATGTTGCATTGTCCTACACACAGTAAGTGACCAAAACATATATTTTTAATACATGATTGAATGAATGGATGAATGCATGAATGAAGTGGCTATATGCATCACTGGAAGATATATACAGGCTATATATATATCCTTATATATAGCCTATATAGGATATATAAGAACATCTTTTGAATTGGCTTTCACCATTTTTTCACATACGTTAATATCTAGCTCACTCTCAACCATTAGCTATTTTGCCCTTCTCTGAAAACACCATTTCACTTATAGCCATGTTTTTATGCATAAGAAACCTATAGCACTTCCTTACTTCACTGAAGGAAGTTGAGCACATTGCTCACCTCTCACGGGGCTACTGAACTATATTTTGACTTTTAGTTCAGTATTTTTTCTACCCTTTAGAAGATGAAAACTTCCATATAAGGATGAAGTCTTTGTATATCTAAGGTATTCTAGAGTCCCTCCAGTTAGAAAAACTGCATTGTATGTTTTTGAAGGAAATAAAAATGAATGAGAGAAGTCATACAACACAGAAGATGCACTGGGCATTCAGGTACTTTCACAAAGTTTAATTTCGGTTGACTTCTTGGTTTGAAAGTCTTCTTTTTCATTTTCTCTTTATTTTTTCTGCTATCCAGGAAAATAAATTTTATACTTAAAATAAGACAGCTGATAATTGAGACATGAGGAAGTTGAGAATCAATAATTATACACTAAATAATTTAAAAGTACAGATATTCCCAACCAAGTTTTGGAATAACATGGCCCCAGATTTTTCTAAGAAAAAGATACTTACTGCACTCATTTGTATATATGTGACTTCTCAAAAATCAAAGAGAAATACTGACAGTTTTAGATATACATTCAAACTGCATACTAATAACCTAACTCTAAACAGGGTGTAGAAGAATTTAATAAATTTGTTATTTTCTTGTTTTCTTTTATCTGTATGAAATTGGACAAGTCAATTAACCCCTTAAAGTTTCAGTATCCTTGAGGGTAAAACAGGCATAATAACATCTAGTCTACCAGGTCAGTTAAGGATAAGCACTGATGATGATGATCATGATGATGTCATTTATTGAGCATTTATTATGTGCCAGTTTCTGTGATAAACACCTGGTATAACCCATTTAATCACCATCACACCTGATTGAATTACTGTCTTCTTTATGTGGATGTGAGAAGATAGTTGACTAGGCTTTTATGGCAAGTAAATGATAGACAGTATTAGAGCACAGATCAATTATACCCCCAAAATTTAAGTACTTAAAATACCACATTTGTTGAAAAGACTATTTTTCTCCTTTGATTTGTCTTGGTATTTTTCATGAAAATTGACCATAAAAGTAAGGTTTTATTTCTGAACTCTTATTTCTATTCTGTTTATGCACAAGTCTGAACTTATGCTATTATCATACATATATTACGGTGACTCCATCAATTTTGTTCTTTCTGAAGATAGTTTTGGCTTTTTGTGGTCTCTTGAATTTCCAAACGTATTTTAGGATTAGCTTGTCCATTTCTGAAAAAAAAAAAAAAAGGCTGTTGAAATTTTGACAGGCTTTTCATTGAATCTATACAGTGGTTGTGGTGGGGAAAGGTGTTGCCATTTTAGCAGTATTATATCTACCAGTCAAAGAAAACAGGATTCTTTCTAATTATTCAGCTTTTCTTTAATTTCTTTCAACAATACTTTTAGTTTTTAGTATACAAGTCTTCTGCTTCCTTAACTAAATTTATTCCCAAGTATTTTATTTTTTGATCCTATTGTTTATGGAATTATATTCTTAATTTCTTTTTTGAATTGTTCATTACTAGTATATAGAAATACAAATGAAATCTGTTTATTAATTTTGTATCCTTCAACCACGCTGAACGTGTTTATTAGTTCCAACAGTTTTTCCGAGTATTCCTTAGTAATTTATACATAGAAGATCATGTCATCCACAAAAAAAGATAGTTTTATTTTTTCCTTTCCAATCTGGATGCCTTTCATTATTTTTTCTTATTTAATTGTCCTGGCTAGAACCTCTATTACAATGATGAATGGAAGAAGCAAGTGGTTATATTTGTCTTTTTGCTGATCTTAGGAAGGAATCATTCAGTCTTTCAATATTACATATTATATTAGCTGTGGGTTTTTAATATATGCCCTTTATCGAGTTGAAGAAGTTCCTTCTATGGCTAGTTTGTTGAGTGATTTTATTATAAAATTTTGTATTGTATACTGTCAAATGCTTTTTATGCCTCTATTTGTTATCATGTATAATCCTTTTAAAATATTGCAAGATTCAGTTTGTTAATTTTTTTTTAGGATAATTTGTGTCTATATTCAGGAAAAATATTGGTCTACAATGTTCTTTCCTTATATTGTCTTTATCTGGTTTTGGTGTCAAGGTAATACTGGATCCATAAAATGAACTGGAATGATTTCCTCATCTTAAATTTTTCAAAAAAAATTTAAGGATTCATGTTCATTCTTCTTTAATTGTTAGGCAGAACTCACCAATGAAGGTATTGGGCTTTTCTATATGGTAAATTTATGTTGTTGCTGTTTTACTTGCATTAACCTGTTTACTTGTTGGAATTCTATTCAGATTTTCTATTTATTCATGAGTTAGTTTCAGAAGTTTGTAAATTTCTAAGAATGTATCAATTTCTTCTAAATTACCTGTGTATTGTTCACTTTTTAATTTTTTTAAATCTATAAAGACCCTCCTTCATTTCTGAATTTGTAAATTTGATTCTTCTATTTGTCTTGGTCAGACTAGCTAAAGATTTTGTCACTTTTGTTTATCTTTTTAAAGTACCTACTTTGGTTTTGTTAGTTATCTGTATTGTTTCATTATTCTCTATTTCTTTTCCATTTTTTAATTACTTTGGGTATAGCTCATTCTTTTTGTTTGTTTGTTTGTTTCTTGAGGAGGAAGTTAGACTCTTGATTTAAGATGTTTCTCCTATTGAATATTGGCATATATAGATACAAATTCTCCTCTACACCCATTTTTACCTATTTCCATATATTTTGGTAGGCTGGATTTTCATTTAATTTATCTCAAAATGTTTTCTAATTTCCCTTTTGATTTATTCATTGACTGGAGTTTAAGAGTGTTTGCTCTCTTTTTTTTTTTTTTTTTTTTTTTTTTTTTTCATTTTAAACAAGAAGTTTATTTAAACAAGATGCTTGACTTGAAGGGAAACTATCCAGAATCCATTTCTTTTAGAGTAATTTACCCCTACTTAAAGACAGATTGTGCTACATGTAAAAACTATGTACAAAAAATTATAAAATTGTCTTGGTTTTACAATGATAAATGAAAAACATTAAACTTCTCCGATCCAACAAGATATGCAAGGATTTTTTATGTTGTTGGTTTTTGTTAAACAGTGAGAGCAAAATAACTTACTGGAATATAAAGATAAGAGCTGAATGAGCATGCCACTAATGGAGAAAGAGGGTATTTGCACAGAACCAGTAATTTTCCCCAGCCCATCTCCATCTGATGTCAATCAAAACATGCCATTGGCCATTTAGGTTTTTTTTTATATAAAGAAGCAATATGCTTGTGCACGTACACCAATTACTTTATGTACAATAAAGTAAAGGGGAAGGGTAAAATGAAAGAATAGAGAAAACTACACTGTAGTAGTCAGAGTGCAGTGGAACCAAATTGCCATTTTTCTGGTTGAGAATGTTTTCTTGGTCTGTAGGAACAGAGAACTGGAGTAAAGTAGCAGGCTTCTTTTTCTTTTCATTTCATTTCATTTCATTTTTTTTCTTTTCTCTTAATTTTTTATTTTTTTAAAAGATACTTAAATTACATAAATGCTACATAAAAAAAGTAGGGGATTCCCATATGCCCCACTCCCTCCCCCACCAACATTTTCCATATTAACAACATCCTTCATTAGTGTGGTACATTTCTTACAATTGATGAACACATATTAGAACATTGCCACTAAGTGTGGATTATAGTTTACATTATAGTTTAAACTCTCTCCCATACAATTTTGTAAGTTATGACAAGATATAGAATGGCCTGTATCCATCATTGCAACATCATGTAGGATAATTCCAAAGTCCCAAAAATGCCTCCATATTACACCTATTTTCCCCTCTCCCTCCCCTCAGAGCCTCTGGTGGCCACTGCCTCCACACCAATGATAAAAGCTCTTCCAACACATCAATTATATCTTCATCCTCCACTTCCAATGTGCAGGTATGTCTGTTTCATTTATTGGCTGCCCATCAAATTGGAATCTGATCTGCCTTATTGACAAACCCTGTAATTCACAATAGGCTTCCATTAGATTACTAAGTGGTGGATGCCTCTTTATCTTAAACTGCCCCACAGACCATCCTGCCCCACCACTTTCAAATTAATATGATCTTTGTTCTCAGTATTGACTCCTTCTTGGGATTTTCATGGACAATGGCAAGAGCCGGAGTCTCCTCAGCTGCTACTTCACAAAAGAGGTACCAGGTCCACACCGTAGGCACACACAAGCGGCACCAGGAGTGGCAGAAGAAGGAGGCAGTGGTGCAGGAGGGAGAGGTAAGAGTATTTTCTTATTTCCACGTATTTGTGAATTTACTAATATATTTTTGTTACTTATTTCTAATATTCCATTGTGGTCTGAGTACACACTTTGTATAAATTGAATTAATTAAACTTACTAAGATTTGTTTTGTGGATCAGCATATGGTTTACTCTGGAGTATGTCCCATGTACACTTGAGAAGATTGAGTATTCTGCTGTTATTTGGTGGCATGCTCTATTGATAGATGTTAGGACCATTTGGTTTATAGTTTGGTCAAGTTTCCTATTTCCTTATCAATATTCTCTTGAGTTGTCTATTCACTTTTGAAAATGAGGTATTAAAATCACCAAAATTTTTGTTGAATTGTCTATTACTTCAAGTCTCATTTTTTGCTTCATATTTTGGGGCTTTTATGCTAGATGCAAAAATGCTTATAATTGTAATATATTCTTGAAGATTTTCTTGAATAACTGAAAGTTTTATCATTATATCTTTTTTGTCTGTAGTAAAATTTTTTTTTGTCATAAAATCTGATGTGAGTATAGCCAATCCAGCTTTCTTTTGGTTACTGTTTGCATGGTATATCTTAAGACTCTCAACCTGGTTGTTTTCCTGAGTCTGAACATAGTACTATGATATAGAATCTGCAGCTGGATAAAGTTGGGGTTTGTTTTTTGTTCTTTGTTTTTTATCCATCCTGCCTATCTCCAGCTTTTGATTAGTTCATTTATATTTAGTGCAGTTATTGATAAGGTTATTTTTATGTCAACCATTTTGCTTTTGTTTTCTGTATGCTTTATGTATTTTTTGTTCACCTATTCCTCCTTTGTGGTCTTCTTTTGTTTTAAACAGATATTTTATAGTATACCATTTTATCTCCCTTATTGTTTCTTACTAGGTTTTAAAAATTATTTAATTAGTCATTTTTTTGAGGTTTACAATTAGCATCTTAATATAAAACAACCTATTTTGGACTAATACCAACTTAATTTCGATAGCATGCAAGAGTAAATCCAAGATTGATATATGGAAAATGTGCTTATTAAAATTTTTTCTTAAGCAGCTCTGGAAATTCTAATACCTTTCCCAAACCTAGCTGAGCTGGTTTCTATTAATCAAATCTTATGTAGCTTACTCTTCGTACTTAGTTCCCAGAAGGACATTAACATGACCTTCCCAGTTCTGTTTACAGGAATAAAATAGCATCTCAAAGCAAAACCACAGAATGGCATCAGGAACACCTTATGGCCCAGTAAATTAGTAGCTTCCTCCTCAAAAGGCAAAAGTTTGGCATCCCTGAACGGTTGGCTGAGGAGAAAGGAGTCATGAAGACTTTGCACATGGGAGCTTGTACACCAATATCTTAGTCTAAATTGTGGTCGATGAATCGCTGAAATTGGGACAATAGGAATAAGTTTTGTATGCTTGTGACAACACGGAATTGAGAAGTTTGCTTGTGCCTTCCTCACAAGACCCCAGAAAAATCCAATGTCATTACTGACCTGGCAAGAATGAATCACAAGGTCATCACTTGGTTTTCTACTCCTCCTCCTTTCCTTTACTTACTAAAACCCTAACTCACATCTTCACTTCAAATTGGTTTTGGTCAGATTCCCCCAGTTCCTTGCTTGTGCATTTGCAATTAATCACTTTCCCACTGAGAGACGTGTTTCTCCTTTGTGGTGCCAGATCAGGCGAGCCCTTCTATTGGAAATGACCATGCTTACAGCACAGATGGCAGAATAGGGAATGGCAGGCTGCACTCCTCCTCCAGAAACTGAGAGAAAGTAGGCAGGCTTGCCTGGCATATGGGAAGCCATGGGACTGCAGGAGGGCATTGGATAAGGTGGCTAGGGATGGACGCCCAGTTATCTCTGGGGAAGAGGCAAGCCAGGGAGGTGGCTGGATGTGTGGACTGGCACCCAGCCAGCTCTGAGAGAAAGGAGATTCATTGGGTGATTAGGTGTGCATGCTGGCACCCAGCTGGTTCCATGGGAGAAGAGAGCTGCCAGGCAATTGGGTGTGCATGCTGACACCTAACTGGCTCTCAGGGGAAGGGGAGATGTGGGACAATTGTATGTGTGTGCCAGCACACAGCTGGCTCAAGAGAAGAGGGGAATAGGGGGTGATCTGGCAGGTAGACCAGCACCCAGCTCACTTCAGAGGAGAGGAGAGCCAACAGGAATTTGGGTGAGTGTGCCAGTGCAGCTGACTCTTGGAGGGAGGAGAGCTGCATAACAAGCAGGCATATGAGGGGAAACTAGACAGAGGATTTTTTTTAAATTATTTTGTTTTAGACTGTATTTTATTTGTGTGGTTTTTTTTTTTTGGTTTTTTTTTTTCCTTTTCATCTGGGTACCTGAGGAGAGGCAGGCTATGGGGGTGATTGATTGGGAGGTACAGTGAGCCAGAGAGGAGGCATATATCTGGTGGCCTGAGATAGATTAGAAGGTTGCTGGTGGCCTGAGAGACATGCCTGAGTTGTTGTTGTTTTTCTTCTTCTTCTTCTTCTTCTTCTTCTTCTTCTTCTTCTTCTTCTTCCCTCTCCTTCTTTTTTTCTTCCATTTTTCCTATTTTCCTTTCATTTACTTTCTGCTTTGTCTTCAATTCTTTCTTTTCTTCTCATTTTTCTTGTCTTTTATTTTATTATTTTTCCCTCTTATTTTTTTCTCTTTTTTTGTTCTTTTACCTTCCTTTCTCTTTTTTCTCTTCATCTTTTTTTCCTTTTTTTGTTGATCTAATATTTTTTCAGTTGAACATGGTGAAGTAAAATGGTGTTGAATAAGTCAGACCAAGTGTCAAAGAGGACCCTTAACACAAAGCCAAAGATAAGTAAAACCCTATACTAGAAAAAAGAAACTAGCCAACTGAATAAGCCCATCAAGGAAAAAAGATGCCTAGACATCAGCAAAAAATTACAAGCCATACTAAGAAAGAGGAAGTCATGGCACACTATAATGAACGAACTGAAAACTAGGAGGAGATGTAGAATGTGGAACAACTAATCAAGGATGTTCAAACAAATATCCTCAATCAACTCAGTTAGATGAGGAAAGAGATAAAGGATATTAAGAAGACACTGGGGAAACATACAGAAAAATTGTAAACATACATAAAAGATAACAGACCTTATGGTAATGAAAGTTACAATGGAAGAAATTAAAATACACTAGAATCACATAATATCAGATTTGAACAGGCAGAGGAAAGAATTAATGGCATCAAAGACAGGCCATCTGAAATCACACAGATAGTAGAACAGATAGTCAAAAAAAAAAAGAAAAAGAAAACAGAAAAAAAATTCAGCAGCATCTCATGGAATTGAATGCAAACACAAAATGAACAAACATATGCATTATGGGTGTTCCAGAAGGAGAAAAGGGCCAGAAGGAGTGTTTAAGGAAATAATGCTGAAATTTTGCCAACTTTTTGTGAATGTATATGTCCATGAAATGCAGCATACTCCAAACAGAATATATGGTGACACATAATTAATTGATTGTCAAATGCCCAAGAAAAAGAGAAAATCCTGAAAGAAGCACGAGAAATGAGATCCATCACATACAAGGGAAGCTTGCTAAGATTAAGTGTCAATTTCTCATCTGAAACCATGGAGGTGAGAAAGCAGTCATATGACATAGGTAAGGTGCTGAAAGAAAAAAAGTACCAGCCAAGAATTCTGTATACAGCAAGACTGTACTTCAAAAATGAGGGAGAGATCAAAATATTCACAGATAAACAGAAATTGAGAGAATTTGACAACAAGAATCCTGCCCTTCAAGAAATGTTAAAGGGATTTCAGCAGGTTAAAAGGAAAAAAACCAGGAGAGGGAGGCATCTATCCATCATTAGATAGAACATCTCAACAAAGGTTCAATAAAGACACAGAGATCTTGAATAATATGTTAGAGGAACTAGACCTAATGTACATGTACAGAACATTGCATTCAAAAACAACAGGATATACATTCTTCTCAAATGTTCATGTATCATTATCCAGGATAGACCATATACTAGGTCATAGGACAAGTCTCAACAAATTTAGAAAGATTGAAATTATACAAAGCAATTTCTTTGACCACAAAAAAATGAAGCTGGAACTCAATAAAAGGTCAAGAACTGGAATAGGCACAAATATATGGGCATTAAACAACTCATTATTAAACAATCAGTGGGTTGAGGAGGAAATTGCAGTAAAATCAGTAAATATATTGAGATGAATGAAAATAAGAGCACAACATATCAAAACTTATGGAATGTAGTGAAAACAATGCTAAGAGGGAAATGTATTGCCCTAAATGCCTACATTAAAAAAGAAGAAAGAGCTAAAATTAAAGACCTAACTACACACTAGGAGGAACCAGAAAAAGAAAAACTAACTAATCCCAAAACAAACAGAATGTAGAAATAACAAAGATTAGAGCAGAATTAAATAAAATTGAGAGTAAGAAACTTAGAAAGAATTAACAAAACCAAAAGCTTTTTTTTTCAAGACAATTAATGAAATTAACAAAATCTTAGCTAGACTAACAAGGGGAAAAAAGAGAGAAGTTTCAAATAAATAAAGTCAGAAACTAGAGAGGGGACATCACCTCTGACCCCACAGAAATAAAGAGTATCACAAGAGAATACTTTGAAAAATTGTATGCCAAAAAGACAGACAATTTAAATGAAATGGATGGATTTCTTAGAAATACATGAACAACCTACATTGACAAACAAAAGAAGAAATGGAAGAATTCAACAGATCAATCACAAGTAGTGAGATTGAAATAGTCATCAAAACCCTCCCATCCAAGAAAACCCCAGGACCAGATGGCTTCACAGGTGAATTCTACCAGTCACTCTTAAAAGGACCAATACCAATCATGATCATACTCTTGAAAAAAATTGAAAGAGAGCGCAGATTACCTATCATTCTATGATGCCGACACCACCCTAATACCAAAGCCATATAAAGACATTACAAGAAAAGAAAATTAGAAACCTATTTCTCTGATGAACTTAGATGCAAAATTCCTCAACAAAATACTTGCTAAATGAATCCAACAATACATGAAATGAATCATATACCATAATCAAGTGGGTTTTATCCCAGATATGCAAAGATGGTTCAACATAAGAAAATGAATCAATGTAATACACCACATTAAGAGATGGGAAGACAAAAATTACATGATCATCGCTATAGATAGAGCATCCTTTCTTAATAAAAGCACTCTGAAAGATAGGAATAGGAGGAAACGTCCTCAACATGTTGGGCATAAATGAAAAACCGAAAGTTAACATCATACTCAATGGTGAAAGGCCAAAGGCTTACCCTCTAAGATCCAGAACAAGACAAGGGTGCTATAGCAGTTTGATATTGTTTATGAATTTCAAAATAGATATTGGATTATATTTGTAAACTGGTCTGTGCCTCTGGGCATATTAGATTAAATTAGGTTCAGAGATTTCACTTTTACTTGATTAAATTAAGTTTGGAGTTTTGATGCTGGAACCCTGAGAAGTAAACACACAGGAGAAGAACACAGAGGAATAGAGATGCCTCCATAGACACAGCAGAGGCCCCGGGAAGGGAGAAAGCATGATAGTCCCCAGCTGACCTTGTGGAGAGAACAGAGCAGCTGAGCCCAGAGAGAAACAAGCCCCAGGTGAGAGATGAGACTTATCCCAGCCTACAGCTGAGCTTGGAAGAAGCTGGGACCATGGAACCTTAAAAGGAAGAGAAAGGCTGAACCCATGCAGATGTCAGCAGCCATCTTGCTCCAACACGTGGCAACAGACTTTGATGAGGGAAGTAACTTACACTTTATGTCCTGGTAACTGTAAGCTTCTACCCCAAATAAATACCCTTTACAAAAGCCAACAGATTTCTGGTATTTTGCATCAGCACCCCTTTGGCTGACCTATACAGATGCCCGCTGTCAACACATGTTTAACATTTTATTAGAATTTTTGGCTTGAGCACTTAGGTAAGGAAAAGAAATAAAGGCATCCAAATTGGAAAGGAATAAGTAAAAAATTCACTATTTGCATATGACATGATCCTATATGTAGCAAGTCCTGAAAAATCTAAAAGTTACTAGAGCTGATAAATGAGTTCAGTAACGAGGCAGGATGTAAGATCAACATGCAAAAACCAGTAGTGTTTCTGTACACTAACAATGAGGAATCTGAGGAGGAAATCAAGAAAAAAATTTCATTGTAATAGCAACTAAAAGAATCAAATATCTAGGCATAAAGTTAACTAAGGGTGTAAAGGATTTGTACACAGAAAACTATAAAACCCAAAGTGCAAGTAATGAAAGAAAAAAATAGATAAAAGGGACTTTCTCAGAATTAAAAACTTTTGTGCTGCAGAGGAGTTTGTCAAGAGAGTGAAAATCAGACTACTAAATGGGATACAATATTTGAGAACCACTTATCTGATAAAGATCTAATATTGAGCATATATAAAGAAATCTTACATCTCAATAACAATAAGACAAACAATCCATTTTAAAAAGTGAGCAAAAATCTTGAACAGACACTTTTCCAAAGATGAAATGCAAATGGCTAAAAAGCGCAAGAAAAGAGGCTCAACATCCTTAGTGATTAGGAAAATGTAAATCAAACCTACAATGAGATATCATTTTATATCTACTAGACTGACTGCCATTTAAAAAAAAAAGAAAAGTGTTGGAGAGGATGTGGAGGAATTGGAACACTCATTCACTGCTGATGGGAAGGGAAGTTATAAAGGTGCAGCCACAGTGGTGGATGGTTTGGTGGTTCCTAAGGAAGCTAAGTATAGAATTGCCAAATTATCTTCACTGGAAGGAATATACTCAGAAGAATTGAAAGCAGGGACATGAACAGATATATGCACACAGGTATTCATATTATTTACAATTCTCATTATTCACAATTGCCAACAATTGGAAGCAACCCAAGTGTCTGTCAACTGATGAATGGATAAACAAAATTTAGTATATGCATATAATGGAATATTATTCGGCTATAAGAAGGAATGCTACAACATGGATGAAACTTGAGGACCTTATGTTGAGCAAAGTAAGCCAGTCACTAAAAGACTAATATTGCTTGATCTCACTGATAAGAACTAAGGATATTGAGCAGACTCATGGAGGTAGAGGCTGGAAGATAGGTTACCAGGGGATAAATAGAAAATAGAGAGTGGTGAGCTGATGCTCAATCTGGGCAGAATCTATGATAAGGTCAATGGTGGCAGTTTGGCAGTGGGTGAAGATGATGGTGATGCAGTTTTGTGAGTGTGGTCGATGATGCTGGAGTGTGATCGTGAGTGGGGTTGGGGAGGGGTTGGGCCATCCATGGTCCTGGAGGAGAGGGCTGGAGGATGGAACAGGTGAATATGTAACTTGCTGAACTCTGGGGAGACCGAGTATTGTGGCTGAGCATACAACTGTGGGAATGTTCTTTTGGGATCTATTGTGGGGTACTGTCCATGGAGGGGGGGATGTATTGGAAGGGGGGCATCTGGGGTATGCTTCTATGGGACATGAATGTATTTGTGCTGTCATAGTTGTGTTTTTTCAGTGGATGTAGACCCACACCATAGCCCACAAAATATTAAACTCCCATCCTTGGGAGTCCTGCTACTTTCTCAAACAGAGTAGTAAAGATCTCTGGAGTATGTAGGCAGTGCCTAATAAAAGAAAACAGGCCAATATGCCAAGTCTTTGATATTAATGCTTGTACTTATGAACCTTATTCCTGTAAAACTGAAACTTAGGCTAATAATAATTAATGCTTAAAGATTACCTCCTGTAAACCTCCTTGTTACTCAAATATGGCCTCTGTCTAAGACAAACTCAGCAAATAAACTCATTACCTACCCCCCAACCTGGGTCATGACTCCCGAGCATAAGCCTCCCTTGGCACCAAGGGGTTACTGACAAGCACCAACCAGTAATGCATTTGGAAAAAGACCTTGACCAAAAGGGGGAAATATTAAATACAAAAGAGTTTTTATGGCTAAGAGATTTCAAAATGAGTTGGAAGGTCATTCCAGAGGTTATGCTTATTCATGTATCAGGCAGATCTCACTAAATGCCACAGTAAACAAAGCCTTAAACAAGAGTGCTCCCTAAAACTCTAGAGATGTCTAGACTATATAGCCAAGTCACACAACCCTATCAAATCAGCACACCATCCACAGGTCTTAGTTTAGAATACATAATAATCTATTTCCCAAAAATAACAGTTAGACTCATTTATAATTTCTCTACTCATGATTCTTCTAACCTTTTAGTTGAACCTTTAATTATCACTGTACTCATTAAATATATGTCTCATAAATTTAAATCTTCCATCTGTTTATATGCCAGTCGAGCCCTGAATCTCAGCAGAGTTGCAATGAACACCTACTCTCCAGTTTTTTGGACTCACCCAGGACAATGAACAAAATTATGAAAATGGACAACTCCCATTCCCCAAAACAAAGAGTACCTACAACTGCAAGCAAAACAGTTCCTCCCATCTAGCCAATAATATCCAAGCTCCTCTCAGTCTGAAGCTGAGCAGACATCATCCCAAATTCCTCAAGGCTGAGGAATTGACAATTAAACATAAGGGGGAGTGCAGCCATGGACCAAAGTGGATTTATTGATATTGTAGTCACTAGTGTGTGGTAACAGAAGAAGTTATAGCATTGATATAAAGATAATAGATAAGAGACTTTCTGAGGGGACGGAGAGAGGAGAATAGGTAGAATGAAAGGCATTTTCAGAGGATTAGAATTGTTCTGTATGATAGCAGCAATGATGGATACATGTCATTATATATTTCTCAAAACCTATAAACCTGTACAGCACAAAGTGGAAACCATAATGGAATCTATAGACCTTGGTTAGTAGCAATGCTTCAATATTGGTTCATCAATTGTAACAAATGTACCACCACACTAATGTAAGATATTATTAATAGTGGAAAATGTGGGCAGGAGAGAGGGTGGGCTATATGGGAATCTCCTATATTTTCAATATAACTTTTCCGTAATCTAAAACTTCTCTAAAAACAAAGTTTATTACCAAAAATTTCCTTCCACCTGCCCCGTAATATCTAAGTCCCCTCAACCTGACACAGTCAGAGTGGACATCATCCCAAATCCCTCAAGATTGAGTGATGAACAAACATAAGGGCTGGAGTACAACCATGGACCAAAGTAGATTTATTGTTTTTGTAGTTAATATCTTGTGTTAACAGAGTGACTTGTAACTTTGATATAAAGATAGTGGTTGCCAGGGGCTCAGAGAGGACAGGGAAGGATGAATAGTTGGAACACAGGACATATTTAGGTCAGTGAAACTGTTTTGTATGATACTTTAATGATGGATACATGGCATTATACATCTGTCATGTAAAACTGTACAGCCCAATGTGTAAACCATAATGTAACTATAAACGTTGGTTAGAAGCAATGCTCCAAATTGGTTCATCAACTATGTACCACACTAATGTAAGATGTTAATAATAGGGGACCCCGTGTGTGTGTGTGGCGGGGGGGGGAGATGGGTTATATGGGAATCCCTTATACTCCTTGAAATTTTTCTGCAAATCTAAAACTCTTCTAAAAATAAATGTTATTATTTTTTAAAAACATATACAAAGCAATTGCTCCAAAAGGACTCATTTTCTCCTACGTTGTGCTTTTATCATCATACAAATTACATTTCTATACCTTATAAGCTCAGCACAGTTTTATAATTATTGCTATATGCATTTGTCATTTATATCAGGGAGACGAAAGGAGTTACAAGCAAACATGTTTTCTTCCTTTCTTTCTCTCTCTCTCTCTCTCTCCCCTCTACTTCCCCCTCTTCCATCCCTTCTCTCTCTTTCTTTTCAGCTTGAACTACTCCCATTGCTATTTCTTATGGGGAATTTCTGCTAAGACAATTACTTTTATTTTTTTTAATTTCAGAATTTAATTTCTCTGCCATATTTGAAGTATAGTTTTCCTGGAAATAGGATTCTTGGTTGACAATCTCTTTCCTTCATAATTTTAAATATGTTGCCTAACTGTGGCCTTCCTCATTTCTAGTGAGAAACCAGCTCTTAATCTTATTGAAGATCGCTTTTATAGAATGAGTCACTTTACTCTTGCTGCTTTGAAGATTCTCTCTTTGTCTTTTGGAAGTTTGACTATGATGTGATTAGGTGTCAACACTGAGTTTAACTTACTTGAAATTTGTTTCAGCTTCTTGGATGTACAGATTAATTATTTCACTAAATTTAGGACTTTATTGTCCATAATTTGTACAAATAAACTGTATTCCTCCTTCTCTCTTTCTTCTGTTTTTGGACATTCTGTGGTGCATATATTGGTATGTTTATGGTGTCCCTTAGGTCTCTGAGGCTTTGTTCATTTTTCCTTTTTTGTTTTTTATTTGTTTTCAGCTGACTAATATCAATTGGCCTATCTTCAATATTTCTGATTCTTCTTTCAGTTCAAATTTGCTGTTGAATTTCTCTAGTGGTTTTTCATTTCAATTATTTTACTTTTCAACTCCAGAATTTCAATTTTATTTTTCTTATAATTTATATCATTATTAATATTCTCTGTTTTGTGAAACATTCTAATACTTCACTTCTTTAGATATATATTTCCTTTGAGCACGTTTGTAACATCTCATTTAAAGTCTTCGTCTAGAAAATTTTATGGCTTTATTTCCTCAGGAACAGTTTTGATTGACTTCTTTTTCATGCACATAGTCCATAATTTCTTGTTTCTTTGTAAGTCTCGTGATTTTTATTTGATTTTGAAAACTGGAAATTATAAGTAATATAATGTGATAACTCTGTATATCAGATGCTACCTAATTTGTTTGGCTTTATTCCTGTAGTTGCTCATTGTTGATGTTTGTTTGGTGACTTTCTTGGACCACTTCTATAAGTCTGTATTCTTTGTCATGTGCAGTCGCCAAAGTTTCTGCTTGGTTAGCTCTGTGATCAGATAATGGTTTCCTAACTTTTGCCTGGGAGCCCTGTGTTTGTTGGGAAATGGTTTGAACATTTTGTCAGAAAGTTTACGACTTAGGTTTTATTTCCTGCTTGCACAGACTCACAAGTCCAGCTAAAGGTGAGAGTTTAGGAACCTTTCATATCTCTTCTGGACATGCACATAATTCTGCACATGTGTGTGACCTTCTAGATTCCCAAGACTGTCAGAGCTTTGCCAAACTACCTAAGGAAATCTCACTTCCCAGTTATTCCTTTTAAGACTTTTGGTCACCCTGTTGTTAACCCCAATTGGTATCACTGCCTCACTCAGCAATGTTGTAAGCAATTGTGACTGTTTCCAGCAAGTATACAAGAAATAGGCTTTTATATCTAGAGTGAGCCTTGAGTCAGGTCAAATGAAAACAAATCCTTGATTGGAGCTTCTCACGTTGGTGAAGTTTCTCTTGGGGTAGGTTGTTTGGAGGGCTCCAATCCCATGATATCATTTCTGGTGGCTGCTAGCCTTCTGGTCTCCACAGTTACTATAGTTGCAAGGCTGTTGGTTTTCCAGAGTATCAGAGCTGTGGAGAAAAATATGAGAACAGGGTAAGTTAAAAAGCACAAAATTTACTTTTTCTACTAAGATTCAGCTGTATTTCTTGAATAAACTCACCTTGAATTGTTACAAGTTTTTGCTTAATTTCCAAAGACCTAAAATGTTGATTTTGACATTTTTGCCTGTGTTCTTGCTGCTTTTGTGGAGGAATGCATATTCAGAGGTTCTAACTCCATTATTCTGCAGGTGCTTTCCCCTGGAACATTCTACTTTTAAATTGACTAATATTTTATATAACATAATTTAGTCCAAATTTGAAACAGATAAAATGTACATCAAGCACAGCAATGAAGACTGGGAAAAATCAAAGTAACAGGAAAAATAGGAAAAAACTCAGCTTTTGATGGCTTATTTTTATTGCTAATTTTAAAGTTTGTGAATGTGTGTGTGTGTGTGTGTGTGTGTGATTCACAGGGCTTTGAACTTTGTGAAACAAACTGTTCCTGAAAAAAATGAAATTAATATCCTCTGTGATTTCCTTATTCGGAAACTTTCAGGTATTAATGGGTTGTATTTTATAAGACTCTATTTTGGTTATGTATGTATTGATTCATGCAATATCAGCTAGTCTAATAGAACTACGTGGTGACAGCTTCCCCTGTAGTCTACCAACAACCAGTAATGCATTGGAATTTCAATAAGTCAAGTGACAATCAGCTGCAACCCAGAGGAATGGGATCAGAGAATGTCCAGGAGGATATCTTTATATTAGCCTGAAAAACTTAATAATTAATTCAATTTATTAATATGGCTATTGTATTACTAGTGTAGATGCGGCTTTACTGGTGAATTTTGGAAATATCCTTTTCTTCCCTTTGGTATTTTAGTGACCATGCATCTGGGAGTGTGATTCAAACAGCGCAGGAATCTGTTTGAAAAGCGAGAGAAAGCAACAGACAAGAACAGTCTCATACCAGCAATCATGAGACTCTTCAAGGGAAAAAAATCTCCTTTCATTTCCTATATAATAATCATGCCTTTCATTTTATTACATGTGGGATTTGATTCATCTGATATTTCCTGCAGTAGTCCAATCAGTGGCTAAACTACCAAATTGATAAGGAGAAGTAAGAGTTAGAAAAAACTTAGATTGCTATAATTTATGAATGTTTAATTTGGGAAATCCAAAAAAGGAATTTATTTTTCTTTTTCTTTACAGAGGCCTTGGTTTATTATGACATTTTAAAAATCATGTGCTTTGCCTACATTTTTGATACTGTGCACTAAATGAAGATAAATATTACATCTCTGAATAACTATATTAGGTTCCCTCTGCTATGCCACAAGAAATTTTTATGAATTTATATTTATCATTATATTATCTTAAGTTAGAAATACATATGTGAAAATGTATCCAAATAACTTTGATTTATAGGTTTATTTTCATTGGCTTTGCTTCTAGAATAATAATAATCCTTATCTGTCCAAATTAAATGAGAACATATTTAGAATAATGCTATATATAACAGGTTTGGGGCTGATAAAAATCTCAAAGTTATAATACAAAGTACTTTATTTCAAAATGACCTGTTTTAGCCAATTAAATATAAAATGATATTAAGCAAGTAACACAAGAACCTGCTAACCACATTTGGAAGCTATAACTGCAACACAGTTATCATTTCTCAGTTATTTAGCTGTTGCTATAGCCTCTACAGATTTTTAATTGAACTCATGTTGTGGCTAATCAAAATCTAAAAATATTGAGCTAGCATAATAGCCTTGAAGAATAACTTGCATGTATTAAGATCATTATACCAAATAATTGCTAAATAGATTATAAAATTTAATTTTTTTTAATACTGGGGATTGAACCCAGGACGTTTTATGTGGAAAACAGGAGCTCAACCACTTGAGCAACATCCACTCTCCATATAGTTTTTAAAAGGTATGAATATACTAGGAGAAAATCCAAGCTCTATAAAGCCAGAATTGTTTTGTCTGTTGTTTTTATTGATATACCCCTTGTTCCTAGAAAAATATCAGGCACATGGTTGGTACTTAGCACATACTTATTGAATAATTGAATGAACATTGTTATAAACATCTTAGGATGTACTTTTTGTTGTTTTGTCAGCAAAACAAAAAATTAAGGATTAAGATTAGATTAGGGATGCACATCTCAGCAGGATCTCTTTGACTGCCAAAGTAGATAATACCCCAGATAGCGGGACTCCTGAGGGCTCTGGAGACATCCAGACACTATAGTCAGGGCCGATAGCTCAGGAGGCCCTTGCCAGTGGGCCCTACTTTGGAATTTATGCTCCCCAGAGTGACAGAATTAGATTCAGTTGTGGTTTCCCTATACATGGCTCATCTGTCCTTCTATCTGAACCTATAATTAGTACTAGAGTTGGTAGATGTACCTCCAAGAGACTTAAATCTTTGGGCTCTCCATGTGCCAGCAGGACCCTGAATCTCAACGGAGTTGCAACACCTACTCTCCAAAAATTTGCTTTTAATTGTGCCACATATATAGTAAGTGGTCTTTCTCTAAAACCGTTTCTAGAGTTAGAGTCCTATCTCCAAACCATATTGCCTGGAAGTAATTCTTCTCTAATATCATGGTCAGTTGTAACAATAGTGCTCATATTTTACAGCAAGATAATTGTTATTACAGTTGTAGTCTAACACCAAAATGACTCCATCTATTTCTTCAATATTTCTAAATAATACTGAAAAAACAATGCTCTTCAGTAAAACCCTACAAAATTCAGGGTGGAGAGTTAAACTTTTGTTACCCCTTAGACAACCTGAAAATTTAATTAATATCACATTCCATTACCAAACAACTAATTTAGCTTTTAATAAAACTTAATAAATGTGTTTAGAATAAAAGGATAGTTCAGCATCAATATGATTTTCCAAGGTATAGTTCGTTGAAGTGATAAATTGAATATCTCAAAAAAAATGAGAGAAACATTAGTGGAGAGTAGTGAATAGAACTTTTCAACTACCAGCAATGAAATGGGTAAAGTACAAGTGAAGGTCATTGAGTTATAATTAGAATTTTAGCATTTGATTGGCCTATGTCAGTGTATCTATATGGGGTTTGCTTTTTATAAATCATGAAATAACTCTATCATTCATAAATGAATTAGGTTAATAATTTTGCAATTATAAACAATTCATTTATGAATTAATTCATAGAGAATATTGCACCTCTAGAATTTTGTAATCCAATGCCATGGATAAAACCTAACACCAAAAACAACAAACAAATATCCTCAGATAAATAATATATGTCAGTTTAGTGTAACTGATGAGCAGTCCCTCTCCACCACACAAAAGCAAGAGAAATTGTTGAAGCCAATACATCAAATATTATTGTTCACACCACTTTATAAAAATACCTAATTGCATAATATATTAATATATCTATCTTATTTTAATGTTTCTAATATTCTAATATAATATGTCATTTTAAAAGTCATTTAAAGAACATTAATACATATTGTATTCCAACTTATTTTCTGGAACAAATAAAAATTGTCATAGCTTCTTTATAGCTTTCTCAACTTTATATTTTATTTTTTTAAACCAATATTTCTCCAACTGTGCATTGAGGAAGCAGTAAATAATATTGCATTTTCTCTTGTTTCTGGAACCTAGGATCTTCTATGAATTTATTTTGTGTATCTTAAAATCAGTTGGTTCTCTTTTCTATAGATTTAACTGAACCTTTTCTCTCAGAGGAACGTGCTTATAAGTGATTTTATTTTCATTTTATATTATCATATTAAATCCAATATTTAAGAATAACTTGCTGAAGCAATTTTCAAAATCAGATGCACTTCTCCTACTCCCAAGAAATTGTAGAGTAGCCATAGAAGATTTGACAAGCAAACACAGAAATCATAATATAGTGTTAACTATTTTAAAATTTTAATTATGAAATAGTTCATAAATACAAAAAATATATATAAGTATAAACATTACCAAAGACACAAACATCCATTTACCCAAGAGGAAGCTTGAAAATAGAACATCATTCACATCTGTGAGGTCTCTATGAATCACTCCAGGATACTATCAACCTTCCCAACATCCCAGAGATAAATAATATCCCAAATGTTGAGCTTATAATTTCATTACTTTGTAAAAATAGATACATACATATCATTACAACATTTTATTCGTTTTGTCTACTTTTGAACTTCATATGCATAAATCTCACTGTGTGTGTGGGTGAAGTATATTAAATTAGTGTTTATCCTATCATTTAACAAGTTTATATATTTCATGGAAAACATCTTCTGACAAGTTTAGCATTGCTCTAAATTAATGCACATGTTTAGAGAAAATTTGCTCATTAGTCCATGAAAGCTTGACAAAGTACCATACTAAACACTGGGTGGCAGATATGGCATCCCAAGCCTACAGTTTAAGCACATTTAAAAATTAGAGATTTAATATTTTGGAATCATATATCGAAAGCATTAGCAAATAGTAGATAATTTAGATGTAAACCAAACCCACACTGAGAGGCAAAAAAAAAAAAAGTAATGTGGTCATGAGAAATATTTCAGTTCTAATATGGATGAATCATATGGTGATTCTACATTTCTGTTATAGAAATGAATTATGTAAAATGAGTTAAAATTCTCTTACTGTTAACTAACCCAGCCTGGAAGTTTTTATTATCACTGCTTTGGCTCCAACATTCAATTAAATTTTTATTATTTACTTATTAAATAATTTAATATTTTTGAGTCTCCCTTACTATATTCTTTTCTAGGAAGTGAAAGACCGACAATGAGCTTGAGAGGGGAAAAAAAGAGAGTTCCATCATGGATCCTGCAACATAGTATCAGAGAAAGAAATGCGTCAACCAATTCTGCAAATAATTTTAACTATCCAAACTCTAATAGGGTTTCAAATGAAATCCAATCTGAGGTAGTGACACTGAAATGCAATGATATATCAATAAATATGGAAAATAGCAGTTGGAAACTGTAGTCTATTTTCCTTCACTGGTAATATAAGCTATAGCAAAGTAAAGCTAGTCTTTGATTCCAATCAGCAGGGTTTTTTGGACATCAAAAACATTTTAAAAATTCAAACCAGCTATATATATATTCTCAGTTATTTTCCAGAACTTCAAAACCAAATGACAAGAACACTCACACTCAGTAAGAAGACTCATGCTAACTATCTAAATAATTTAAACCCCAACACACACACACCCACTAAAAAAAAAAAAAACCTCTCAGGTCCAGGCAAGGAAATAAAAGGGAATTATCTAATTTATTTGCAATTTTTGCATCATTCAAGACTAGATTTATATTTGTTTCCTCACTTCTAATAAATTTCCATCTAATAAATTTCTATTTTTGACTAAGCATATGCACTATGTAAAATCAAGTAAGAATCTGTCATTTGGAGATCATGATGCTAATGATTAAATTATTTTAGTAAGACAATACTAGTTTTAGACTTGCCAGATGTGATATTTTCTTAATGTTAATTGAAACCTGAAGCATAATACTTATATAAACTGAAAGCACAGTTTATAGACTTAGCAGGACATATTCAACCTTCCAAGGATTATATTGTCCCTATTTTCCCATACTTTTCTTTTTTCTCCCATTATTCAAGAAGATCCTATAAGAATTCAATTATAGAAGCATTTATTTTTAATTACAATAAGAATGAATTATATTTGAACTATTTCCTTTTTATTACAATGATCATAAAATCAATAGAGCCATGTTGTTCTCCTGTAGTTTCTAATGATAAATGGTCAGAGGAATAAAGTATCAGAATGTTACATTTAATTTGTTTTAAGAACAGTAAATATAAGACTCCATTTATTTCAGTATTCACTTATTAGATTCAATGTCAATTCTCATTTTTCTCTGTTCTATAGCAGTAGTAATTTTGCAAAGATAGAAATGAAGACAGTCATGATTCAAAAGTCTGAAGGTTTTTAACTGTATATTTCTGAATATATTAAACATTGATGGAACTCACATTCATTCTAGGATACAATTGAACTGTCTACCTGATTACAATTGTAATCAGAACAAAAAAGATGTTTATGTACCTATTCCTTGTCCTGCTAATATAAAAGAGAATTTCTTCAGGCTATATCAGTTGACAGTATTTTAGACACTTCAGAATAATAAGGATGATAAATTAGAAACGTTAAGTACAATCAGATGGTCTTTTTCTAATGCCACTCCAAAATGATTTACAGGATGACTCTGAGAGACAGAAAAGGAAAGAGCATAAAAGAGGTTGGCCTGACCTACTGCAATAATTAGTCTCTGTCCATGAAAAGAGATGAAATAGCCTGAAATTAGGCATACTAAAGACAATACAGACATATGTCTTGAATTATTATCCTCATAAAATACTAGAACCACACATCAATTTAGAAAACAGGAAAATCTGTTTTATTGTAAAATTAATTCAAGTACAAGGTGGACCTGTAAATTTTCCAGTATTCAAATCAGGATTTAGTTGAAAATCAAAACTATTAATCAGCTATCTATTATATGAAAAATATCAATCTAGGAGTTGTAAAATGGAAACCATAAAATTCAAGTGTTTTTTTTCGAAGTAGACTATAACTTGGCACAGAATACATGAATAAATGAAATTTGGAACTTTGGTTTAAAGTTTAAAGGAACCTCAGAATACATAAATAAACATTTTTCACTATTCAATATTTTATCCACAAGGTCAGATAAAGTTGTCATTATAATGCCTTGTATTTATTATGAACATAATTTATTATTTCATAACTACATGCTATTTAAAAATAAAAATACAATGAAGAAAATATAAGAAAAAATTAAAAACCTAAACTTAACATCTAATGATGAAAATCAAAATGGCATAAAAGTGCTTATTTACTTCTATTATTCACTAATACAAATAATTTTATTTTACTGTGTATTATTCAAGAAAGAAAAAGCAAAGCAATATAGGTTTAATAAATTATTCTCTATATAAAATCGGATAAAAGAGTATACAGGAGATATAGGGAAAATAGTAGTAGGAGGAAATAAACTTAAATTGATCCCATTGTGAAGTACAATAAAATTATTTCTAAGAATAAATGAATGTTGAAATGGAAAAAATTCAGAAGTAAAATGGGAATTATGGAGACAAAAAGAATGAATAAAAAGGAAGTAGATAAGTTTTTAATGTTTGTTTTGAAATAAGAAATTGGCTTCCAATTTCAGTTTCAACGTTCAAAGAGCTTGGAAGTCATCAACTCCTTCCTTATAACAATAAAATCTGAACATACTGAAAATCAATGGTTTTTCTGGGACATGTCAAAGAACTAATACTGCAAGGCAAAGCACCACCGAGAAATTTGGAGACACAGGTGCATCCAGAGAGATGCAGCCAAGATTGCTTATATGGAGTAGAAGCTACTGGAACCATAAACTAATAGGAACACTTGAATAATAATTTCGATGAAATTGCTGAAGACTGAATGTGAAGTAGTGTAAAAGTGAGAAAATCTTGGGGGCCTGTATTCTTCAGGAAATCTCCACATTTTCATGGGTTTTACCTTCCAAAACCTCATCAGATTCCCATGGTGAGGAACCTACAAGCTTTGCCTTCTGCTAGGGAGAGGTGGAGAATAAAAAGCATATTCAATAAAGGCCAAAGCTTCAGAGAAAGAATGGGAATCCTGCAGCCAGGGAATGGAGTAGGAGGTCAAGGGAAATAATATATACATTGAAGAAACAATTGTAAAAGCCAAAGCTCTGAGATACAGGTCCACTGAAAATCTGAGAATTGCCAAAACATTATAGAACGCTTCTTCTCTTTAATCTGTCACCATACTAACAAAAATCTCAGTTAATAACAATGTATTGCAGCTGAAAGAACTGAAAAACAGTCTGTAAAAACAAAGCAAGCATCAGAACAAGAGAGACATTAGAATTATGAGCTAAATATAAAATTACTATGATTAATAATTTCATGACTCTAACATTATAAAGTACAATACATGCAAGAGCAGATGAGCCACATTAGCAGAAAGATGGCAAAACCTAACAAAGAATCAAAGGAAATACTAGGCATTAAACACAGTGAAACAAAAATGAAGAATGTCTTTGATGGACTTATCAATAGAATAGATATGGCTAAAGAAAGAATCTGTGACCCTGATTATAGGTGCAAAGAAACATTTCAAACTGAAATGCAAAGAGAAAAAAGAATGCAACAAACCAACCATGACATTCAAGAATTGTGGGACAAATTCAAAGAGATAATATGTACAGAATTGGAATTCAGAAGAAGAAAGGAAAATAAAACCAGAGAAATATTTTTAAGTATTAAATGCTGAAAATTTTCCAAAATTAAAAAGAGATAACAAAGTACAGAACTCATGAGCTCAAAGAACATCAATCAGGTTATATAGCAAAAAAAAAAAAAAAAAAAAAAAAGTAAATAAATAAATGGATAAATAGATAATACAATGCTTAGGCATATCATATTCAAACTGCAGAAAACCAAAAAAAAGGTAAAATTTTTAAGGATAAAAATTATACCATTTAGTTTTCTTATCCTTTAATTGATCTAAATAATAACTGCTTAAAGCAATAATAGTAACAATGTATTACAGTATTAAAACATATGGATAAGTAAAATGAATGACAATAATGTCATAATGGATAGGACAACTGTTAAAAAATACCTGCATTGCACCCAAAGCAGTATTATGATATCTGAAGGTTAACTTAGATTAGTTAGAAATGAATATTGTCAACTCTAGATCAACCAATAAAAAATAATTTAAAGAAGTACAACATACACTAAGAAGGATATAAATGGAATTATATAAAATATTTAATTAAAACGAAGGTGAAAGAAGAGGGCTGAAATAAAGAATAAGTATGATGAACAGAAAGAAGTGATAGTCATGGTAAATATCATTCCAGTTACATCAATGTATGTAGGTGAATGGTCTATCACTCCAATTAAAAGACAAAAACTGTCAGAGCAATCCTACATGTAGATACAGGTAACAACCGAGCATCTAACTGCATGAGACAGAACAGGTAAAATTGTAACGAGAAATAGACAAATCTACTATTTTAGTTGGAGGCTTCGAAGCCTTTCTGTCCATAATTGTTAAATAAAACAGGCAGAAAATCATTAAGGATATGGATGACACGTTAACAGCACTAGCAATCTATTTTAACCTAATTGACACAGAATACTCCATCCAAAAACAATAAATTATACTTTCTTCTCAAGCTCACTTGAAACATTCACCAAGATAAACCATATTCTGGGCTAAAAAATATACCTTAACAAATGTAAAGCAATAGAAATCATACAAAGTATGTTCTCGGGCCACAATGGTATTAAACTAGAAATTATAAACAGAAAGAGAGCTGGAAAGTCATCAAATATTTGGAAATTGATTATTTCTGTATAACCCAAGGATGAAGAAGGTTTCTCAAGAGAAATATAAAATATTTTTAAGTAAATTAAAATGAAAATACATTTTGGGATCCAGTGACGACATCAGGGTTTAGATAAAAAATTGCAGCATCTAATGCATATGAGTATAGAAGATAAATCCAAAATCAATAATTAATTGTTTATCTTTGAAAACTATGGAGGAAGACCAAATTAAGTCTAAATCCAGAAGAAAAACAATAATCATTGAAACAGAACAGAAATCAACAAAATTGAAAACAGAAAAATAGGGAAAATCAACAACAAAAGCTGGTTTTTGTAAATATCAGAATTATTGATAAATCTCTAGCCACACTAATTAAGGAAAACAGAAAGAAGACACAAATTTCCAATATCAGAACTATTCATCCCAATGTCATTGAAAGAATGATAAAGTCATACTACAAACAACTATTTCCCCTTCATCACTTAGATAAAATAGCTAAGTTTACTAAATGACACAACCTATCAAAACAGAGGCAAAGAGAAAGAAATAACCAAATAGTTCCATGTCTATTAAAGAAATTGAATCAATACTTAGTAATCGTTCATAGAAAGAGGCTCCAGATCTCTATGCTTTCACTTGTGAATTCTACCAAACATTTAAAGAATAATAGCAATTCTCCCCCATCTCTTCCAGATAAAGAGAAGCAGAAGGAACACTTCCTAACCAATTCTTTAAGGCCAACATTACTCTAATATCCAAACAGATGATGATATCACAATGAATGAAAACTACAGATGAATATCTTTCATGAACATAAATGTAAAATCTTCAAATATATTAGCAAATGGAATCAACATTTTATTTAAATAATTACACATCACAACCAAGTGAGATTTATTACATGTACGCAAGAATTGTTCAACATTCAAAAACTGATCAGTGTAGTCTACTCTATTAAGAGGTAAAAGAAAAAAATCATATAATCATATCAATTGAAATAGTAAAAGGATTATAAATCCAACACCAATTGCTGATTTTTTAAAATTCAGCAAAATACCAACAGAAGGCAGCTTCCTCAACTGGATAAAGAACATCTACAGAAAACCCACAGCTGCTGAGGTGATGTTATTAATATGGCAGTGCTCCATGCCCCACAGAGGCTTTAAGCAACAAACTAGAATTGGCAGAATCGTCTTTATCAAAGCTACAAAACAATTAAGGGCTGTAATAACTGGGCAAGCCACAAATCAAGAAAAAAGGCAATGTAAAAATGATAGGAAATTCTCATGGTCTCCTTACTAGGCCCTTCCTGACTCTCTCACAAGCTTTGACCAGGGTGCATGTATGTCTGTGACAACCTGTCTGGTGGTAGCTTGAAGAACTAAATGAGCACACTAATTTCAGCCTAGCCATCCAGAATGTGCCCTTAATGAATGTAGAGGTGGCTCATAGACTCTCTTACAGAACACTGTAGGAGAACAGTTGAAATGAATCAGTCTGGGGCAACAGATTGCTGGTAATGGGACAAACAGTGTAGCACCTGGGACTGAAGAAGCACTATTTCCTAGGGCAAAATGTATATTCATTTCAGTGTAAATGGTGGTGGTGGGGGGTGGGTTTCTAGATCCATATGTTCAGGCCAAATAAGACACATGTGCAGAAGAGACCAGGGAGGACCCTACAATTCATCCTCAGGTTGTTCAATAAACCCATATTTAGAATGGCTAGGCTCTGAAGGACAATATGCACACAGGTCTAGCTGCAAATACTGAGAAAGTTTCTCCCACCCTCCCTCCCTCCCTCCTTCCCTTCCTTCCTTCCTCGCTCTTTTTCTTTCTTTCCTTCTTTATTTCCCCTGGATTCAAGGAAATCTCAAAATCAATAGCCATTAGGGAAATGCAAATCAAAACCACAACGAGATACCAATTCACATGCATTAGAACGGCTACTATTAAAAGGATAGAAAATAACTAAGGGCTGCCAAGGATGTAGAGAAATAGGAACCTTAGTACATAGTTGATAGAATATAAAATGGTGAAACCACTGTGGAAACAGTATGGTAGCTCCTCAAAAGTTAAACCTAGAGTGCCATAATACCCATCAATCTCTCTTAGGTATATACATAAAAGAATTGAAACAGAGACTTGGACAGATAGTTGTATACCAAAAGTCATAGCAGCATTATTAAGAATAGCCAAAAGTTGGAAAAACCCAAAAGTACATCATCAGACAAATGGATAAAAAATATATGGTACATACATTCAATGGAATATCATTTAGCCTTACAAGAATTGAAGTTTATGATATATTCTACTGCATGAATGAACTTTCTTGACATCATTTTGAGTGAAATAAGTCAGACATTGATGGGACAGATATTTATATGAAATAGCTAGAATATGCAAATTCAAGAATCAGAAAATAGAATACAGGTTATCAGGAGTGGGGTAGAGGGGTAGGGATTTGACACATAATGGTGCAAGCTTTCTGTTTGGCGTGATGGGAAGGTGATGGTAATGGATCATGGTGAGGGTAACACACACTGAATTGTATGCTTGGGAGTGGTTTAGATGAGAAAAAATATGATGTGTAACTATTTCCACAATTTAAGGAAAAAGAGAGGAGAGAAACCAAAGAGAGAATGACAATTTAATGCAATGCATGATCCTGGTCTGGATCTAATAATGGAAGAGAAAATGCCAAAATAGACATTATTGGGACTTATGAAACACTGGAATATAGATTGCAACCTTAATGTTAAAGTAAAATTTATTGAACTTGATAATTGTACTTAAAAGTGGCTATATAAGTGAAGAACCTTGTTCTTAGAAAATGTACATGGAAATATTAAGTGAAGTATAATGTATATAACCTATTCTCAAATGATTAGAAAATAAATATATATGGTTGATTGGTAGATGAGAGAGAGAGAGAGAAAAAAAGATAGAGAAGGACATGGCAAACATGGCAACATAGTACCTGGGTGGTGAGCACGTTTGAGATCTCTGTACCGGTTTTGTATTAATTCTTGCAAATATCTTGTAAATTTGACAGTACTTAAAAATAAAATGTTAAAAACCAAAAACAAACAAGTAAATAAAAAAACCCAGAGCTAACATCATAGCCAATGGTGATGGAATGATGCTTTCCCCTTAAGATCGGGAACAAGGTAAGTATGTCCTCCCTCACACCTCCTATTCAATATCATATTGGAAGTTCTATCTCATAAATGAGACAAGTAAAAAAAATAAATGGAATATAGTTTAGAAAGTAAGAAACAAAACTCCTTAGTTTTTATATAACATGACTATCTATGAAGAAAGCCCTACAGAATCTAAAAACAAAACAAGCAAACAAAGACTCCTGAATTAATAAGTGCAAATAGCAAGATCATAGGACAGAATGTCAGTATATAAAATTCACTTGCTTTCTTATATAACAGCAATGACCAACTTGGATTTGAAGTTAGAAAGAAAAAGCACTACCAATCATAATGGCAGCAAAAATGAGGTACTTAGATTTAAATATAACAAAATATGTTCAGAATCTGCACACTGAAAACACTGATATAGTGATAAAAGAAAGTAGAGAAGACCTAAATAAATGTAGATATAGTCTATGATCATGAATTGGAATACTCAATATCTTTAAGACGTCAATTCTCCCCAACTTAATCTATTGAGTTAATGTAATGCAAATCAAAATCCTAGCAAGCTATTCCTATATAAGCTAGGTATTACAGACTGATGCTAATATTTATACAGAAAGGTAAAAGACCTAGAAAGACCAATGAAATGCTGTAGATGAAGAAAAAAGTTGGAGAACTCACATTATTTTATTTCAAGACTTTGTATAAAGCTTCTATAGTCAAGACAATGTGGTACAGTGAAAAAACAGACACATAGATCAATGGAAAATAATAGAGATCTCAGAAGTATAACCACACCTATATAGTCAACTGATTTTTGAAACAGACACAAAAGCAATCAATGGTGCAATTATAGTCTTTTCAACAAACAGTGCTGGAATAATTCGATGTCCATATGCAAAATAAGTCTCTTGACACAAAACTCACACCATTCACAAAAATCAACTCAAAATGGATAATAGATCTAAGTATAAAATGTAAAACTTTAAAACTTCTGGATGAAAACAAAAGAAAAAATCTAAGTAACCTCGAGTTAGCTACAACACAAACAGCAGGATCTATGAAAGGAAAAATTATTTCCTTTTAAACATTATTTGAATGCATTGTTGTCTTGCAAGAAAAGACCTTGGTCTTTTTCTTTTAAACTGCTGTTTTTGCTCATAACCCTAAGCTATCCATTTATAATCAAGAAAGAAGACCTGGGTAACTGATAGAGACCATCTGTGCTTATTTAAATAGGTCTGCTTTCCTAATAGGTCTCATCCAGGAGAAAAAATGGAAATCTGGAGTTCCAGGTGAGGTGGATGGGAAGAGATGGGGAAATGGACATGTCAACTGCCAGTCTTCAATTTAGATAGAAGAGGCTAAAATCTGGCTCATGTGTGATGTCATAAATGCCCAGATGAGTTTTTACTGAAATTGCTTTTTTTCTTAATTACTTTACAGGAGAAACTACCTTGACTTTCCTCTTTTTTAAAAACATTCTACAACAGACTATTGACTCGCCTAAGAACTCTGGGCATTCTGGACCCAGAATGTCAGCTAACCCCTGTTTTTAATCTCACTCTCACTCCTGTCCTCTATAGTATCTGGTTGTTCAGAATGCATAGCTTCTCATTCACTAATTCATTCCTTCATTAAAAATATATTTATATAAGAACCACATGTGTCAGGTCCTGTTTCAGGCACTGAAAATGAAGGAGTAAAATAAGGAAATTCAGAGTCATCTTTGCCCAAGACTTTATAGTTGGTGTGGAAAGGAACCTGAGAGTAATTAATAAGGAAATGGAGTTTAAATAAAATATGGTAATGGGATATGGAGTTACTGGCTATTATAGATTTGTTGGTCAAGTTAGGTCTTTATGTAGGTGTCATTTGAGCTTTATTCTTGCATTCACTCTACAAATATTTAATAGAAATCTTCGATGAACCAATCACTATTATAGATTCTAAGAATACTTCAATGAAAGAAGACTTCCCTAGTGGACCCTGCATTCTAGTGGAGGGATTGGAAAATAAATAATGAAATGACCTATAGAGTCTGTTAGAACAGAGTAAGAAGGGATCAGGTATGGGAATAGATATTGTGTTGGGGTCTTAGGTGGCAATTTTAAATAGTCTGGTCAGAAAAGGACTCAAAAGGATATGACATTTTAGCACAACTTGAAAGTGTTCAGGAATTTTCCTAATGTGGATGCAGCCAATGGTGTTGGGGCTTATGTCTAAAACCTCAACATTCAGCATGCTCTCATTTGCAATTGCCAGTAACTATACCTATCTCTGTCCACAGTTCATCCCTCAACAAAACACTAGCCAAAATTTTGGTATAAGTAACCACAATTGGTGGGATATTAATGAGGTATGTATTTTTACCATTTTCTGAAGTTTACCCATGGAATTAAACTTCTCTCATCTTCCCTGCTAGTTGTGTAGTGTGATGGTTAGGCTAATCTGTCAACTTGGCCAGGTAATTGTGCCCAGTTGTTTGGTCAAGCAAGCACCGGGCTAATTGTAATACAAGGACATTTATGGACCTTAGCCATCAGTGAGGTTACTGTATAGATGGCTGATTACATCTACAATCAACCAGGGAGATTGCCCTCAGCAATGAGTGATATTTTATCTTATCAGTTGAATACCTTAAAAGGGGAAGTAATTTCAGCTTTCAGAGAGAATTTCCCAGCTCTTCTTTTGGCAGCCAGTGTCTCCTGGGAGCTCTTCAAGCATCTTCATCAGTCCTTCATTGGAGTCCCTGGTTTGCATCCTGCCTGCGGAATCTGGACACATGCATCCACACAGATATGTGAGAGAATTTTATAAAATCTCATACTATTTACAGATATCTCCTGTTGATTCTGTTTCCCTAGGGAACACTGACTAATACATGTAGCATCTAAATAGCAAACCTTCGTTGACTTCCTTTTCTTCCCTCTCACTTTTCTACTAATCTAACAGGTTTTCTGGTGTCTCCCAATAAATTACGAGTATTTGAATCCCTGGTATAGGATTGCTCTTACTTGGGGGTACCCTAACTAAACTAGTAGATAGCAAGGTGAAAGGTATTATAGGGTGAGGAATAGCCAGTGCAAGGCCCTAGAGTTGAAGCATATCTTGCACATTTGAAGAAGATCATCATGGGTGAAATAGAGTCAGCAAGGGGAAGATTAGCAAGCAGAGAGATAGCAGTGAGGGGAGGGAGCTGTGATACCAGACCAAGCATATCTTTCAAGCCATTGAAAGGATTGTAGATTTTATTATTAGTAAAATAGGAGATAATAAAGAGTTAGGAGCATGGTTCAACTTGAGTTGTGAAAAGATCACTCTGGCTGCTGAGATAAAATAGATTGTGGAAAACAGCGATGGAAGCAGGAAGACCAGGTAGGAAGTAATTGTGATAAACCAGGTTAAGGATAGGGGGACTTGGATCCAGATAGAACATGGGGAATGGTGAGAAATAGATTCTGAATATATTTTGAAGGTAGAACCAACAAGAATTTCCTGATGTATAGATGATGCGATATTTGTGGAGTTAAAAAAGACTTGGGCAACTGAAAAGAGAGTTTCTCTATATTAGGGATACTCATCACCACTGAAATCACAAGATGGTATAATTGTAGCCTTCTCCACCCCTTTCTCACCCGTGTGTGGCTATCCCTTCCCATTATTTCCATGTTTTCAATTTACTTTTTCCTATTGTTCTGTTTATTTGGAATTCTTGAGGGATGGCAGAAAATAAGTATGTTTATTTTGCCATCTTGAACTGGAAACCAAATTATTTTTCTCTAAAATGTAATTGAGTGTGTTGGTAGATATACAAGTATATGTTTGTCAAACTTCATAAATTATACACTTGCAATGGATGCATTTTATTATATGTAAATTATATTTCAATAAAGTTGATTAAAATGATCAGGTCCAATAAAGAGATAAGTTTAGTAGGACAAATTTTATGGCCTTATGATAACTAACAATATAAATAATTTGAGTTGTAAGTAAGTTTTATAAATTAATTTCCCTTTTATCTGAATTCTAAAAGAGTCCAGAGTGGTGGGTAACAAAGAACTCTCTCTTTCACACTCAGAATTAATAAGGGACTTCTTCCTTATGATTTGCACAAGACTGGCAACAGATAGTTTAGATGATGCATGGCCAATCATCTATCACAGCAGTCAACTGCCAAGGTACTGCCAATATAACTCAGTAGGGAAAAAGCAAAGAAAATAAACCTGTTTGCTTTGTTAGGGAAACATAAAATAACATGCAATGCCCTAATCCCAAGTAGGTAACTAGTTAATTCTGAAGAATGATATATTATTAAAGTAATTTTTTCCACACCAAATAAATAAAAATAATGTTCATCCATTTAAACTTAGTCTTTTCAAAAAATCTTTAATTACCCTCTTCCACAGTTTATTTTGTAGTAGGACTCTGTTTTACTTTGCTAAGGCTGCCCATGCAAAATTACCAGAAACGACTTTTATAAAGGAGATTTATTTGGGTAAAAACATACATTCTGAGGTTGTGAAACTATCTAAATCAAGGCATCAATAGAGATGCTGTTGGGAAGCGGCTGTGGCTCAATCAGTAGGGCTCCCGTTTGCCATATGGGAGGCCCCGGTTCGGTTCCCGGGGCCTCCTGGTGAAGGCAAGCCCGCCCGCACGGCGTGGTTAGCTGACCCAGAGAGCACAAGCAGCAAGGGGGGGATAAATGAATAAATAAATAAAATCTTTAAAAAAAAAAAAAAAAAAAAATAGAGATGCTGTTTCAAAGGTTGGCTGCTGTCATATCCTGGAGACCTGCCATGAGTCAAGGCAAGATGGCAGCTGATCTCAGGAGTCCTCTCTCACATGGCAAGGTCAAAATGGCATCTGTCTTTGTTTCTGCTTCCATTTCTCAGTTTATATAAGGCCTCAGAAAGATGGTGGAGACCCACCCTGGGTCACGTATCACTAACTTAGTCCAATCAAAGTCCTAAAATGATCTAATCAAGTGATTTAATAAAAAAGGTCCCTTAATGTAGTCAAGGCACCCCCTCTCCCACAGGGATGGATTAGTTTAAGAACATGATCATTTCTGGGATTCGTAAAATACTTCAACTTCCACAAACTTCTTCCCAATTTTATCTGATAAGAAAACCCTTCTTTATAATGTATAACACATTCAACAGGAATTGATGCTCACACTCACAAGAGAAGGTATAAGACAGACCTTGCCAGGATAATATGGCATCTTAATAGCCAGCTTTGATGAAAAGCACAGAAAAAGACATGAAAAAAAGAATGATTTCTTCTAGTACCATTTGAACTCCTCAGTCATCAGTACCTGAAACCCCCTAGAACTTCACAGGTAAATGAGCTAATAAATCCTTACCTCTTTAATCTATTTTGTGCTGTGTCTCTTCTAATTACCAATAACAAACAATATGATAAATACAAATGTTTCCTTTGTCAAATAACTTTGTGAAGCCTATACATAATAAGAAACTTTAAGAGTAAAAATAACAGTAAAAAGTATCTGAGCAATACAGCTTCTTTTTTCAAAAAACACCCATTGATATTTACACAGCTGATTTTCTGTATAAAATTCTTTCATAAATGCTGTTCTAGTTTTTAAATAGTATTTTTAATTTAGCTAGTGACTAGGAAAATTTATGTAATAAAAGTCAAAGAACATATTACTATATTCAAATAATTATTACTTGATATAATAGAGTGAAAAGTGAGGTACTCTACTTCTTATATAAAATCATAGAAAATGCTTACACTTAGAAACTGAGTTTAAGAAGCTAAAGAATTTGGAGACTATCTAAATATCTATCCAATATATATTTGTAACAACCTTATAAAGGTAGGACTAAAATGGATTAGATTTGATATGCTATATTTTGTTTAGATATTCCATGTCAATGTTCATGAGGGATATTGGATTTTCTTTTCTTTTCTTGTACTGGCTTTGTTTTAAATGCTGGCTTCATAAAATATGTTTGGAAGTATTTTCTCCTCTTGTAGTTTTTGGAAGACATTTCATAGAGATTGTACTACTTAATTTTTACATTTTGGTAGAATACTCATCTTTACATTATCTATATAATTCCCAATTTTGTGCTTGTTTCTTCTATAAATTTCTGAAAGATTGGTGTTGAAGTCTCCCAATATAATACTGGATTTTTCTATTTATTTCTTTCAGTTCTTTAAGTTTTGTTTCATATATTTTAATGCTCTGTTGTAAGATACATATTTATTTAGGAATGTTATATCTTGTTAGAGACACCTTTTACATTGTGAAATGTACCCTTTATCTCTGATAGTATTCCATGTTAAGAAAGCTTCTTTCTCTGAAGTTAATATAGCTATTCCAGCTTTTTTTTTTTTTTTAATTTTTGTTTTTGCTTTTTTAAAATTGGATAAGTTATAAGTTTACAGAAAATCATGCATAAAATAGAGAATTCTCATATACCACCATATTATTAACACCTTGCATTAGTGTGGTACATTTGTTGCAATTGATGAAAGAACATTTTTATAATTGTGCTATTAATTATAGATAATGTTTACTTTAGGGATTACTCTTTGTGTTGTACAGTACTATGGATCTTTTAAAAAGTGTATTCTAGTATCATATTTATAACCTAAAATTTTCCCTTTTAACCACATTAAAAATATATATTTCAGTGCTGTTAATTACATTCATAATGCTGTACAACTGTAACCACCAACCAAAACTTTTCCATTACCCAAATGGAAACTGTACAATTTTGGTATTAACTCCACATTCTCTACTCCACCCTGGCTCCTGGTAAACTATATTCTAGTTTCTGACTCTATGGAATTTTTTTTACCTCTTTTATTGAAGTTTATAATTCATACATGAACATCCATAAACAACAAGTGTATAGTATAAGTTGTGAACTTACAAAATAAACATACATATCTTCATCCAGAGCTCCCATACATTACCCCACCACCAACATCTTGCATTGTAGTGAAACAGTTGTTACAAACTATGAAAGAACATCATCAAAGCATTACTACTAACTATAGCCAATATCTTACATTTGATGTATTTTCCCCCAACCCATCTTGTTAATGATATTTATATACTTGTTTAGTTAATGAAGGAATGTTCTCATATTTGCTCCGTTAAGCACAGTTCATCTCCCACCATAGAATTCATTCTTTTATACAGCCCCATGCTTTGTACAATCCATTCAAATTGTACACTCAGTGCCTCTCATAGTTATCAAAGAGTTGTGTGGTCATCACCTAAGTCAATTTTAGAACATTTCCATTACTCCAAAAAGAAAAATCCCATACTCCCTTATACCCCCATTGTTGTCCCTTAGAATTGATACAATATCTTCTTTGCCAATTATAGCAGTTTGCTATTGTTTATGAATTCCAAAAATAGATATTGGTGGGCAGGGACTCAGAGAGAAAACAACACAGCAGAGGAGAGAGTTTGAGTTTTGATGCTGGAGTTCCAGGAAGTAAAAACACAGGAGAAGAACACAGAGGAATAGAGATGACTCTATAACATGGCAGAGGCCCCGGGAAGAGATAGAGTCTGATAGACTACAGCTGGTCTGTGGAGAGAACAAAACAGCTGAGCCCAGAAAAAATTGAGGCCCAGGGAGAGAGACAAGCCTTATGCTAACCTACCACTGAGAACAGAAACTGGGACCATAGAAACTTAAGAGGAAGAGAAAGGCTGAACCCTTTCAGGCATCGCCCACCATCTTACTCAACTTGTGGCAAATTACTTTGGGTGAGAAAGTACCTCTTATGTACTTTAAGTTGGACTTTTTAGGGCCTGGTAGTTGTAAACTTCTACCCCAAATAAATACCCTTTATAAAACCCAACAGATTTCTGGTACTTTGCATCAGCACCCTAATACACCAATGATCCAAAAATATTACAATATTACTGTTTAATTATAATCCATAAGTTACATTAGTTGTAATTTTCCCATGTATCACCATAGACTTAACACTTTGTAAAGGAAGAACATTCTTATACTATTTACCACAATCTTCATCCATCACCAACATCACTATGTTATACAGTCCATACAATATTCTCTAGCTTCCTTTCAATTGAAATATTACATCCACAGACTACTCCTTTCAACCACAATCACATTTATAAATCAGCAGTGTTAGTTATACTCACTATAATGTATGACTAAGTCTATTCATTTCTGCACATTTACAATAAACCTTATTAAAAACTCTACCTATATTAAGCATCAGCTCCCATTTTCAACCCACATTCAATTTCCTACTAACCTATACCCTAGAGTTTACCTCCATGAGTTTATTCATCATTTTAATTCCTATTAGTGAGATCATATAATTTTTGTCCTTTTGTGTGTGATTTATTTCACTCAAGGTTCATTGATGTTGTCATATGCATCTCAATTTCATTTCTTCTTTCAGCTTAGTAGTATTCCATTGTATGTATATACCATATTTTGTTTATCCACTCATAGGTTGATGGACACTTGGGTTATTTACATATTTTAGCAATTATGAATAATGCTGCTATGAATATTGGTGTGCAAATGTCAGTTCGCATCCTTGCTTTCAGTTCATCTGAATATATTCCTAGTAACAGGGTTGCTGGATCATATGGCAGTTCTGTATTTAGTTTCCTGAGGAACTGCTAAACTGTCTTCCAAAAAGGCTGCACCATTCTACAGTCCCACCAATGGTGAAGGAGTGTTACTATTTCTCCAAGTCCTCTCCATCACTTGTAACTTTCTGTTACAATGGTCATTCTATAAGGCATGAAATGCTACCTCAGTGTCGTTTTTATCTTCATTTCCCTAATAGCTAATGATGTTGAACATTTTTTCATGTGCTTTTTGATCATCTTTATTTCTTCTATGGAGAAATGTTTATTCAAGTCTTTGGCCCATTTTTTAAGTGGGTTGCTTGTCTTTCTATTGTTGGGTTGTATGATCTCATTATATAACATGGATATAAATCTTTATTGGGTATGTAGTTTCCAAATATTTTCTCATATTGAGTAGACTATCTTTTCACTTTCTTGACAAAGTCCTTTGAAGCACAAAAGTGTTTAAGTTTAAGGAGGTCCCATTTATCTAATTTTTCTTTCATAGCTCATGCTTTGGGTGTAAAGTTTAAAAAACCACCTCCTACCACAAAAACTTGAAGTTGTTTCTCTACATTTTCTTCTAGGAATTTTATGGTTGTAGCTTTTAATTTCTATCTTTGATGCATTTTGAATTAGTTTTTGTATAAGGAGTGAGTTAGGGGCACTCCTTCTTACTTTTGGATATGGCTATCCAGTTCTCCCAGCACTATCTGTTGAATAGATTGTTCTGGCTCAGCTAGGTGGGCTTGCCAACCTTGTGAAAAATCACTTTGCCATAAATTTGAAGGCCTGTTTCTGAACAGTCAATTCTATTCCATTGGTCAGCATATCTATCTTTATGCCAGTACCCTGCCAGTAGCTAAGTAAAATACTTTAAATAAGGAAATGAGAGTCCTCTTTTTTAAGATATTTTTGGCTGATTGGGACCTATTACTCTTCCAAATAAATTTGAAAATTGGCCTTTATAATTCTGCAAAAAAAAAAAAAAAGCCTGGTGGAAGTTTTATTGGGATTGCATGGAAACTAGATAAATTTGAGGAGAACTGAAATCTCAAGGATATTTAGTCTTCCAATTCATGAACATGGAATGTCCTTCCATTTATTTAGGTCTTCTTTGGTTTCTTTTAGCAATGTTTTGTAGTTTTCTGAAAACAAGTCCTTCATGTTCTCGGTTAAGTTTATTCCTAAATATTTGATTATCTTAGTCTCTATTGTAAGTGGAATTTTTTTTTCCTGACTTCCTCCTCAGATTGCTCACCACTAGTATATAGAAACACTACTGATGTTTGTGTATTAATCTTGTATCCTGCCATATTGCTGAACTAATCTTTTAGCTATAGTGACTTTATTCTGGATGCTTGGGGATTTTCTAGATATAAGATCATGTCATCATCAAATAGTGAAGGTTTACTTCTTCCATTTCTATTTGATGCCTTTAATTTCTCTTTCTTGCCTAATTGCTCTAGCTAGAACTTCTCATACAAAATTTAATAACAGTGATGTTAGTGGGCATCCTTGTTGGATTTCCAATCTCACTGGGAAAGCTTTCAGTCTCTTTCCATTGAGTACAATGTTATCTGTGGGTTTTTCATATATACACTTTATCATCTTGAGAAAATTTCCTTCTATTCCTATCTTTTGGAGAGTTTTCATCAAGAAAGGTTGTTGGATTTTATCAAATACCTTTTCCATGGAAATCAAGAAGATCATGTGATTTATTCCCTCAATTTAGTTATGTGATGTATTACATTAATTGACTTTTCTTGTGTTGAATGATCCTTGCATACCTGGAATAAAATCCACTTGATCATGATGTATAATTCTTTTAATGTGCATAATGGATTCATTTAGCAAGTATTTGTTGAGGATTTTTGCATCTATATTCATTAAAGAAATCGGTCTATAATTTTCTTTTTTCATGTTATCTTTATATGGCTTTGGTAATAGGGTGATGGTGACTTTATGGAATAAGTTTGGTAACATTCCTTCCTGTTCTATTTTTTGGTAGAGTTTAAGCAAGATTGGTATTAATTCTTCTTAGAATTATTGGTAGAATTCACCTCTGAAGACATCTTTTGGAAGTTGTTGATGACTATTTCAATCTCCTTACTTGTAAATGGTTTGTTGAGGTCTTCTGTTTCTTCTAGGGTTACTATAGGCTGGGTGTGTGCTTCTAGGAATTTGTCCTTTTTGTCTACATTATGTTGTCTTTTGTCATACAGTTGTTTATTGTATCCTCTTATGATCTCTTTTATCATTTATCATATTATTAAAGTTCCCTGTTTCCTTATTGATCATTTGTCCAGTTGTTGTATACAAAGATGAGAGTGTTGTACTGAAGGCTCAAACTTTACTGTAAAGGCATTTATTTCTCTTTTCAGTTTTGCAAGTGAGTGCCTCATGTATTTTGGGGCACCTTGCTTAGGTGCATAAATGTTTATCTTTTTAATTCTTCTTGGTGAGTTGCTCCTTTTATTTATATATAATGTCCCTCTTCATCTTTTATAGCAGTTTTGTATCTAAAGTCTATTTTGTCTGATATTAGTATCACTACTCCAACTCTTTTTTGCATATCTTTTTCTAACCTTTTACTTTCAGTTTATTTTTGTCCTTGCTTGTAAGGTGAGCCTTTTGTAGACAGCATATAGATAGGTGTTCATTTTTATCCACTCTGCCAGTCTTTATCTTTTGACTGGGAAGTTCAATCTGTTAACATTTAAAGTTCTTAATGTAAAGCCAATATTTACTTCTTCCATTATATCTTTTGACTTTACATTGACGTATTCTACTATTATATTTTTTACCCTCTTTGTCACCCTAACTAATAATCTTCATTTCTACACAATTCTCCAGGCCTCTTTCTTCTATCTTTTCCTTTCATGTTGCAGCACTCCCTTTATTATCTCTTATAAATCTGGTCTCTTAGTGACATATTCTTTTTTGTTGTTTTTTTAACATAACAATTTTATTGACACAGATTAATAAACCATAAATTCATCCAAAATGTAAAATCAAAAGTTTTTGGTATAATCACATAGCTCATGCTTTTGGTGTAATGTTTAAGAAACTAAAACCTACCACAAGATCTTGAAGATTTTTCCTAGATTTTCTTCCAGATTTATGGTTGCTGCTTTTATATTTAGGTCCTTGATTTATATTGAGTTAATATTTGTATAAGGTGTGAGGTAGGGATTTTTTTTCTTTCTTTTGTTTATGGATATCCAGTTCTCCCAGCACCATTTATTGAATAGACCGTTCTGGCCCAGCTTAGTGTGCTTAAGAGCCTTTTAAAAAATCACTTGATGGTAAATGGAAGGTCTATTTCTGAGTTCTCAATTTGATTCCATTGGTCAGCCTGTCTATCTTTATGCCAATACCATGCTGCTTTTATCACTGTAGCTAAGTAATATGCTTTAAAGTCAGGAAGTGGGAGTCCTTCAACTTCAATCTTCTTTTTAAAGACATTTTTTGGCTATTTGGGGCCCTTTACCCTTCCAAGTAAATTTGATTATTAGCTTTTCAATTTCTGCATAAAAGGCTGTTGGGATTTTTATTGGGATTGTGTTGAATCTGTAAATCAGTTTGAGTTGAATTGACATCTTACTGATATTTAGTCTTCCAATCCATGAATATGGGATGTCCTTCCATTTATTTAAGTCTTATTTGGTTTCTTTTAATAATGTTTTGTAGTTTTCTGAATACAGGTCCTTTATGTCCTTGGTTAAGTTATTCCTAGATATTTGATTGTATTAATCACTGTTATAAACGGAATTTTTTTTCTGATTTCCTCTTCAGATTGCACATCAGTAGTGTACAGAAACTCTAATGATTTTTGCATATTATTCTTGTATCCTGCCTCTTTGTTGCACTCTATTAATTCTAGTAGCTTTGTTGTGGATTTTTCAGGCTTTCTAGACATCAGATCATATCATCAGTGAATAGTGAAAGTTTACTTCTTCCTTTCCTATTTGGTGCCTTTTATTTCTTTATCTATTCTAATTGCTCTAGCTGGAACTTCTAGCACAATATTGAACTTAATGGTGACAGTGGGCATCCTTATCTTATTCCTGAACTCAGAGGGAAAGCTTTCAATCATTCACCATTGGGTGCAATGTGAGCTGTAAGTTTTTCATATATGCACTTTACCATATTGAGAAAGCTTCCTTCTATTCCTGCCTTTTGAACTGTTTTATCAAGAAAAGTGCTGTATTTTGTCAAATGCCTTTTCTTCATCAATCAAGAGGATCATGTGATTTTTCTTCTTCAATTTATCAATGTGGTTTGTTGCACAGATTGATTTTCTTGTGCTCAACCACCCTTACATACTTGGAATAAAACCCACTTGATCATCGTATATAATTCTTTTAATGTGCTTTTGGATTCAATTTCCAAGTATTTTGTTGAGGATTTTTGCATCTATATTTATTAGAGATATTGATCTGTAATTTTCTTTTTTCATAGTATCTTTATCTTGTTTTGCTATTAGGGTGATGATGGCTTCATAGAATAAATTTGGTAATGTTCTTTTTTGTTCAATTTTTTGGAAGAATTTGAGCAAGACAGGTATTAGATCATCTTTTGAATGATTGGGGTGTTTTTGATGACTATTTCAATTTCTTCACTTGTGATTCATCTGTTGAGGTCTTCTATTTCTTCTAGAGTGAGTGCAGGTAGTTCATTTGTTTCTAGGAATTTGTTCATCATGTTTACATTGTCTAATTTTTTGGCATACAGTTTTTTCATAGTATCCTCTTATGATCTTTTTCTGCAGGGTCAGTGGTAATATCCCCCTCTTTTCTGATTTTATTTATTTGCATTTTCTTTTTTACTTTGTCAGTCTAGCTAAGGGTTTATCAATTTTTTTGGTCTTCTCAAAGAACAAACTTTTGATTTTGTTGATTCTACTGTTTTTTGTTATCAATTTCATTTATTTCTGCTCTGATCATTATTGTTGTTTTCCTTCTGCTTGGTTTGGGATTAGTTTGGTGATCTTTTCTAGTTCTTCCAGGTGCTCAGCTAGATCTCCAATTTTAGCTCTTCTTTCCTCCCCCCCCCCCGTTTTTTTTTTAATGCAAGCTTTGAGGGCTATTAAGTTCCCTTTCAGCACTGCCTTTATGGTGTCCCATAGGTTTTGATATGTTGCATTCTCCTTTTCATTCTTCTCAAGATATTTGCTGATTTCTCTTTCAATTTCTTCTTTGACCCACTGATTAATTAAGAGTGTTTTGTTCAATCTCCATATATTTATATGACTTTTTCCTTTTTCCATCCATTATTGGTTTCCAGCTTCATCCATTATGATCAGAGAAATTATTTGATCTGCCTTGGAGAAGAATCCATGAGCACTTGAAAAGAATGTATATCCTACTGTTTGGGGGTGCAGTGCTGTATAGATGTCTTTTAGTTTTAGTTTCATATATCACATCATTCAAGCTCTCTGTTTCTTTCTTAATCCTCTCTTCAGATGTTCTATCCAATACTGAGAGTGGTGTATTGAAGTCTCCATCTATTATTGTAGAGACATCTATTTCTCCCTTCAGCTTTGCCAGTGTGTGCCTCATGTTTTGGGGGCACTCAGGTTAGGTGTATAAACACTTATTGTAGCTATTTCTTCTTGATGACCCCCAAAGCAGGTCCTTCAGACAGCTTTTGGCTCTTTCTCCATTGTTTTTGTGTGAGAGTTTAGCCCTGCCTTTCCAATCTGATACTATCTGCCCCAAATATTGACATAATCCTTTAGTTTTTGTTTATACATGAAGACTTTAAACTCACCCTCAGTTTTGTAGGACAGTTTTGCTACATAAAGAATCTTGGCTGGCAGTTTTCCTGTTTCAGAACCTTTACTATATCATACCACTGTCTTCTTGCCTCCATGGTTTCTGATGATAAATCAGAACTTAGTCTTATTGAGCATCCCTTGTATATGATGAATTGTTTTTCTCTTGCTGCTTTCACAATTCTCTATCTCTGGCATTTGACATTCTGAATAGTTGATGTCTTGGAGTAGCTCTATTCAGATTTATTCTGTTTGGACTGTGTTGTCCTTCTTCAATATTGATATTTATGTTGCGAAATTTTGGTCATTATGCCCTCAAATTTTTTTTCTGCACCTTTTCCATTCTCTTCTTCTGAGACACCTATTCCCTGAGACCCTGTTCCATTTATTCCATTCTTTTCTCTTTCTGTTTTCCTGTCTTTTCTAGTTCAGATACTCATCCTCCAACTCACTTATTCGCTCCTCAGCCAGTTCAAATCTGCTATTATATTCCTCCAATGTATATTTTTAAGGAGGTATTGAGGATTGAACCCAGGACCTCGTACATGGGAAGCAGGTGCTCAACCACTTGAGCTGCATCCACTCCCCTCCAATGTATTTTTCCCCTACTGAGATGGCTCTTTCGTCTGTTTGCTCATTGTTTTTTATTGTGGTTTGTGCTCATCTGCTTATTGTATTTGCTTATTGTTTTTGCTCATTGTCTGCTCTGTTTTTCCTTTAGGAGGCACCAAGGAACCGAACCTGGGACCTCCCATATGGGAAGCGGGCACTCAACTGCTTGAGCAACATCTACTCCCTGCTCATTTGTTTTTGCTCATTTTCTGCTCATTGTTTGCTTGTTATCTGCTCATTGTTTTTTTTCATTGTCTGGCCGTTGTTATTGCTTGATGTCTTCTTATTGTATGCTCGTTGTTTGTCTTCTTTAGGAGGCACCATGAACCAAACCTAGAACCTCCCATGTGGGAGGCAGGTGCTCAACTGCTTGAGCCACATCTGCTCCCCGCAATGTATTTTTTAATGTATTTTTAATTTCTTCCATTGTGTCTTTCATTCCCATTAAATCTGTTGCTTTTCTTTGCAAATTTTCAAATTCTTCTTTGTGTTCAATCAGTGTCTTCTTAATATCCTTAATCTCTTTAGCCATCTCATTAATTTATTAAGGAGGTTTCTTGGGATATCTGTGATTAGTTGTCTCAAATCCTGTGTTTCATCTGAAGGTTTAATTTTTTCCTTTGGCTGGGCCATATCTCCCTGTTTCTTTGTATGGCTTGTTATTTTTTGCTGGTATCTTGGCATTTGGTTTTTTTAAATGTGTTTATTCTATGCTCAGGTTCTCTCTTTAGCCTCTGGCTTTCTTAATAGTTGGCTTTTTCCTAAAGCTTCCTCTGTTCCTCCTCCATGAATGTTAGGCTGTTTTGTTTTTTATTTGACTCTGTAATATTTTTTAAACAATTTATTGAAGTATATCAGTCATACATGAACATATATAAAATATAAGTGTTCAGTAAACATTGTGAACTTACAAAACAAACATGCATAACATCATACAGGGCTCCCAAACATCACCTCACCACAAATACTTTGCATTGTTGTGAAACATTAGTTAACAAATTATGAAAAAGCATCATCAAAGTATTACTACTAAGTATAGTCCATATCTTACATTCATTGGGCAACTCTCTATGTCCGTTTCCTGCCCTCTATTCTTATCCTCCTCCTCCTGTCTTCACTGTAATTCGATCATCAGAACCTCCCATGTGGGAGAGAGGTATCCTACCGCCTGTGCCTGCGCCACCTTAGTTCCTGGTTTTCCTGTGCGTCTCATCTTGACTCTCCCCTGTGTCACTCTCCTGTTATGTCATCATCTTGCTACATGGCTCACAGAGCCTGGTGGTGCACCCATGCACAGGGCCTGGTGTCCCGCATGCCTTCTATATTTTTCCTTTTTTTATTTTTACTGGGAGGTCCTGGGGGTTGAACCCAGGTCCCTCCATATGGGAATGGACACCCAATTATTTGAACCACATCCATCCCCCTGTTCTATCTCTTAAGGTTGACCAAAGATACCTAAAGTTACAGTCTTTTCCCATACAAGATGGTTATATAATAAATCCGGCTTAGCTTATCACCAGCATTCTAAAAACCAGACCTAGGGAGAAAAACCACATGCATGGTTTCTAATGTAGCAAATGTTTAGCCTACCCTGATTATCACAAAATCAGGACAGTGAGAATATTCGCATGCCTCTGTATATTTTTAATACCCCTTTTGTCTTATCTCACTGCTATTTCCTGGAGGGCTAATTTTGGTAGAAGTGTCCCTCTGGAGACAACCTTCCCAATTCTTGTTTCCCAGTCAAAACAGGCTCAGGGGACCTATGAAGGGAGTGTAGATCGATTCCAATGTGCCCTAGAAAAGAGTCTACAAAGGCCTCAAATCTTCTCTTTGATGTCTCCCCTAATCTAGGCTTTCCTAAATTACCTAGCAGGTATCATTCTTTATCCATTTATTTCTGCTGTTCTAAGATTATTTTGTGCCTTTAATTCTCAGCTGACTTAGCTCCTGGTGGGTGCATGGTTGAAGCAGAGATTGCCAGCTTACCTGAGATGAAATTGTTGCATAGCTCCCAGACCCTGAGATCTGAATTCTCTGATCTACCGCCACTCCTTGTCCTGGGTCCCCCTCCAGGTAGGCGAGGTGACTGCCTGTACTGTCTTGAGAGTGATCAGATGGCCCTTGGTTCCTCTCCTTCCTGGGGTACCTTGGAGATGAGAGTGCAGCATCCTTCAATGTGAGTGGGGTAAATGTGCCAGCATGGCCCAAGATTCCATGTACTTCCTCTCTGTCCATGGGACCATGTGTACAGCAGCCCTTTTAAGGTAGACGGGGTGAATCTGCCCATTAGAGAGTGCACTTTTCTCTGTACAGGTGCGGGTTGGGGCCCAGTGTGCAGCAGCCCTTCAAGGTGGGCTGGGTGAATCTGCTTGGTTTTCCCTGATATGGTGTTCAAACTGCACCCAATTTCCATTCCTGCTTGGTCTTGGGGGCCAGTGGCTTTCCAAATTGAGCATGATGGATCTGATGCCTACTGCCCCAGGGGACTAGTATGTTTTTCAGTCAACCCTGATTCTATTCCTGCCAGGGATAGAGATAGTACAAATGCTGCTGGCTTCTTTTTGGCTTGGGCAGGTTTAAAATTCAGCTGTGCTCAAGATTGGAATCCAAGTAGCCAAATTTGTCAATCAACAGCTGTATCTTCACTGCAGATGTTCAGTCTCCTCTTCCCATTCTTCCCTGGATGATGCATTGTGTTCTTCAGGTCTCTGGAGCCCCCCAATCAGTTGATCCAGACAGATCTTGGCTGATTATTAGTTTCTCTGTGAGATAAGCTAATTGTTAGTGCTTTCTACTCTGTTGCTATCTTGGGCTTTCTTCTCTGACTCTATGAATTTTCTTATTCTAATTATTTCATATCAATGAGATTATTCAATACTTGTCCTTTGTTGTCTGGCTTATTTCATTCAACATGATGGCTACAAGTTTCATCCAAGTCATCAGATGTATCAGAACTTCATTCCTTTTTATGGCTGAATAATATTCCATTGCGTGTATATACCCCATTTTGTTTATCCACGCATTGGTTGATGGACACTTGGGTTCCATATTTTGGCAGTTTTTATTATGTTTATATATATATATATTTTTTATCCCTTTACTCTTAATTTGCATCTTTGATTTTAAGATGGGTTTCTTATATACATCAAATAGTGGGATCCATTTTTAAATCCAATCTTTGGATATTAATTAGTGTGTCTAGATGGTTTCTAAATAAAGTGATTTTTGTAATGGTCAAATTAAAATCTAACGTTTTGATAGCTCCTTTCTATATGTTCCATTTGTCCTTAATTTCTTTTATCCTCTTTTTCTACCTTCATTTGGGTTAATTTAATATTTTATGATTATATTTTATCTTCATTATTGATTAATTATTGGTACATTATTTTTAAATGTTTGCCATAAGGTTAGCAATATACATATTAATCAAAGTATATCTTCAAAAATATTATCCTGAACCATACAGAAGATGGTGTTTATTAATATCTTTTCATATGCTCTATAATTTTTGTTGAAAGCTGGACAGCTCATGTACACCACCAAATACTAAGGGAAATAGTTGTTATCCCTGAAAATAGGCACACATTTACTTCTGCTATACCTTTAATATGAAGTGTTGGAGTTAATTTTATCTGGCAGTACCTTGTATTTAGGATAGGGTCTGGTTTGCTGAAGGGATTTTCTTAAGGTATATTCCACACTTGGCTTTAGGTCTTCACTTTATATTGCATGGAAGAGAGGATTTATGAACTCACTTTTCCAACTACTCCAGCAGTGTTCTACTGTTACTTCTTACTCAACACTTGATAGCCTGGTGGTGGTGGGGTGAGGATTGGAGTGTTCTTTTTTTATCTAAGTATCAGTCTACTGCATCCCTTGGGCTCAGAGTTGGCCTTCTTAATTTTGCTCCCTCCCCCCTATGCAGTTATGGGTGTCTCACATAGTCCTGAACTTCTGGCAGACGTTCCCTTCACTCAGTTGCAATGAGTTTCCTCCATTTTCCTGAGGGTGATAGTGCTTATCATCCCTTCCCCCAAAGTTAAATCTTTAGTGTCATAGCAGAGTTAGAGGAGAAATCTCTGATTGATGGTTTATGCCCTTTTTCTAGCATCTGCTGTTTCTTTCCACCAGGCCTGCACCACAAGGGATGGTTTCTCAGATCTCTCAATCTCTCACCAAAAATTTTTTTTGTGAGCACCTTGTGGAGCCTTTAGACGAAAGCCTGCTGGAGTGTATAAATCCCCCTATATCTATAGCCTCTATCCCTATATATTCTATTACCTGCCAACATTTGGCTCCCACTATTTTGTGAACTATTGTAGGTAGATTCTTCTTATCAGTATCCAATTGTATTTCCCTAGGTAAATGCTCAGTACCTGCCTCTCCCCTAATGTGTCTTTCTCTTCTTACATTTTAGGCCAGATAGTTTGCCCTGTATCTTCTGCATTCTTCAAATATATAATATTTTCTACTTTACTATGATGAAAAGTCTATATTCACATAAAATTGTTGTCTCTCAAACCAAAAAAGAGATTATTAATAGTATTCATTAGTGTTTGTTATGACTACTAAATTATAGGGATCTGCCACTGGCTAATCAGAATTTTAGCAAAGTTAATATATATATTCTTGACTGGACAAGGGAAAGTGTTTTTCACTAGTCCCATATAAAGGTATAAATTTTATTTTGTCTCAGTTTTTCTTGTTGTTAATATGTGATGAAAAATCATTTGCATCGTACTACATTCTAAATGTCCTGGTTCTATTAAATAGGAGAAAACAGAAGACTCAAGCTAGATGTTTGCCAGCTGGACACTGAATTTAATTTTTCCTATGTGTCAAAAGTGTTTTTTTCATTAATACAACTGATTAATTTAAAACAAAACAAAGCTAAACAACCTCAAGAATCTCAGCCACATTGAGAACCAAAACAGCTATTTGATCATTCAGAGCTAAGAAAAATATCTGGGTGCAGTTTTTCAGAATTTTATTCTACTGTATGTGTGTCAGAAACTTAAATAACTTAAGTGAGGACTTCAAATTGCCCTTGATGGTCTTAGGACTCTTTAACATGCTTAGTTGGTTGTTGACTCAGTCTCACAATGCATAATTTGTCACTCAAAACAGATTTTGATTTTAATACGTTCTTTTTAGATATTGCTAATAAGAAAAGATGAATGGTAGAAAAAATGTTTCAATAATAGATATCTTTATCATTTTCTGGAAAGGAAGAAATCTTTCCAAATAGCTTTCAAAAAGAATATATAGACATGACTCTGATAAATAAGTTATCATATTCTAGTTGACAGTTCAAGAAAGATGAACATTTAATACTTGATGGAAATGAATTCTTTCAGAACTTCTCAGTTGGAAAAGAATTTAGAATATGATATTACTGCTGAAATTAGGTGAGCTATCACTTTGAGGAACAAAAAAATGCACCCCTAATTAATATAACAGTGGCTTCTTCCATACTGTTTAGATAATGATTTTCATTGACTTACTGAGTTCACTGAGATAAAATGGAAATATGTTTTATGCTGAGTGCTACTAACAGTAAATAATGATAGGGTCATATTTTCTTAAAATTATAAAAGATAAATTTTTCAGAAATTCTTCTAGTTATTTCTTACGGTCCCTCATGAAAGAATAATTATGCTTAAATAAAACAAACCATCTAGGTTAAATATGCTAGAGGCAAGAAACTGGAAAAATGTGATATGTTATTATTTTTACTCATTATAACATTTAAAAATGATGCCTGATTATTTTGACATAAGCCGTAACTCACAAGTGAAATTTAGTAGTACTAAATATCTCCTTTTGATTTTTTACTATGTATGAGGCATGGTATGAAGGCTTTGTGTACATTATTTCATTTATGGAACAGTTATAATGGCAGTTAATTACTTTTCAATATGGCTAGGGTTCTTGGTAAAAGACAAAGTTTTTATGCATTACTTTAGAAATTCTTAGATGTTCAATGAATTCATTTTTTCTTTTTATATAAAAATATGGGTTGTTGGGAAAGTTGTCACCATAAAAAAGGAAAAAAAATTCTTAAAAGAAATTGCAGAGGGACAGATGTGGCTCAAATGGTTGGGCGTCCGTCTCCCATATGGAGGGACCCAGGTCCATTCCCATGGACCTCTCAGTAAAAAAAAATAAAAGGACAATTGCATATATAACTTACTCCGAAACAAATTCTCAAATGCTGGGGACAACAAAGGTGGCATGTCTATTCACCTTCAGCAATGCCGGTAACATGCAACATGGCCGCCAGGGTTGAAACAACAGCTTAAGCTATAATTAGCCTTCTTCTTCGGTAGTTCACGCCAAAAAGAATAGTTCGCGCCCAAAGTTCGCGCCAAAAGCACTAACCTCCGCAGCTGCCACCTACCCTAGCAACAGCATCCACCAATCCTAAACCGCCATCGGCCTTATTAGCCACCCCCTCTTCCTTTAGAGTATATATACCCTGCTTTTTCAATAAACTTTTGCAGCTTGATCAGAACCCTGTCTTGCTGTCATTCTTCGTGTCTCTTGTCCCATACCATTCTTCCCTCATAGGAGCTGGAGCCCCAGTTGACTGTCCCGCGGGCTGGGACAACTGGCGCCCAATGTGGGGCCCGAACTCTGCGAGGAGAAGAACGCCACACTCAAGGAGAGAGTGCTCTCACACTCACTGCAACCGGGATCGCCGCGAGGGACTCGCTCGCGAGACAGATCCGTTCGGCTGTCGATCAGTGTCGGCGAAACAAGGAAAGAAAAGAGAAGAGAAATAAAGGTAAGCCCCCATCCCCATCATAGGACAAGCAACCTCCCAACATGAATTATATATTAGTCAGGTCAAACAATCGCTCAAGGCATGGGGAACTAGAGTTAAGAAAAAGGATCTCACGTATTTCTTTGATTTTCTACTAAGAACTTGCCCTTGGTTCCCTCGGGAAGGTACTATAGATCATAGATGCTGGCTTAGGGTCGGAGATTGTCTAAAAGACTACTATCAAACTTTTGGTCCTGAAAAAATCGCCGTCACCGCCTTTTCTCAGGATGGTGACGCTGGAACCTCATTAATGAAATTCTAAAAATCCACTCCTTCACCCCAGACATTCAAAAACTCTGTAGAGAAGGGGAAGAAGTTTTAAAAGAGCACTCTTGCCCTGCTTCAGAAAACAACTCAGTAATAATTGACATGTCCGAAATGCCTGAGAAGCCTCTTAACGAGGACCCAAATAGAAGTAAACCAAACACCCCTGTCAGTCAGGTTGGCTCACTGCCCGATCAGTGTACGGGGGACCCAAATAAAAGCAGACTGAACACCCCCATCAATCAGGCTGGTTTATTATCCAATCAGTGTAGAAATGAAACAAAGGCTGAAACCTTTTCCCCTTCGGAGGGTAATTCCCTCCCCCCATTCCGACCACCTCCTTACGCGCCTGCCATTTCACAACCATCATGTCCTCAATTTTACCCAGTTACATCCCTGCCTCAGTTCCACGCCCTAGAAGAGGCCACGGAAAACCTCCGGCTACACGCCGATAATTTCAGGGAAGCCTTTCAGCAGGAGCGTCTGCAGGCTGTTAACTTGCTCGCTGACCTCCGCTCGGCAACCCAAAGTATCGCAGCCCTTGCACTCCCAGAGGATGTCCCCTCATCGCGCCCCCATTGCACCCACCACACTTACGCTTTCCCGGTCACACGCAGTCAAACTCAACCCGCTACCTCTCGCGCTGGCTCCCGAAATGGCGCCGCTGATTCCCAAAATGGCGGCTCTAGCAGTGAAAGCAAAGAAGGTGATGAGTCAGAGGCCCATAACTCCAGTGAAAACGAGCAGGGAGAGGATAGTACCACTTCCATGGCCAAGTATAAAAAACTCAGCTTAAAACATTTAGAAAAACTAAAGAAGGCAGTGAATGATTATGGTGCTACTGCCCCTTTCACGCTCGCCTTATTAGAAAACATCAGTGAAAAGGAACTTATTCCTAACGATTGGTCACACCTGGCTAGAGCCGCCCTGTCCGGCGGCGATTTCTTATTATGGAAATCGGATTATGAAGAGCATTGTAAAAAATATGCCACACGCAATACTAAAAAACCCACCTCCAAAAATTGGACTTTGAATAAATTTTTAGGTCAGAGCCCTTATCATCAAAATAATAAGCAAGCTCAATTCCCCCCAGGTCTCCTTGCGCAAGTACAAACGGCCACGCTCAGAGCGTGGAAAAAACTTCCGCAAAAGGGCGCTGCCACTTCCTCTGTTGCTAAACTCAGACAGGGGCCCGATGAACCATACAGCGATTTCCTCAGCCGCCTACAAAGCATGGCTGAACGTTTGTTTGGGGCTAGCAAAAATGAAAGTGACTTTATCAAACACCTAGCCTACGAAAATGCTAACGCTGCCTGCCAAGCAGCTATCCGCCCCTTTCACTATACCAATCTTAATAATTACATAAAACTTTGTTCTAATATCGGACCCACTCAAACTCTGGGAATAGCTATCGGTGCCGCCCTTCAGAAATTTACGGTTGAGCCCAAATCTCCAACATGTTACAACTGTAAACAACCTGGCCATTTTCCAAAGAATTGTCTGTGCCACGGGCTAAACCTCCCCTACCCACTGTCAACAGACCCCCGTTACTGCCATCCATTTGCCCTCGCTGTAAGAAAGGATTCCATTGGGCATCTGAATGCCACTCTCGAACAGACATAAATGGCCAACCCCTCAAGCCTAAAACCCAGGGAAACTCCCAATGGGGCCGGCCCCAGGCCCCACTCAAGACAAACCCAGGGGCAATACGGTTTGTCCAGCCATCCCCCACCGCAGTGCCTGTGCTCCCGACCATAAACCATGCTGCCGTATCTCAGACTTATGGAGAGCAACAGCAGGGAGTGCAGGAATGGACCTCTGTGCCACCTCCAAATCAATATTAACCCCAGAAAATAGTCCTCTCATCATACCAACAGGGGTTTATGGACCACTGCCCCCAAATACCTTTGGTTTCATTTTAGGTAGAGCTAGTGCTGCCCTGCGTGGAATACAAATAGTTCCGGGAATACTGGACAATGACTTTAAAGGTGAAATACAAATAATTGCAGCCACCTCAAACAATCTTATCCCTATTCCTCAGGGCACTCGAATAGCACAGCTCATAATACTCCCCCTCCAACATATCAACTCAAATTTCAAAAGCCTCCAGCGATCCACAGAGGGGCCTGGATCTTCCAATGTCTTTTGGGCACAGCTAATATCCCATCATCGGCCCACTTTAAAACTTAAACTAAATGGTAAAACATTTGAAGGAATTTTAGATACAGGGGCAGACGCCACGGTCATATCCTCAAACCACTGGCCTAAGTCCTGGCCCCTCACGGCCGCTGCCACTCACCTAAGTGGAATAGGCGGAGCCACAGACCCTCTGCAAAGTTCACAAGTCCTAAAATGGGAAGATGAGGAAGGGAACACTGGTACAGTCGTGCCATACGTTATCCCCCATCTCCCTATTAATCTCTGGGGTCGAGATATCCTAGCCCAAATGCAAGTCTTTATGTGCAGTCCTAATGATACAGTTGCTGCTCAAATGCTCAAAATGAATTTTCTCCCTGGCAAAGGCCTAGGCAAAACTAATCAAGGAATAAAACAGCCCATCTCCGTGGCACCAAAAACAGATAAGATGGGACTCGGGCTTTCCCAAAATTTAGCCTGATGGCTGTTGACATCCCTGTACCCCATGCTGAAAAAATCTCTTGGAAATCCGTAGAGCCAGTATGGGTTGCTCAATGGCCCCTAACTCAGGAAAAAACACTAGCGGCAATAAGGTTAGTACAGGAACAACTTAATGCCGGCCATGTTGAACCTACTCAGTCCCCTTGGAACCCTCCTATTTTTGTTATAAAGAAGAAATCAGGTAAGTGGCAACTGTTACAAGACTTACGCGCCATAAATAAAGCTACGATACCCATAGGAGCGTTACAGCCCAGTCTTCCCTCGCCAGTCGCCATCCCGACCGGTTCTCACAAAATAGTTATAGATTTAAAAGATTGTTTTTTCTCTATACCTCTTCACCCAGAAGACAGACAATATTTTGCCTTTAGTGTCCCTCAAATCAATTTTCAAGGGCCTATGCCCCGGTTTCAATGGAAAGTCCTACCACAGGGCATGGCAAATAGTCCAACCTTATGCCAGAAATTTGTCGCCGAAGCCGTTAACCCTATCAGACGATTGTGGCCACAGATATACATTCTCCATTATATGGATGATGTCCTGTTGGCAGGACAAAATGTTTCACAGTTATATTCTTGCTTTCAAGACCTCCTTAAGAGTCTCACAGCGAGAGGTCTTCAGATAGCCCCTGACAAAGTACAAATTTCCAATCCCTTTTCTTATCTGGGGTTCGAACTCTGGCACCAGCAAGTTTTAACACCCCGCATTCAGCTGCGACTCTCACATCTGCGAACGCTCAATGATTTCCAAAAACTCTTAGGAGATATTCAGTGGCTTCGCCCCTACCTAAAACTACCCACCGAAACTCTTCTACCACTCTATAACATTTTAAGAGGAGACGCAAATCCCTCCTCCCCCCAAACCTTAACTCCGGAAGCACTGCAGACGCTTACCATCATAAACCGAGCTATCCAAGACCAAATTTGCTTTCAAATAAACTACCATCAGCCTTTATTTTTCATAATTTTTGCCTCAACTCACGCGTCTACAGGTGTATTCTGGCAATCTAATTTAAAACAGCCAAACGGCCGAGGTCATCCACTACTCTGGGTTCACCTCCCCGCTACTCCAACAAAGGTGCTCTCGCCGTATGCTATACTCACTGCTGCCCTCATAATTAAAGGCCGACAAACTAGTCGCCAGCTATTTGGAAAAGATCCCGATTCCCTTAACGTCCCATACACCCAAGATCAGATCCATTGGCTTTTCCAAACTGATGACGAGTGGGCAATTGCATGCTCTTCGTTCCAGGGCGATATTGATAATCATTACCCAAGCGACCCATTAATTCAGTTTGCTAAAATTCATCAGTTTACCTTTCCCAAGTTTACGAAAATGAAACCGATAGACTCAGCTATCCTAGTCTTTACTGATGGCTCAGCTAATGGAACTGCAGCATATGTTATCAGGGTCAGACATTTTCTATAACCTCCCCCTATGCTTTAGCTCAACTTGTTGAACTCTATGTGGTCATACAGGTCTTTTCCCATTTACAAGACCAACCTTTCAACCTATACACTGATAGCACGTATATAGCTCAGTCTGTTCCATTATTAGAAACAACCCCATTTATTAAACCATCCACCAATGCAGTCCCCTTATTTTCAAAATTACGAAAATTAATTCTTACCCGGCAGCTCCCCTTTTTCATAGGACACCTCCGTGCCCATCAATGCTTACCAGGCCCTCTAGCGGAGGGCAATGCATTGGCAGATGCTGCCACTCAACTCATATGTCCCAATCTTTGTGATCCTCTAACCTTGGCCTCCCAAGCTCATGCCCAACACCATTTAAATGCAAACACTCTCCACCTAAAATTTAACCTTACAAGGGAACAGGCAAGGGACATTGTTAAAGCCTGTAAAAGCTGCGTAACACAGCTACTGGTCCCTCACCTGGGAGTCAACCCAAAAGGACTCGTCCCAAACGAAATCTGGCAAATGGACGTCACCCATTTTGCCAGTTTTGGACAACTTAAATATGTTCATGTTTGTGTTGACACATTTAGTGGATTCATTCAGGCCAGCCTACAAACAGGGGAAGCTTTGAAACATGTTATCTCTCATTTGCTACATTGTTTCACCATATTAAGCCAACTTAAGCTCCTTAAAACAGATAATGGACCTGGAAATACTGGGAAAAACTTCCAAACCTTCTGTCGTCAATTGAATATCAAACATATTACAGGAATACCATATAACCCCCAAGGTCAGGGAATGGTAGAACGGGCGCACCGCACCCTAAAAAACGCTCTGTGCCGCATGGCTGAGAGCACTCTTAACCTCACTAAACAACGTCCCCAAGACCTTCTACACCATGCCCTTTTTGCCCTTAACTTCCTAACCCTAGATATCAATGGACATTCTGCTGCTGACAGGCATTGGCATCCTAAAACACAAATGCAACGAGCCCCTGTTATGTGGCGTGACCCCATAACATCAAAATGGAAGGGGCCTGACCCCGTCATTATTTGGGGACGCTTGCATATATGATCAGGAAAAAGGAGGCCCTCGCTGGCTCCCAGAAAGACTGATAAGACATGTTAATTCCTTACCATTGGAGCCCGCCCCACATGCATCTCCCTCTCCACCCTTTTCCCCTTCCCCCAAATAATAATTCTTCCAGGGTACGGCCTCCCCTCCCTGAGAAGCCCTTTTTTCTTTCCTTCTTTCTTCCAGTACGCCTCCAGTCTTACTGTGATTTGCTTCACCTATGCACGCCCGACAGTCAGAAGGAAAAAACAAAAAGAAAAAATCCTGTTCACAGGTTTGCCCCCCTTCCCTTAACCAGCTACGGCTCAAACAAGCCTTTAGCGACACAATCATGTTAAGCCTCTCGCCACTCAAGCTTATCACCCTCTACCTCCCTTTCCTTACTGTCACTGCGTATGGGGAAACTGACAATCCTCATCAACCTTACAAATGGACTCTCTCCAGATGGGATGATTCTGCAATCTTACTAACCAATATTACTAACTCTCCTACCTTTACTGCCCCAATTAGCAAGCTCTTCTATCGTCCATCGCTCCGGGACTTTGGTAACTCATATATCAATATTCAGGACGTTTACCTCTGTCCCAGCTCCGCCCAGGGGCGTTCGTACTGCAATCAGCCCACACACTACTATTGTGCCCACTGGGGATGCGAAACATTGGCTACTGGGTGGCCACCCCCAATTGCTGACCAGTTCCTCACGGTACAATTCACCCTCGCCGGATGCACTCGACCACCTAACCCAGCGTGGGGCCTTCCTTCAAAATTTAACAAAAAAAACCTCTGTACCAATCTCACTCTTTCCGTCCAGAGCCCTACAGATCCTGCCTGGATCATCGGTTGAACCTGGGGAATCAGGCTATATGTCTCCGGCTCCGACCCTGGCACACTCCTGCTTATAAAAAAGGAACTGGCGGAAGTAAACCACGGTCCAATAGGCCCTAATAAAGTTCTATCCCCCCTTCCTTCGCATAAAGTTCTGTCCCCCCCTCCTTCGCTCAGCTCTCCTGCCACTCATCTCACTTTAACTCGGTCTGCAAATGCATCAGGGGCGCCTGCTACACCCAATTTTACCCCTCCCCACCCCTAAACTGTCCATCAATAACCCACTCTGGCAAATGCTTAATGCTACCTTTCTTGATCTAAATGCTTCCCAACCCAACCTTACTCACAATTGCTGGTTATGTCTTTCTGTTAAACCCCCTTATTATGATGCTATAGCCCTTAATGTCACCTTTAACACTTCCTCTGACGACAGCCCTCCCCAATGTCAGTGGAACAAACAAAAAACCAGTGGCCTCACTATACAGTCTGTCCTGCACACTGGACAGTGCGTGGGTAATATCTTTAATAACATTTCTACCACCTTAACTAAGGCCTGCGCACATTCATCTCCCCCGTCTCAAGATAAATTTTACATCCCCCTGTCGGGGCAAAATGGCTGTGCTCCTCATCAGGGCTCACTCCCTGTGTCGCCATGGCGGCCCTCAATAAATTGGGAGAGGTGTGCGTTTTAGTAGTTATTCTCCCGCATGTTCTTTACCATAGCGAAGAACACTTCTATCAACTTTGGGACGTGCAACCTTCTATAACTAGACAAAAAAGAGAAATTATTACGGCTGTTACCATCACTTCTCTTCTAGGTATTGCTGGCCTAACCACCAGAACCGCTTCTGTCATCCTCCAACAACAAGGCCTCTCTCACCTAAGAGCTGCGGTAGACGAAGACTTAGCCCGCATTGAAATCTCCATCACCCATCTTGAAAAATCCCTTACGTCCCTATCGGAGGTTGTTCTCCAGAATAGGAGGGGCTTAGAACTACCTTTCCTTAAACAAGGAGGGCTTTGTGCCACATTGGGCGAGGAGTGTTGCTTCTACACTGACCATTCAGGAATAATTAAAGATTCCATGACCAAATTTAGGGAAGGAATAGCAAATCGCAAACGCAAACGAGAGGCCCAAGGGGGTCCCTCTTGGGGATTCAACGGAATCCTCCCTTATCTCCTCCCTATACTAGGCCCCATGATAACCCTACTTCTTATACTATCCTTTGCACCTTGGGCCATAAAAAAAATAATACAGCTAATTAAGGATCAGATTGATTCTGCCCTAGGCAAGGCCATTCAAGTGCATTATCACGGGCTCCACCTCGCTGATCAAGGTGTAAATCCAGAATACTTGGCTGCTGCCCACCCTGAAGGGTAAGAAACCCCCTCCTACGGGAACAGCATATAACTCAAAAGTATGCTGCTAGCTTTTGCTGTGCTTGGTACCGCTGGGTGTAAGGCAAAGCACTGCAAAGGAGGGCCAAAAAACAACCAAAGGCTGTTTTTGAGCTCCTTGAGAAATATGCCTCATTTGCATAAAGGTTCACTAAGAGCGTACTGCAACCAGTAGTGAAAGCTGGCCAACAGTTTCGGGTGCTGGGCTGGTTAGTCAGTGACGGGCAACTGGATCCCCCCCCCCACTTTTTCACTGCGGCAAAGCCGCTGGATCAACCTAAGGCAGGGGCCTGGCCAATTGCTGCCATGGTTTCCAATGACGGGTAAGATCCATCAGCCGTACAGCATGGTCCTGACCTAAGGCAGGCACAGCACCCCCAAAATTAAATGAGGCCTCTGTTTCCCCCAGCAGGTTAATGCCAAAAGAATGTTAAAAATGCAATCTTCCTCCATCCTTTTAAAAAACAAAGGGAGGAGATGTTGGGGACAACGAAGGTGGCATGTCTATTCACCTTTAGCGATGCCGGTAACATGCAACATGGCCGCCAGGGTTGAAACAACAGCTTAAGCTATAATTAGCCTTCTTCTTTGGTAGTTCACGCCAAAAAGAATTGTTCGCACCCAAAGTTCGCGCCAAAAGCACTAACCTCCGCAGCTACCACCTACCCTAGCAACAGCATCCACCAATCCTAAACCGCCACCCGTCCTTATTAGCCACCCCCTCTTCCTTTAGAGTATATATACCCTGCCTCTTCAATAAACTTTTGCAGCTTGATCAGAACCCTGTCTTGCTGTCATTCTTTGTGTCTCTTGTCCCATACCATTCTTCCCTCATAGGAGCTGGAGCCCCAGTTGACTGTCCCGCGGGCCGGGACACTCAAATATTTTTGAAAAATGAAGATTACATCTGGCTTTCACAAAAGTGACATTTTAAGCAACTAAGGACTTGATTTCAAAGTCATCAACTTTTTTATTTAATGAAACAAACCAGACAGTGAAAACAGTCTGTAGTACTATAGCTATTTGGGGAAAAAAAAATCTCATCACCTCTTTGAGAAGAACTTTGATGTTTCTTGGTCTCAAGAAACTTGGTAAATAGGTCTCAAGAAATTTATATTTTAGTTGGGAAGACATAGCGTAACTTACTGAATATATGAAGCATCCTATAACTACTCAAGATATGTCACAAGTGAGACTATATATATCTGAGCAGAGAATGTTATGGGTTCTGGACCAGCCAGTAGGTACTTCACATTATAAGACATCAAAGTAGGTTTCAAGGTTAGGTAAGAAGAGAAGGAACGGGATCATTTTATTTCATGGAACTCTGGGCAAGGATATAATGATATAAGCATTTCCTTTTGTCTTTCTCTTCAAGTTCTGAGTTGTGGTAAGCATAACTGAAAATTTGTAAGCTACTAAATTTATTTGAATATTAAATTAAGTTATGTAAATTGACTGTGGATTTAATTTGATTTTAAATAAAGAGAGTTTTTCCTCATATATTCCCACTATTGTATCTGATGAATTATTTTGTTTTAAAAAAATTCTTGGGAGAGCTCAGTTTAAATTACACCAGCCTTCTTGTTTTGAAACAAATGATACTTTTCAGGTACAAGTTACATAGTTTGGCAGTCACCTTCAGTCTTTAATGTTTATAATAGTCCAGAAAAATTTTATCCGCCATTTATATTTCATGATTAAATTCTTAACCTTTCCAGCTCTTTTTGTTAACTGTTTGCTATTTAGAACTGCATAAAGCTCAAAGTTTGGAATAGTGTCTAAACTAAAATAGAAAAATTGCTTTAGTTATAGAAATCTGCATACTGAGTACACAGCACAACATTGCGAACAGCTTCAGATTGATTTAAGGGCACACTAGAATCTTAAGAGCGCTCCCAGTTAGGGGAGAAAACAAAATACAGTGTTGTTTTTTTTTTTCTTTTTTAATCCGTAGACATCAGCACAATTCTATATGAAAGAGGATTATTTCCCTACTCACTTTTTCTTTCTGTAATTGCCAATTGAATTAAATGTTTGCATACTCTATATTGGCAAAGAGAGAAAACAAATGAATACAATTTTAATTTCCTAATGATGAATCAAAATAAGGTGTAATGATCATATTAGAATGTCAACCCAAAATCTAGATCTCTAGATTGTGAGAGCATGAAAGAAGAAAAAAATATAATACATAACATGATGGTTAGCTTCCCAGAAATAGGAACTAGCACTATTCTAAGAAAAAAGTATTGGACATGACATAAGACTTATTTTTGAAGGCTGGCTTTGCACTTCCTGGTTTTCTAATCCTTGGTCACTGAATGGCTCAGAGTTAATTTTCTCATTTGCACAACTTCACATCTCATCACCTGATACTTTCATAATAATTTCATTGTCAATATTAAGTTAGATAATGTATGTGTAAGCTTAAAGCATAAGATAACCAGAAAGAAATAAACTTTTTATGGCATTTGTGTAGATAAGTAAATATCATCTTTTTTTGTGTTTCTCCTATGTATTAAAATTCATCTTTGATTACCAATGTTGTTCTTATTTCAAGCCTTTAGAATTGGAATTATAGTCATTAGAATATAATATATAAAGCCGTAGGACAGGATGATGTCATCGAAAAGAGATAGTTCATACACAGAAAAGTAGAGGACTCAATAATTTCCCAAAGCATTCCATGATTTACAGACAATGTACAGGAGAAACATTTAGAAAAGAGGTCTGAATTGGAAAAAGCAAGAAGAAAACCTTAGAGACGTGTTTTGAAATAAATGATAAGCCCAGTGATTAGAAATACTGCTGTGAGGTCAAGAAACAGGAGAACAGAAAACCATCTGCTGCATTTGGCAACATAGAACTTTGCAGCAACCATGATAAAAGCAATTTCAGTGGATTGGGGGAAAGCCAGATAATGTGGATGCACTAGAACTAGATGTTAGAAGACATGTGCACACAGATGATTTTCAAATTTGTGAGATTTTATTAACTCATCCATAAAGAATCTTTTGAGAAAGTGAGGAGAATAGAGCAGAGCGCACCCAGATAATTAATAGAATTGCCTCAGAGAGGGACATTGGTTACGTTCTTAAGAGCAATGTCAGTAACATGGCTGCATAGGAGAGGAGGATTAGAGCAAGTTCACAGTACAGACAAGCTCCCAGTGCAGGCTGGCAATAAATAGCTTAATATCACCTGTATACTGGAATGTAGGTTTGAGGTTGGTGACTAGCATAACTTGCCAGCATAGGCAAAAAAAATGACAACATGACGTGGGTAGCAACAAGGAAGAGGCCAAGCCATGAGTCGATTTAGGGGGAACAGGTGAGTCTGCAGACAAGGACAGAACGTTAGGATGAGGTAAGTTCTGGATCAGAGTATGTCTTATTTATTGAATTTTCCTAATATTCCCCAGGAACATTCAGACCTGACCCCTCGCCAACACTCTGTTCTCCACCTCCACCTGTGCAACCTAAAATATACCTTCATCTCTCCTAATATGAATTTTATATATATGGTACTTCATGGAATTCCACCTGGAGCAGAGCATGCAATTGCAGAGGATTGTGCTGTGATTGTAAATTGAGGCCATGTTGCAGAAAGCCTTCAAGAGCTAAGCCAAAATTTTTTAATTTAAAATGTTGGATACATCCTAGTTGGGTATTAGGAGATGTTTAAGATATCTTTGTTGTCCCAGGAAAAATTAAAAATAGAGGTAACAATAAGAGAAGGAAAATAAATAAAGACTAAACGTAATGAGGGATAAAAAGTAAAAGGTATAGACAGAAGCTAAACCTTAAAACCAAATAAATTTTTAATTGATTGATACTGAGTGCAAATGTTAGGGGATAGACTTGGAATACATGAATGAGCATGACTAGATATAGAAAAAAATATGGAGAAAGACAAGAACAGTTTAAGTACAGAGATCCAGGAGTTAAAATGAAAGGATTAATATGCACTACAGAATAGTTTATAACAAACATAAAAATGTTTTAAGACTGTAACTGAATTAGCAGGATGAGAAAAATAGCAGCAATCTTTAAATTCCCACATCATTAAAACCCAGTAAAAGTATTTGCTTTATTCAACTTCAGCAAATCGTTATCTAGTTGGTTTATGATTATATATACATTTCCTTAGTAATAAATTATCTAATTTAAACTGTACTCAAAACCCATTATTAAGTTTCAGAGAAAGTAAACTTTGCTGGCAAAGGATATTATTTTCTGGTCAAAAATCATATTTTAAAGGCTAAATTTGATAGTACATTTTGTTACTTTTGCTCCCTCTTGGATCTTTCTTGATGCCACACCTATTCTAAAATTCCTTGATATCCACATAAAATTATAATGATACCAAAATAATATTAAAACATTCCAACTAACTTTTCTCTAGGTATATGTTGCTATTGTACCGGAAGGTACTGATATTGGTGGCAGGGTATTTTCCAATTTCCTTTTCAAGTTGAGAAGAGGACTGGTACTAAATTCCAAGTCTCTCACTTCAGGTATTATGAAAAATAATTATTATTTTAAATGGTTAGCTTGTGTGAAATGGAATAGTCAAAGACCAGGGTATAGAGCTAAAAAAAAGGTGGGGGGGTGGTTCATGGGAATGAAACACACTACTTTCAGTTCTCTTTTGGCATATTCCAACTGAGCCACAAAATGAAAGAACAGTTATAATTTTTTTCAGTTGCAGTAGTGCCCCTCAGCTAGACCAGGTTTGACATGGTTGAAGCATAGCTATGGAAAGGAAATTAATTCAGGATAATTTTTTGACATACTTACCTAAAATGTCATGTAAATAATGAGAATCACATGAGTTACTGGACTATATTAAGGACGCTAGGAAGTTACTAAATAAGGTTTAGTATTCTGAAACATGGTGCAATCAATCCCATTATAAAGTTTCTCAAAATAAATGTCAAATAACAAACCAAAATCATTATTTAACTATTTCAGTGTTTTGCTTATATAAAAATTTGAAAATTAAACCAATTAAAAAATTCTTTTGCTTTGAAGATAGTGTGTGGGAAAAAGGAAGTAGGAAATGGCAATCACATTTGTTAAAAATAACAATGCAAACTTTCAATTTGAGATATTTATTGGCACTCAACAAATATCTATTAATTAGTTGATTCTTAGGGATGAGTTAAATTTTATGCTTTTGATAATATATACAGATAAGTGAAGTATCTATAGCACCCCAAATTCTGTACAGAATTTAGAGATTCCCACTGAAGATAAATTATGTATAGGTCTTTATTCAGAATTTATTAAGTGCTTCTGTTGTACAATTTTGGTGTTTCCTGAAGTCTGACTTCTTCTGTTGCCAGTAGGCAAAAGAAAATAAGGCAGATATAATGAATGTTCTATGATTACTGCTCATTTTTATCAGCTTTTGTACTTTATCTAATATAGACCCTTATCCTTTGTTTTTTTGTGTGTGTGTGCATCAGTTCAGAAATCACTCAGAAATATAGACCAAGGCACTAGTAATTAAGCAATGCTTGAAATGTTATTTTGATGAGACCGTGGCTTGGGGGAATGGGTTAAAGCTTTCAAAATTATTTGATTTCCATACAATTTAATAATTCCATTATAACACCTTCCAGTTTGGTGTCCAGTGTTTCACTGCTGCTATTCAAATGAAAAAATGAGTATATTATGTGCATAAGAATTCTCATTTTCAAAGCAAGCAAACTTCATCTAGCTAAAATCAATCTCCTCATTTACCAGATACTGCCAGAGAACGAAAATAAAAAAATAATGAAAGAGATGATTTAATATTTTGACATAGTACTTTACTCAAGATCCAAGATGACTAAAACTCTGACAAGAAATAAAACAGTTTTGAAAGGTTGGATAAGGTGACAAATGGAATCAGATGATAACATTTATAGAAAGTAGCAACTTCTGCGATGACCATTTATCAGAATGTATCAATTGAATTTAGTGAGCATATCCAGAATATAAAACAAGTTATAGTAGTTAATGCACACAAAATTATTCTTACAAAAAAAAGATGAGATAATCTTTGGAAATATTTTCAATGCACTATTTCCTTCAGCATTATAGGAAAGAAACAACCATTGATGTTGTCACTACTTAAAAAACAATGATATTTTTCCTTTTACATGTCAGAATATGCAGGAATTAGAAAGTGTATTTCATTTTACCTTGCAACTAGTGAAAGTGTAGCAGTCTGTCTCAAAGTTTATGAAACATATTTTCATTTAATAAGTTATTTTTCTGCATGCATTGTATGCCTGACTCTATAAAGAAACACACACTTATATACACATACACAAATAGTAAAATCATAGTTAAAATGTTTATATTTCTTCGTTAAAAAAAAAGATGCAGAAAAATACTTAATATTTCTTTGGTAAATGACTATTCTATGGTGTTAGAGGGTAATTTCTCTAAATATAAATGTTTACATTTCTAGGAATGTAAACGTAAAAGTTTACTTAATTAGGTAGAATTTATAGTGATAGATAGCCTTATTTTTATATTATCTGTTTATTATTTATAATAAAAGACAGGGAAAACTGCATAAAAATTTGCTAATTCTTTTCCAGTAGAAGTTAAGAAAATCAGGGCATTTCTTTAAGAAATTTATAATTTTTGGAGAAAAAAAAATACGTAGACACTAGAAAAATTACATGGGGGATGAGATGGTTTCACAGAAAACTATGTAGTTGCCAAAAAATATTCTTGGCTCTCTAGAACTGCTATATTAGCACTCATTTTACTTTCCTTTATTTGCTTCACTTTTTAAATCAATTAAATTAGAACTTAGATTGTCCATATTTTATTCCATCGTTGCTCTTAGATGACTATGAGATAATGATAGCATACAATAAGATTCTTCTTGAGTGTGCTTGCGTAAAATAAAAATGCCTCAAAAAGATTGAAAAACGTGCAGAAACCACCAGAAGGAAGCAATGCTGTTCGAATGAAAGGATATGATAGAAATTCAGGGACAGGGAGTCCTGCCTACCAGCTCTTCCAAATCAGATTCATATCATATTTTCTTTTAAGACGTGTCCTATTAGGAAATAATCTTTAGCAAGCTGGAAAAATGGGATGTAGTTGTTAAATGCAAGGAGAATTTAGAGAATAAATTTTTATGAGGTACAATCCATAGAAAAACTTCATAAATAACTGGAATGTGAAGGAAGTCCTAATGTGTATTCTCAAAAAATCAAAATGGTGTCATCCTTGGTTTCCCTAAGCTAAGAGAGTTTGACCTAAGGCAAAGGCCACATCTGCAGCCTCTTAAGACTTATTTGAAAAACTACATGGGATCTCCTGTGGCCTTCACTAGAACTATGAAGAGATGTTCACCTGGCTATGAAGGATCACAAGGACTGAAGAGAAGAATTAGATACTTCAATGAAAAGCAAGACCAAGTGATTGAAACATTGGTAATAGATATCAAAGAGCAAATTGTTTCAAAAATCATATGAATTTGCCAAGTTTCAAGTCCATCACAGGCATGCACACCCCAGATAGCAGTGGCAGGAGGCAGAGTCAGCAGGAAGTATAGAGAAAGCAGAGAATGAGCACGAAACTGGGTTTCAGTGTCAAAGGCTCTGCCAGCCCGAGTCAGCCTCCCTAACACTTTGGTGTTCTAATCAGCAAAGCCTAGAAAGAGACTGGGCTCAGAGTCCTCAAAAGACATGGCAGAAATATTGAGACTTCACTGTAATCTTCAGATGGTAGTCTAGTCACCCTAGAGGTCATATTTATTACCAATTAGAGTAAGGTATGGTATTGAGGAATTAAGGCAAAGAGGATGTGATAATTAAGACACCCACAAATTGGAAGATCACTGTATAGCCAGAAAGTAGGTACAGGACAATGCTCAAGTAGTAAAACAGCCTTACATATAAAATACTAGCCATAAATGTAACAAAGTCTGTGTATATGTCTTTCAATAAGAAAGAAAAAGAGAAAGACAAGGACAAGGGAAAAAAGAAGGAAAAGAGGAGGAGAAGGAGGAGAATTGGGTAAGATTTGAGTTGTCAAAGGATAAAATTACATGCATAAGTAAACATGTTGGACAAAGCACTGTGTATGTGGGGGAAGGAATAATGATTTCCTTATCTGAAAAAGAGAACTCAAATTGTAGAGGAGGGCAAAGGCTTGGTCATCATGTCATTAATAAAACAGTTAATTATGATTTCCTGCTTAGGAAGTAGAATAAGGAGTATAAGGAAAACTAGTGCAATGAGAGTAGGATAAAAACCTCTGTGTCAACTAGGAACTTAAAGGTCAACAAATTTAACCTCCTCTTTGAATGCTACATTCCTATTGGAAAGGAATCTGGCAGCTTAGTTATTGAATGAAGAAAAGCCTGTGACTTATTAATATTAAATTCCTAATTATTAATTCAAAATTGATTAAACAAAAGCAGATGCCTCCCTTGTGAAAGCCTCAAGTTTCATAAATTAGAAATACGATGATAAAATGAGAAATATTTGATCAAGTTCTTCTCTGTCTAAATATTCAAGACCTCAATCGCTATTCATTAGTTTGTTTTTTCATGAATTATCTTCATAGAAAACTCACATGTCACTACTCCAACCAAGCCAGTCATCAAGAGAAACCCCCATCTCAGCACAACATATGAATTAGCAGTGCTTTGGAAAGGTCTCGTTGCTCACTAGGCTGGGGACTAATTAAAGGATAACATTGAAGCTGAACAAAACCACACAGCAGTTACAGAAAAGGTAAAGGAGCAGACTGAATTTTCTTTAGAATACCATGGGAATGGAATTCTAGGTTTGCTATCAGAATTTTAACTTCACAGAAAACAGTGTTTACTGAACACCACCCACTCTCTGTTAATCCTTAATTGAAAGAAAACTATATTTGTGGAAATTTCTCTAAGGGATATTTAATACATCTGTTCCAGCGGACTCTTATCACCACTGCATTGGCAAAACACTCAAGACGGTGACTCAGTTTTGTCTGGGTAGCCCCAACTGGGCACACTCCATCCCCATTACATCCTAGCATGCACCACACACTCACATCAATTGTTTTTACTGGTTTGTGTTTTGGAATGGAGGCATGAGATTACATGGAGGATTAGAAGAACGCTTACTGCTGGAATTATTGTAAAAAGGCCTTTGGAGTTGAACAGTGCATTACAGAGTCTTCTTTGTGAAGATCCTTGGGAGAAATTTCTTTATGATCTTAGGATCAGGAATATACATGCTTTTTCCAATTAATTCATTTGCTTTTCTCTTTTGGGCCATGTGAATCACATAGCTTATCACCTTTCTCCCTTAGCATTGGCTAAAAGAAGGTTTAAGGTTTATTAGTGTATCAGCTTCATTTCCGGCTCCATGTGATATCTCATCCCATATTTGTCTCCTACCTAACCCTTTTGGTCATGTCTAGTGTTTGTATCTTACATCATTTTATCTGTATTTTATACATTAAACACTTTTATAAATCCACCTAGATCAAAAACATTTTTCAAGTAAAATGAGAGATGGGAAGAAATCAACCTTCCTAAAGGCAAATATTTTTTTTTTTTTTTTTAATTAACCAGGTATTTGAGGATGGTGTTTGGGAACAATACTTAACCCAACATCTAGTTTATATCAGTTTTAATAAGAAAAATGGAAAAGCAAAATATAAAAGCCATTAGAAAAACATACTCCATATTCAGTTAAGAAATTTCCATTTCTTCATAAAGAAACTTGCTACACAGAGAAGACTTTCAATCAACAAAGCACTTTTGAAATCTGATATGCACTCAATAGTATTAAATTAGAAGTGAGTCTATAGATTTAACTAAAATAAGGCTAGGCCCATTTTTAATGATTTAGATACAATTCAGTAGAGGCTCAAATCTTTTCTTCATAGGAAATCCTGTTCTAGTCCACAGGAGCTACATTTCCTTTTTCTTCATTTTGAACATACACAAAAATAAGGTATACATTTCTTCTGCAACTGGCTTAATTTATTAATTATTAGACTTATCAAAGTACTGCTTTATCAATGTTTGATGCTGTTACTATCACAGTGAATGGAATGATTTTCAGATGAATATTAGAGAAAACATTGAGTCTAACACTCTTCTGGATATTAATAAAACTAATTTTCTAGTTTCATAAGAGTTATCTTAGCAATCATATTCCCTGGGAAGGGTTAAAACATCTATTTAACAGAATAATTTAAAAATATATTTTAAAGAAAAACTATGGCCATAATAATATATCATATTGCTAAATAAAGTATCCATGATTAATCAATGGGATTTTCAAGATAAAGCAAGAAAATGTACTTTATTCTGCTCATCCATCAACTAGCCCTAAGGGTTGGATAGAGTAATAAATTGTCATTTGGTAGCATGCTATAACTTTTTTAAGTTACTAGATCCTTACTAATAAATTTTATTATATTAAAAGACATACTCAGGGCGGTGGATGTGGCTCAAATGGTCGGGCATCGGTCTGCCATATGGAGGGACCTGGGTTCAATCCCCAGGACCTCCCGGTAAAATAATATATATATATAGAAGGCGCATGGGCTGCCAGGCTCTGTGTGCCAGGGAGCCGCCAGGCCCCGGGAGCCATGCAGCAAGATGATGACATAACAGGAGGGAGACGCAGAGGAGAGTCAAGACGAGGTGGCGCAGGCGGCAAAACACCTCTCTCCTACATCGGAGGTCTCTAGGATCAAATCCTGGTGAAGACTGGAGGAGAAGGCTGAGAAGAGATGGCAGGAAACAGACACAGAGAATTGCCCAGCAAATGGACACAAAACAGCAAATGGGGAAGGGGGGGATTTAAAATGGATAAAATAAATAAATCTTTAAAAAAAAAAATCAAGACATACTCTGATATTGTTCATCCCTTTTAACTAAAGTATTTACTGTATATCTCTATATCTTTAAACTTCTTAGCATGAGTCATGTGAAAAAGCCAATAGGAACTATGTTTCAGTCTCACATAAAGGAATTGTGGCATAATTTCCTGAGTTTTTTTTTTTTTTTTTCTTTTCTTTTTTACCGGGAGGTCCCGGGGATCAAACCCGGGTCCCTCCATATGGGATACGGACGCCGAACCAGTTGAGCCACATCCGACCCCCATAATTTCATGAGTTTTTAACAGGGAGAAATGAAAGAAATGATCTATAAATGGAGTAATTGTGTACTTGCTGAACTATCAGTCCCAGCTGACACACAAAAATTTAAAACTCATGCTTTTGTAATTCCTTGAAAGAGAAACTTCTTATAGATATGAAGATTGACCTTGTTTGAGGTTACTTTGCTCACTCTGCACTTTTTACCCTTGATAGAATTAAATGATTCTATGACTTTGTGAGATGATGTTTTAAAGGCAAATTGTTTTAAAAATAGTGCTGTTTATTTTTACATGGAAGTTATGACTCTCCAAAATTATTCTTCAAGCTTCAAACACCAGTTAGAAGCTGGCCAGCAGTAGATAGTAACCATGACTGTGAAAAGAAATAATAGCAAACCTGTGCTCTAAGATCAGCATTGAAATAGGTTTTATTTCCTGAAGAATGTACCAGTACCAGAATCTATGCATTTCAGGTTCCTTTTCTGTTTGGAATTGCATTTATTCTTGGAAAGTACAAAATTCATTTCACTTGTAGAAATGTCTATGAATAATTATTTGACCAAGTAGAGGTAATTTCTGTAAAAGAATATTCAAAAGTTCAATGTTAATTAATATGAAAAATAGAATAATAAATTCACATGTCAGAGTTGAGATAACACATTGAAATAGCATTATACATTTCCCCCCTAGAATATCATGAAAATATGAGAAAATAATTTAATGCATCTATTAAAAAAATAACATAAATGAAACTAACCAGTAATGGCACTTAATCTAAGCAATGATCTAAACAATAAGTGAAAGAAAAAATAATTAGTAGAGTTCCAGAATGGAGTAGAGGCTAGCTGCTCACCTCAATTTCTTAAATCACCCCTGTTTCCCAAAGTTATACAGGTAAGGTGACAAAGTTCTGAAAATTTGAATACTACTGTATTAGTTTCCAGTGGCTGTAAAACAAATAACCACAAAGTCTATGGCTTAAAACATCAGGAAAGTTTTCCCTTGGCATTTTGGAGGCCAGAAGTCCAATATAAGTATCACTAGGCTGAAATAAAGGTGTCAGCAGGACCATACTTTCCCCAGAGAACCTGGGGAGAATCTGTTCCTCGCCTCTTCCAGCTCCTAGTGGTTGCTGGCCTTACTTGGTGGTGTCCATGACATTGCAGTCTCTGCCTCCATCTTCACAAATCTTTACATCACCTTCTCTTCTGTCTGTGTAATCTTGACAAGGGCATTTGTGATGGTATTTAGAGACCACTCAGATAATCCAGAATCATCTCCCCATCACAAAATACCTTAATCCACATTCGCAAAGACCCTTTTTCCGAACAAGGTAGCAGTTACCAGTTACAAGTCGTGATGTGTCAGTTTGGCTAGGTTATGGTGTCCAGTTGTTTGGTCAATCATTCCACTTCAAATGGTAATACCTGTTATAATTTTTCTTCCCCCTATACTAGTGCCTCTGCTTGCAGTATGCAGTTTCTAATTTTTCTTCTTGTATAATTCCACATGCCTTTCATTGGGGTTTCATTATATAAAAGGGGAATCTTAATGTAGCACATTCTTTGTTAGCAATTTCATTTCCAGTTAAGTTTTTAAAAAGAAAAACTCTTAAAGCTTCCATTTTGAGAGATTCTTGTTATCTAACAATATATATAACAGTCTTCACTGTATTGAGTGCCAGTGACCTTGGACTCTGTTACTCACTGTTGTTCCTAATAGCCACTCAAGGGAAGATGCACTATATCATGGCTATATGAATAATGAAAGATACTTCCCAATGAACCTGAAAACGGTCTTTACCAATCACATACCCTCACTGCCACTTCCTCTCTCATCTAAATAAATGTATTTTGCAGTATTTCCAGTTGTTGAAATCTTTTACTACATTAATCAAGTATTTTTATTATTTTTTTACACATTTTTACCACCTAAGAATCTTTGATAAAGGAACGAGAGTTGCACAAGTGGCAGAATTAATTTGTTACTTTATTTCTAGCACCATTTTGTTAACTTTGCCTTTGTTTTCCAGAATAATAAATATTTTAATTTACTTCTGGTAAAATATATTTAATAGATGGAATTAAATCATTCATCAGTTGATTGTATCTATGGCTGATTACATCTACAATCAATGAAGGAGATTGCCTTCTGCAATGACAGGAGTCTCCTCAACTAATCAGTTGAAGGCCTTACTGGAGAATTGAGGACTTCAGCAGTCAGAAAGAATTTCTATCTCCATTTTAGCCAGTCAATTTCTCCTGCAGTATTCAATGTCACCTTCATCAGAGTTTCCAACTTACAGCCCATCCTACAAAATTGGACTTGCCAATCCACATGGTCATGTGAGCCAATTCCTATAATAATCTCTTAATACTTATGGATAGACAGATAGATACATAGATAACCTGTTGATTCTGTTTCTCTGGAGAATTCTGATCAATACACAGGGATTAGGACCTGAAATCTTTGAGGGTACATTTTTTTTCAACCTACCATGACTACCAAATCTGGAAAAGAGTGGATTCATTTATTTTCTTTAGGGAAAGAAGAATGAGAAAAAAAATTGCTAGGGAGAAATTAATGAAAACTAGAAAATAAACAGAAATGATGACCATATCAAGAGAAGTGAAGTTGGATGACTACACATTGGATTGAGGAAATGTTACACAGTCTAAGGGTCACCAGCAGTAATGGACCTCTCTGAGAAAGATGAAGTAAATTCTAGTACACAATATATTTAACAAATGCCCCAGAAGAAAGCGAGGCCAATACTTATTATAAGAAATTGCTCTTGACTTCTACTCCCTTATCCTGCCCCCTACCATCAATCTATCAAACTACAGAAAGGTCTAAAGCACACACAATTTTCAGCCTTAAATCTGTCTCAGAAGAGAAAAGAAATTGTTCCAAAAACAGGGAGAAGAGATTCAACATTCACCCAGATTATAACAGACTTAATAGCGTGTCAGAGCCACCCAAACATTAACAAGTTAAAATAAAATAGCATTGCAAAGGTAGCAATAAATGGAAGGAAGGAAGGCTTTCTCTCAAATGTCACCTTCACAGAAAAGACTTCTAAGTACCCCATTTAAAAGTGTAGCCCCTGTCACCTGTCTGGCATTTCCTATTCTTCTCTACTTATTTTTCCATAGAACTTAGTGTCACCTGACCTATTTGCATAATTTACATGTATTTATTTGTATATTATATCGTCTGTGACCCCTCAATGGATTGTTAGCTCTATGAGAATAGAGATGTTTTACACTGCTAAATCCCTAGCATATAGAACAGCACATGATAAAATGAATCAATGCATCTTAGATAAAGTAATAAGCAACTGGAACAACATAGTTAAAGTCATAATATAAGAGATTCTCCATGAAGTGAAGAAATAAATGAATATGAAAGAGAAGGCTTATAATGAGTATATATACCTAAACTCCTAAAATTTAAGGATAAAATATTCTTCAGGGATCCAGATGGAAAAGCCAATCAACAAAGAGTAATATTATACAGAGTAAAATTGACAATGACTGAAAATAAGGCTGATTTCAAACCTCTACAAAGAAACATCAACTTCTGGAGCAACTTCTATAACATTCTGAGGAAAAATATAATGGAAGGATACTCTTTTAAGCCAAGATGCTATTCATTTAAAATTCAACATAGGACTTTAAGGTAAAAATGGCTAATTGAATCCATAAACATCTAATCCCACTTTCCCTGCAAACCCAACTACAATTACTGCTAAGGCATAAACTTTTTGAAAGCATAAACTTAAGGATGTGATAAAGGCAAGAGAAGACAATAATCACAAAATTTTGGAAGCTTATGATTAGAATATTACTAAGAGGACAGACCAGAAAGCTAAGAACGAATACAATTTGCAAGGCTTAGAAAAAGGTGGCAAAAAATATGGCTGGAAGTGAGAGTGACAAAGAGCTAAATATTGAAAGATTGGTGGGAAACTGTAAAAATCAGTTATATTCCTATATGCCTTTCTGAACTGCATGTTGACCTGAGCTAAGAGAGAGCAGATCTTAATTGCCAGGTTAAGCCAATTAAGACAAAAAGCCAAAATGGAAATAATAGTCCAGGCTTTAATCACTTACTACACTAGTACAAGCCAGAGGCTAATCTGGAGGAAAAGCACTGACTCTTCCATTTCCCCCCATGGAATGATGGGGGCAAATGGATAACAGCAGATGTGGGGTGGGCTCACTGCCAAGAGAATCCAACAAAAATCTCCTGCAGTTTCATGGACTGGGGTTAGGGGGAAGAAGAGGGAGATGGCTAGATACGGAAAGGTACGGAGTCAGAACGGAGGAAATTGTCTTCAAGGTCTACGCTTCTTTCGCCCATAAAGAGATCTCAGCAGAGGTGCCTGGAGAAGGCATACAGTTAGGAATGTGTAAGAACATAACCAACCAGAGGTGCCTGAGTCCTTGACTGCAGCCTGCTTTAGAGACTGCAATGCACTGGCTGTGAACCAAGGCTGTGTGGGGAGGGCAGCTTTCCCTGGTGAGGCCAGTCAGGTAAAGCCTTTGCAATGCCTACAGTGGAACATGAAAAACCACACATAGGATTTTGGCAAGGAGTCAGACTCCTCACATCACTTTACAAGAACACCGAATTCCTCTGGAAAATGAAGTTATTAGAATATACAATATATCAAATTATCTGGAGAGAAGAATTATTACATTGGCATAGAATCTGGGGTTGAATTAATGTTAAACTCATAGAAACATAGCAAATAAGAAAAAAAAAATTGGTGGTGGGGCCATGCTGTATGCTGGAGAAGTAATCAGTATAATTTGGCAAATGGGAGGTGGAGTAGGAAAATATGAGAAAGTAAGGTCCTCTTCCTTCATGCATAGGGTCAATTATTGTGTCAAATTTTAAAAATCTTATAATTAATAATTCCAAGCTCTTATTATTTTTCATAATCTTTTTAAAATGATGAGTTCTTATATTAATATTTGTATATGAAGGCACAGTTTTCAAAGTTCTTTCAATTCCCTCATTTTCTCTCCAACTTCTTTTTCTTATATAAATATTTGAGAAAATTTTAATGTAATCGTCTTTTATGTAAAAAGGTATTATATCATGATTGTAAGTTACATAAAATATTTTCATCCATCCATCCATTTATCCATCCAGATTTCCATTTGTATATACCCATATACATTGTATAAAATTATATTTTAACAATTATTTCTGCATGGTAGGATTAGAAGTGAATTTTTATTAATAAAAGTTTCTTCCATACTTTTTTGCTTTGCTTGAATCCCATAAAAGGAAAATGTCAATTGTTTACCTACACAACAACTTATCTGAAAGAGAAATAGAAGATTGAGAACAAGAAAGGTGAAAGAGGAATAAAAAGCATTAACATTGTTCATCTTTCTTTCATTTTCTTTCCTTACCTGAACAGAAACAAATCCTAGGATATTTCTGACCTGGTACTTGTACACAAGAGCTGAAAGCCTCATTAAGGAAATTTAGATGAATCTCACTAAAATAGGTGTTGGGGAGTCAGAGATATGGGCAAGTCCTGCTTAGAAAAACCTTCAGTGAAAATCTTTCTATAATTCTGAGTACTATTCAAGTTAAATAAATATGGGTGTCATAAGAGATAGCTATGGAAGAATTGCTAGGAAACAAAGACTATGCACAGAAAGAAAGTGACAAAGATGATGAACTAAGAATTTTCATTCAAAATTACTCTTGAATAATAGCCCCTAATACAGCCACTTACAACCTCTCACTTAAAATCTCACAAAGATAAGAAAAAGATAAATACTCTTTGCAACTCTGGAAACTAAATATGCAAATTATGTTATGAAAGTAAATTATTTACAATAACACAAGACTACACTGAGCAATAACGTGGAACTGCAACTGATGGACTCCTGAGTTTGCCTAAGGAAAAGGTCAGAAGACACTTCTGATTTTCAACATCTTTCCATGCACTTAGACACTCAGCTTGGGTAAACCAGAAAATTGTCCAGCCACCCTTACCACCCTCCTGAAGCTGTTCTCTGAATTAGAGTACAGATTTCCCATTTTGCAAAAGACAAAATACACTTACAGTACTAGTAAGTAGGGTAAATGCTGCTATTGAAAGATGATTCCTCCCATAATGGGTCAAAGAATTAAATTTCACTACATGCTATTTACAAGAGACTAATCTAAAAAATATATATAAAGTGGCAAAAAACTTAAAGTTCAATAAATGACTGAATACACAGTAAACATTACCCAGTAATCCACTTACACACCAGCAATAAACAATTAGAAAATATAATGTGGATAAACTATTCTTGTAGCAAAAAATATAAAATTACTAAGTTTAATAAGGATTTGATGAGAGCTCTCTGAGGAGTATACGTATGATATACTGAAATAGTTTTTCATCGGCTAGTAACTAATATAGATCTTGACTAGGATGGCTTCGTGAAGAAGGCACATTTTTGTCTCTTCATCTCCACCCTTTCTATTGTGAACATTCTGGTTCATTTGGAAAGATTTTTTTTAAAATCCTCTGGCTGGATAGCAGGGAATCACTATAACATTTTAGGTAGACCCAGTGAGATGGGTTAACCAACTAAACTGCATAAAATAGAGAGAGTCAAATTTGATATTTATCCAAGATCTAAATCTAAAGTATTTTGTGACCAAATTATAAAATATTGTTATATGAACTATGAGAAAAAGAAATATATTTATTTTAAAAATATAAGTTAAGTCAGCCCAAGGATTTTTGATGGGTTTATAATTCCAGTAAATCAATAAAATGTCATAGACAGAACTTCAGCAAGGCAATATAAAAATGTATTGTTATATCTTAATGACCACAATGGAGAACTGTTAGCAGACTGGCAAGTCAGTATATGAATTTACATGTTTGGATAACCATGACTGAAATAAATTTTTTAACTATTTATGTTAAACTGGAGTAAGATCTCTAAGAGCAGGATGAAGAAGTTTATATTTCTCAATTTTTGCTCTTTTTTTTTTTTTTTTTGTATATTCTACTTAAATAAAAATACTTTCAAATACTTATAAATACTAAGTAGAATTAGCAACTTACAATTTTTATTCAGTACAATATTTGATCACATAACAACTTTTTACCAAAGAACTACTTGGAGGTTTAAATACACCAAAAATTATATTATTCTTGGGTTTCTGCAACATTTTGCATGATTGGGAACTTAGCTAAGTCAGCATTACCTGACATAAATCTCAGTGGAGAACTTTCCAGTCTTTCTAAGATGCAGGATTATTTAATTTAACCATTTATAAAGGTACGGCAGTGCCATAGTACTTCAGGAAGTAAATTATAGGAAGTATTTCATAGCTATATGAAATAAAGAACATAAACACTAGGGAAGGAAAGTTTTAGATGGATGGCTGAGAGGCTTCACCACCATCAATTTGTCTTGTTTACTACCATTATTTAAAAAGCATTTGTTAGGTTTTAATTTGTCAAGATTGGGCAATTGCTGTAATCAAATAATATTTGCAAATATATATATATCTGACTAACATTTACAATATATATGTTCACAATACAATAATAATACAACATTTGCAATAAAATATTCACAATACAATATTTAAAATTCATACATATAATAAAGGAATTATATCCAGACTATATAAAAAGCTATAACATCTCAGTAATAATCAACAAACAATCCAAAAAATGGGCAAAGTATTTCAAGAGACACAACAAAAGAAGATACAGAATGGACATAAGCATATCAATTTATGCTCAACATTATCAATCTTCAGGGAAATGCAAATTAAAACCTCAATAGATTATGTTAACCCATTAGAAAGACTCAGCTTAAAAGATTGAATGTATATTTTGTAGGTATGGAGTGTATGTAAATGAAATTTTAACAAAAGAAACTGATAATATTAAGTGCTGATGAAGATGTGAAGCAAGTAAAGCTTTCATATATTTCTGGCCAGAAAATAACAAAAACATTTTGGAAGTTTGGTAGTTCCTTATGCAGTTATTTATAGACTTATCATATGCCAACATCTATTTCTAGATACATAGCCAAGAGAAATGAAAACTTATGGCCATACAATCTTGCATGTGTATATATCACAGAAACACATTGACAATAGGCAAAAACCTAGAAATAAATATGGACATACAAGATTTATACAATGGGATAGCCCTGACCAATAAAATGAAATAAATTTCTGAAACACACAACAGAATGGAGTAATCCCAAAAACATTGTGTTGAGCGAAGTAAGTCAGATGCACAAAAAAAGTATATATTGTGTGATTTCATTGATATGAAATTAGAAAAGACAAATTTAATCTGAAATGTCACAAATCATATTAGTAGTTTCTTGGAACTAAGATTTGGAATATAGATTAGAAGAGGATACAAGGGAACATTTTGGGGAGATAAAAATGTTCTATATCTTTATTATCGTTGTGGTTAAGTGACTATATAGATACTTACAATGTATGTATTTTATTGTGTGTAAATTATACAAAAAGAAAGTTAATATAAAAAACCTTTTATAATAGCATCAAAAAACATAAAATTCGGGATAAATTTGACTATAAAAAAGATATGCAAGACCTCTATACTAAGCACTAAAACAACAATTGCTGAGAGAAATTAAAGACCAAAATAAATGAAAATAATACCATATTGGTGTTGTGGATATGTAATATTGTTAAGATTCTCGTTTTTTCAAATTGTTCTATAGAGTCAAAGCAAACCAAAACAAAGTGACAGCACACTTTTTGGTAGAAATTGAGAAGTTGATGCTAAGATTGAAATGGGAATGCAAAAGACTTAAAGTAGCCAAAGCAATCTTGAAAAAAGATGACAGTGTTGGAGGATTTCTACTATCTATATTCAAGATGTCCTATACAGGTAACAGTAATTTAGAGAGTGTGATATTGGCCCAAAGAAAGAGAAATACCGGTGGAAATAGATCCGACAAATAATACAGTGATCTGATTTTTACACCATATGACAAAGGAATTATATCCAGACTATATAGAGAGCTACAACATCTCAATAATTACTGCATTACAGTAATAAAGTAGGAAAAAATGTGTCTTTTAAAAACAAGGTGCTGAAACAACTGCATATCGACTAGGGGGAAAATGAATCTTGATTACCTTCCACATATCATACATAAACATTAATTTGAGATATATTATAGATCTAAATATAAAAGCTAAATCTATAAAGTTTCTACAAGAAAGCATATTGGAATATCTTTGAGGCTTTGTGTTATGTTAACATTTTTCTTAGGATACAGAGAAAACTAATCATAAAAGAAATAGTTGATAATTTAAATTCGATTAGAATTAAAAACTTCTGCTCATCAAAAGTCACTGTTAAGAAAATAAATAGGGAAGCCACATATTGGGCGAATTTTGCCACACATACATCCAGCAAGGGACTCGGACTCATAAAATATAAAGAACTTCTTCAGCTCAATAGTGTAAAGGAAAATAACTCAGGTAAAAATGACAAAATATTTGAACATATCTTGGACTGAAACATCGTATGAATGACTAATATGCATATTAAAGAGTACTCAACATTAATCAATAAGAGAATAAAATTTTAAATCACAATGAGATACTTTATACTGCCACTAGAATGTCTAAAATTAAAAAGAGAGACAACAACAAATACCAGCAAAGGATGTAGAACAGCTAAAACTTTCATCTGTTGGTGGCAGAAATGTAAAATACTTCAATCATTGTGGAAGTTTCTGGCAGTTTCTTATCAAGTTAAACATGTTTCAACCATATGACCTTGCAATTCCACTCCTAGGTATTCACCCAAGAAAATGAAAACATACTTCCAAGTATTCCTTGTCCAAGAATATTCATAGCAAGCCAAAACTGCAAACAACTCAGTATCCCTCAACAGGAAAATGTGCAACCTTGGAAATTACCAATATAGAGGAACAAAATACATGCAACCCCCTGGATGAATCTCACAAACATCACACCGTGTGAAAGAAACCACACATAAAAAAATTAGATAATGTATGGTTTCATTTATGAATATCTTACTTGGGGTGATAGTTATATGAGTGCAGTATTTGTAAGAATTCATTACACCACACTTTTAATGTCTGTTCATTTCATTGCATATAAATTAAACATCCTTTTTCAAAAAGGCATCTTTTAAGACTCAATTCCTTTGGACCAGCAGTACCTGGAAACCAAAAATAGCATGGCCAAACAATAGCTGTATGAGCAGCTGAAGCAGCACCACTGCATATTTAGTGATGCTGGAACAAAGGTACACCGAAGTACTATAAATTTGCTGCATGGCTCAAGATAACTAGAAAAGAGCGTCAGCAGGCAGAGCACCCTGATGTGCAGTAACCAGAGGCAAGCTGGTTCACTTGGAACACGGAGCTGAAATGTAACCCTCAATAAATGTTTGCTATATTGAAATACTTATTCAATAGGCTTTGAAGAGGAGAAGTAAAGTTAGCAGTGCAGACTTTACAGAAGCCACGGCTGGACAGGAAACGGAAATTTTTTTTCAGAAGACATTAACCTTTTCAGCTTTAACTTGCAACCAGTGTATGGTTATTAATGATCACCATCAAATATTGTTGATCTTAGTCTTTTAACAAATACTTATTAGCTCATCCCCAATACAGGCTTATCTGTGTGGGAGAGAGTGTGGTCTACGATGTGAACTGTGGTCTATGGTTGGTGGCAAGGCTCCAGGATGTGTAAGTCCATTGAGGGTGATGGGCCACACTTGTGGGAGATGTTTGTGTGGGATGTGGTGGGAGGTGTGGGAGGTGGGCAACATGGGAATCCCAGTGGGTTCCGTGTAATATTTTGGGTAATCTAAGCACCTCTTAAAATATATGTATATATATATATATATAAATAACATTTTTGTAAGCAAATGCACATATATGCATATATATTTATATATCATTTTACAAATATTGGTATGTATTATGAAAATTTTTATTTTTACCCACAATAAAAAATAAATAAATTAAAAATATATATATATACACTGAATCACTAGGAATTATATATATTAGAAGATGACTTAGGTGGGGCAGAAATATTACTCTATATTTTGTTTTATTTGAGATTATTTTAATTCTATTAACTTTTAAAAGTGTATAAATCATTTAGAGTATCACTACACAATTTATTTTACACAACTATGGTATCTATACCTCACTTCTTTATAATTGGAGTAAGAGTGATCAGAGAGTTATTTAGAGATGAAAATTACTATTTCTGATACCTCGAGTCCTGCATATTATTATCCTCCAATTCCGTCTCTTAGTTTTCCCAGTATTTGTTTTTCTTCCTTTACCCTTTAAATGTTGATTTTCTAACACTGATTTATCTTAATACTTTTAATTTCATATATGAACCACTGAGCAATGTTTCTTGAGAAACGTGCTATTTTTTTCCATTGAGAGACATAAAGCTTTAAACCCCTATGAACTTCAACCTTCTGTAATCAAAGCTTACTTGTATGACACATACATGAAATACATATGATTTTGTCTGATCCACAGGTTAAGCTTTTACAATTCTCATTTTAAAAGAACCTGTATAAGAATAAAATGGAAAAGAAAAATCCCACTAGAATACAGGTTACCACAGATGGGGTGGTGGGAATTAATGCTTAATTTGTACAGAGTTCCCATTTAGGGTGCTAAAAAGTTTTGATAATAGATGGTGGTGATGGTAGGACAATATTGTGAACAAGATTAACACCAATGAATTATATATCTGCATGTGGTTAAAAGGGGAAATTTTAGGTTGTGTATGTGTTACTAGAATAAAAAGCAAAACAAAACAAAACATAAGAATATACAACACAGTGAACCCTAAAGTAAACTACGGAAGATAATTAATGGTATAATTACAATAATATTATCTCATCAATTGTAACAAAGTTATCATCACACTAATGCAAACTGTTAATAGGGAAAACTGCATGTGTGAAAGGGATATATGGGAACTCTGTATTTTCTGCATGATTTTTCTGTAAACCTACAACTTTTCTAATAAAAAAAGTAAGAATAAATTTTACAATATTAAAAAAAAAAAAACAAAAAACAACCACATATGAGAACCAGAGAAAATGTTCTTGGGGAAATTCTCACATCTTAAGGAAGAGTGGCCTTAAAATACTTGTATTTAAAATTCCTTTTCTTTTTGCATTTCTTGACATGATTAAGCAGAGGTATATTTATGACTTCTAAAAAAGTAAAAAAAAAAAAATCAATCAGGACTGTAGCCACTGAAACAAGAAGAATATATGGAAAAATAAAAGGGACAGCATACTTATTTCTTCAAGTCATAAATATCAGAGCACATCCCTCGATAATGTTTGTGCCCAATAACTCCTACCTCACTGACATCATGGTGTTTCTATATGTAAAAAGTAGTCAATTATGAAGACAATAAAAAAAGTCTCTGATACAGGATGCCAGTAATTACCAAGCAGCACTGAAGTTATTGGATCTAACTAGAAATAAAACCCTAGGTTTTCCCAGACAATTACCATTAAAGCAGAAGTGATTCAAGATAATATTAAACTTTAAGCAAAATGAGGATTTAAAAATACTTTTAAAACTTTTGCAAGTGTAAGACTGATTCTATGTGTTTTACTACACTGTTTTAATCTGGAGATGACTTGTTTCTGTGGTATTTTCTTCGATAAATGAATATCATTGATTAAGCAGTGAATAGAAGCACTAAATGAATGTATAATCTCAGAAGTTGCTTATAGAGGAGAACAGAACATATATATGTACATTTTAGTATACAATCATCTTTTTTAGGGTGAATATAATTAGGCAATCAAATAGCTAAGTGACACTTGAATCAAGTGTCAAAAGTAGCTGTTTAAGACAAACCAAAATGGAAGTAATAGTGAAGTTTTAATCACTTACTATGATGATATAAGCAAGAGTTAACCTGTAAAAACAGTGCTTGCTCCCCCTGTTCCAATTTCCCCAGGGATTGGTGCTGCTGGGTGAGTGTCTGCTTGATCAGCAAAGATGATCACTGCCGAGAGGGCACCAAACAAAAGGCTCCTGCAGTTTTAGGGACCTGAGGGCTAGGAGGAGGAGAGCGCTAGGATGGGAAAGTACTGAATCAGAGTGGGTAAACGTGACTACAAGGACTTCTTCTCTTGCCTTCCCATTAAGGAATCTCAGCACAGGTGCCTGCGAAAGGCCTTATTTTGAGCCCCCTCTCCCCCATAAGCAGAACTCCAAATGGAGGTACCTGGGCTAGGAAGGCAGCTATGCTCAAGAGCATGACGGGCCAGGGAGGCCTGAGTCCTTGACTACAGCTCCTGTCAGACACTGCAATGGCTGTGAACCAAGGCTGGTGTGGAGAGGGCAGCTTTCCCCATGAGACTGTCACGTAAAGCCTTTGTAATTGCTTATGGTTGGACCTGAAGATAGGAATTGGGGCAGAAACCAGACTCCTCAGAAATGTGTTAGCTCAATAATTTCCAGAACTAATTAAATTGGTTATGATACAGCGATAATACTATTTTAACAAACCTGTGACTCTCCTAGTGCTAAGCACTGGCTCTTTAAATGCAGTGTAAGAAATTCAAAGTGATCTTTAAACTTTCAAAGTAAATGTTTCTCAGGGGGACGCTTGCCCTTCTAGCTCCAGATGCTCTAAACTGTAACAAACTTAAAGTAGTCAGGTGACTCCTGAAAACTATGATAAGTTTGGGTTAATGTAAGTCTGGAATAAATCTCACTGGGAATGTCTTCTCTCCTCTCTGCTAAGTACAGATCACTTTGAATCAGTTATATAATACCTAGAAGAATAAAATATCTTTTTTCTCTCCTTGGAAGTTTAGATTGTGATTTTTCTGTCCAGCAATATACCAAGCCTATTAACCAGCCCTGTGTCTAGTTCTCAATACATATTTTATGACTAGATAAATGACTGACAAAAAGAACATTATTGGTATACTTACCTCAAATAATCTTAATCTCAACCAAACCATTTGACAATAAACATTTATAAAATATCTAAATATCTACTTTCCAGGCTCTGTACTAAGTTCTAGGAACACAAAGCTGTGTAAAAGTTTTGTTAACACATTTTAGAATAGAAACTGCTTCCCATAAAGTATTAATGATATTGCAATTACTAATAGCTGATAGCAAATGCATATTTCATATGCCCAATTTCAATGGAAGCTCAATTCATTTATATCTACCTCTGAAAAGTACAATTGAGAAAATATTAGAACTGCATATGTGTGATCTCTTATGAGTATCTGATTACTGTTAAGAGTAAGCCTCCTAGTGAATCTTGACATTCAATGGGTAGGGAGAGGGTGGTATCATGGGCCCTGGGGGGCTGGGGGGAAGGGAACAGTCAAGATCTAATGGGGTGTTTAGTGGTCATGGGGAAGGTTTTTCATTACCTTACAGTAATGGACACAGGACATGGTAAATATCATCAAAATTATCATACTGTATCATCTAAAAAAAAAAAAAAAAAAAAAAAAAGAGTAAGCCTCCTAGATCAAATTCTGGCTCCTTTGCTACCTAGGTAGTTTTGATCAAGTTTCTCTAAATCTCAATTTCCTAATCTCTAAAGTATGGGAATAATGATAATGCAGGAATTTAGCATCACTGTGAGAATGAAATGGTATATTCTATATCTAGAACAGATTAAGCACTTAGTAATGACTACTGTTATTATATTTTATGGTAGCATCAGGTTTTCATAACAGAAAAGCTTAAGGGTACTGATACCAGTTTGAAGCTGTGTTCTCATGACAATTTACCTAAGATGGAGAAAATGCTGTTGTTCACATAAAAAATGGGAGAACAAACTGATGCAGATTAAGGGGTATCAAAATCTCCTTCAGGAGAACAGATGTAGCTCAAGTGGTTGAGTATCTGCTTCCCATGTATGAGGTCCTGGGTTCGATCCCTAGTACCTCCTGAAAACAAACAAACAAAACACAACTCTTATTTGGGAGCAAATGTAGCTCAGTGGTTGAGTGCCTGCTTCCCATGTACAAGGTCCTGGGTTCAATCCATGGTACCTTAAAAACAAACAAAAAATAAAAACCTCCCCCAGTTCCTTGGCTGCTATCATCATTATTATTTAATACTTTTTTGTTACTACTTCATGAGGTGTGAGAAGAAGAGTCCATGCTAAATTCTGCTGGTTACCAAATTTTCCAATTTTTTAGTATAGTGGAAAGAAAACTGATATTGATAATAAAATAACTCCCCTCACCATCTTGACTGATTTAAATGAAAATTCTAAAGAATATGAGAAGCCTAAGTAGGAAATCTCACTGCCAGCACTCACTCAGGAACTCGTTTATTCATTCACTCATTCATTCATTCATGTATAAAAGAGTAGTAGTATCTATAAGGAATGTTCGTTAAGAAGCACACATTTCTATTTTCACACTAGTAGTATTATAACCCTAAATCATGACCTAATCTATGAAAAAACAAGTTCTATTTGAATCTCTTGCTAGGACAGGAGAGAAAACCACATTGCTGAGTAGGCTGTTTCCTGAAAAATAGAAAAAAAGACAATGATTCATCTATGCCAGTCAGCAGGTGAGTCTATCAATGACTTTGTGCAATTTTGTGCAGTGGGGAGAGATAGCAGGATGGAATGTAAACTAAACTTAGGTTGATTTTCTTGAATATTTTAGAGAATTCTCCATTAAATATAAATGGTGAGGAGGGTGATAAAGGCAAAATCTTTGTCAGAAAAGATAAATTGTGATTTAAATTTATTAACTGCCCTGAACTACAGCTTAAATGTGGCCCAAGTAAATGCTGTCCAGCAAAAGAATTTCTCTTGTACGAGTCGGACCTATCACTGTAGTTTTGTCATTAGTTTCAGAGCCTTATCACTCTGGAAATGAATTACTGAAAATTGGCAGATTAGCCACCATTGTCAAAAACCAGCACACCTTGAGTTTCCCAACTGCTTAAAAACTCACTGTACTCTTCTAGTGACACACTGTGAGATCCCTACTTTGAAACGGAAACATCTGAGCACAATTAGAGCAGCATTCCCCTGTGACTCTCTTTTTCCCTATTGGCTGTGCATCTTTTTAGTGCTATGCTTGAATCCACACCATTAGAGCAGTAACACAGCTCTGTTATTTTCAGTTATCTAGGGCTCCTGCTAAGACAGATCTACTCTGAGAAAATGCCTCTGCCCTCCATTTTATCACCCAGAGAAAAAAAACTTACAAACCCTCAAGCAATTATTTGAAGTATTCCCAAAGTTCATGGATGGTACCAACAGCCCTTCCAGATTCAGAAAAAGGGCTGAACCAAGGAAGATAGGACAGATTACAATTGATCAAAACTAAATTCAGATAGGAAGGACCAATTAAGGAGAATGCAAGGTATCAGAGAAGCAGGAGTTTTTAATTATTTTTTTCTTTTAAAAAAAAACACTTTATTTCAACTTCAAAAAACAAAACAAAAGACAAAAGGCAACTCAACAAATTATGTAGGCATCACTTCAAAAAATCCTGTCCAGGTACATTTTATTTCCTAAACACAAACTCAATTGTTTCTCCAGTATTATGAAAGATGAATAAATGAGCACAGTTGAATGATATGACCAAGGGCTCCTTGTTAATGAAGAAAAAAATTGTGCTTGATCATATTGACATCTCATAAAACTAAATTCCATATTCTTTTTTGTTAACATTTAGCATTGATATAGTACCTTCTTTGCCTTTGCTGCAAAAATATTACAATATTATTAACTATAGTCTATAACTTACATTAGTTGTATTTTCCCCACATATTACCATATTCTTAACACCTTGTAATGGAAGAACATTTTTTTATTTGTATTATTAGCCACAATCCTCATCTACCACCGAAGTCATTATATTATACAGTCCCTAGATTGTCCTCTAGCTGTCTTTCAATTAACATTAACCTCCCTAAACTACCGTTTCAGCCATAATCACATTTATAAATCAGCAGTGTTATTTATACTCATTATAAAGTGTTACCATCAACACTATCCATTTTTCTTTTTATAATGTTATCATTATAATCCACATTTCATTAAATTTTGTTATAATTTTAAACATATTTCCCTCTGTCATTTCAGGCAACAGAATAGAGATTATGCCCACTATGTATGCAATGAATTAAACTGTGAAAAGAATTTCTTTAAATTTAGCAAGAAAAAGATTGAAATATCTTTCATGGATTTAAATATGATTTACTTATAAGAGGTTTTAGCCAATTTGGAGACTAAGTTTCTTTTTTTAGATGGCTTTGAATATTAAGTAAAGATAATTTGAAAGTTTAAATTTGGGTAAGGAAGGAATTGACAACAGAATAAAGGAACTATAAATACTAATTTTCAAACTTGCCTACACTTTGGAACCATTTAGGAAGCTTTAAAACTCAATGAGGTACATTCAAGATATTTTAATTTAGTCCTAATCGAGTATGGCTTGGGTATCTAGACTTTCTAAGCTTATCAGTTGTTTTTAAGATGCAGCAAAATTTGAAAATCAATACTCTAAAAGTTTCATTCTTTATATATACATACATATATATATATGTATATATATATATATATATATATATATATATAATGTTCTAATAGCACAAAATAAGACAAATAATTTGATTATGGAGAGCTTCTTGGCCTGAAAGAAAAAGGGTTTGTGAACACAGTATTATTTGTCACAAAGAGATCAACAATTTTCTGTTAGGATCAGTAATCAACCAGCAATTAGCTATATAAAATTGTCTTTGTAATGGTGCCCAGGGTAATGAAATAGACCCACAAGGCTTAGAAATCGGAGTGCTTGTAAGACTTCATTATTCTAAATATACCTATTCAATTTTAACATATATTAAGATGCTAATGATTTTAAAATGTGAGAATATTTTATCTTCCACTATAAAAGAAAAAAAGAACAATATTGTCAAACAATGACTCACCATCAGTTGTAAAATACTTCCCAATTTCAGGGACATTAAACATAGAAAAACAGTGAGGCCTAGAACTGATAAAAATTTGAATGCTGCCTTTGGAGGTTAGCAGCCAGAAAAATAATATAATCATTTTTTTCCTTTCATAGGGAAAATGGGTGCAGGAAGAGTGATCATAGAGTCAAATATAATTATAAGGAAATTTATTTGTCTCTCAGAATGGGAGGTTACAAAGGCTAACATTAAATGGATTTGTATGGAACTAGTTAGGAAAATAACAAACATATATGCATTGTGATTATTATTATATCTCTAATTTTTTAAGGAAATATAACATGTATATATTAAAATATAAGATTTGCATTATATATCCTAATATAAATGCATTTTGTGGGGCAATTTTCACAGCCACATAAAATGCATTCAATATGTGGGGGCAAAAAATATTCTCAAGGATTTATGTTAATTATGATCCATCACTGTATTTTTCTTAAAATACATGACATTGACTGCATTCCATAACAAATACACTGTTGGTACATGTTTTTTCAATCACCAGTTCAATCTCATCTGTTGACATTGTATTTCTTCTTTAGGAAAATTATTTTTACTCTTCAAAAACAATAAAGAAGCTATTTGAGAAATTTCAAGATAAAATACATATATATGTTATATATATATTCAAATATTTATCTAAATCTATGTTAAGAATTAAGATGATGGAAGAAGAAAACATAAAGTTTATTTTAAAATTTCTATGGGTTTTGCTTCAAGAGTTTCACAGGTAGGAACTGATACATCCATTTATTATGAACTTGCCAGGTACCATAGTAAGTGTGCTAGCTATTCAGCAATAGAAAATAAACTAATTTCTTCTTCTCATGTTTTCTTGATTCTACATCTCATAAAGGCAAGCAAAGTGTATGTCTTTGTTTTTATCTGCTAGTAACAGAATATCCCGCTCAAACTGGTTTAACAGAAAGGATATGAACTTGTTCACACAACTTGAGATTCAAAGATAGTGAGGATGTCAGGACTGATAGATTTTCTGGCTCCAGCTCAAAGTGTCTCTTGACTCTGTCCTCCTCCATGTGTGGCCGATGCAATTCTGAGCCTCATATTGATGGAAAAATCCAAGAAAGAAAGAAAGACAGAGAGTATTTCTTTCTGGAAGTATTCCCAGAGGATGTCAAGGAACTTTCTGAGAAAAATCCTCTTGACATCTGATTGTGCCCAAATGGGTCCATGCCTTAGCCAGTCACAAACAAGGAGGACAGGCTTACTTTTGGACTAAGCATGCCCATTTCTGGTCATGATATATTCACCTTTGCCTGAGACAGAGGGCCTCATAGGGGAGGAGTGTATTCCTGAACATGATTATGATTCTCTTTCAAAGGTAGATGGGGAAATGGATGCTTAGAGAGCAACAATGAATATCTACCACAAGGGGCTATCATGGCACCAGGGTTTTTAATTGGTTAAATTTGCAAACAACTTGCATGTCCATCAAAGGAGAATTTTTTAAAATGGCTTATATTCATGTAGATAAATTATATATAGTAACACGAAAAATAGCGAATGTTAACTTAAAAAGCAAATTGCTCATGAACATTGATTTTATGTCTTATATAAAATATGGAAATAGAATGTATATTTACACAAATATCAAAATATGTGTATATGATATCTACACACACACACACACACACTAGTAGAGATATATTTCTATTTAGGGATGCCCCAATAAATGTTATTTGGAAAATATAAGTTACTATTCTAGACATATCTTAGAGTGAAAAATTCCCAGACAATTTATATGTTTAAAAAATCTATTAGGCAATTCACTTTATTTTTTTTTTTTTTAGGTATTTTTTTTTTTTTAATGGGTAAAAATCAAAATTCTCACAATACATACAAACATTTGCAAAATGATATATCAATATATATGCATATATGTGTATTTGCTTACAAATATGTTATTTATATATATATATACATATATTTTAAGAGGTGCTTAGATTACCCAAAATATTACACGGAACCCACTGGGATTCCCATGTTGCCCACCTCCCACACCTCCCACCACATCCCACACAAACATCTCCCACAGTGTGGCCCACCAACCTCAATGAACTTACACATCCTGGAGCCTTGCCACCAACCATAGACCACAGTTCACACTGTAGACCACACTCTCTCCCACTCAGTTCTGAGTGGTGTGTGCTGATTTAAAATGGCCTACATCCGTTGCCACAACAGTACTCAGGATAACCTCCAACTCCCAAAGAAGCCCCTGTATTTCAACTGCTCCTCCCCTCCCTACCCCAAAAGTGTCAAGTGGCCACTGGCTCCACCTCATTGTTATAATTTCTTGCATTGCTAGAATCACCATATGTGAAAGATTGCACATTTAATATTGAAAAAGCAAAATGCTGTGATAATTTAATAATAATTATGAAAGGTGTTAAGTTTAGTAAAAATCATTATGGGTAACTTAAATAGTGAAATAGGGAAACAGATTGACAGTTAATATGAATATTAAAAATGCTAATTTGCTAGATAACTTTAGAAAAAGTATAATATCCTTTTCAATTCAATAAATCTACTTAAATTATTTAAATAATAATACAAAGCTGACTAATAAATGTTAAATTATAACCTAATTCAATATTGGTTGAAATGTTATATGTTTATATGAATGCTATATTATTAATCAAAATAATTCTTACCAACTCTATTTAATATCTAGTTATTTAATTCAATTTAGGATATAAGTTTTTTAAAAACAATAATCCTACATGGGAATTATTTACATCTTTTGACATGGTATAAAAAAGATAATGATAACTTGCCAGAACAAAATTTCATGAGGAAGAAAACCTTCAATATCATGGACAACTTAATAAACAATAATTATCAACATCGTAATAATAATATGAAGAGTTTGAAGAAAAGATAACGTGTTAGGGAAAAAAAATGAAATCACCCCCACTCCTACTAAAATCTTTCTCTTCTATTAAGCATCTCATAAAAGTGAGATGCTATTTGGTTTTAGAAATGTAAGATATAGGGACCAGTGTCACTCTATCAACAGACCGTGCTGAGAATTTATTGATTCAATATTATAATTTCTGAACTTTAAATTTTTAAAAACTTTTTAATAATGATGGTAAAAACAATTATTTTAAGCAAAATTTTAGAGTTATTTTATATTACAAGAAGTCTATTCTACAAAGGTGATATTTGACTTTCACCTTGGTTTGGGCTGGATATTTATGTTAACACTTGACCATCTTACACAGACCAAAATATATGCTGGAGGGACCTCTATTATGTATGTATATATGTATATACACATATGTATATATACTTACTTTACATATGTGTGTATGTAGTGAGTTTTAGAGTATGCATGTATATATGTGTATATGTATATTAATCTGTATCTAAATATATAAATGGAGAGAGAGAGCAAAAAAAGAAGATGAAGAAGATAATAAAGTGGAGGAGGAGAAGGAAGAGAAATTGATTATGGAAAGCCCTTAATGGTAAATATCTCTGCAGGGTGTTACTTCCTAGGCATCTATTTCTGTTTTGAATGTTTTCTTTTTAACCATTTATTTTATTCCTAATGAGGAAAACACAATGAAGGGAAAGCTCAGTAGACTTTAGTTTTAGAAGGTAAAGGCTAAGTTCTTTTAAGGATCTTATTAGAGGTTGTTCACACCAGAGCACTCATCCAATTAAGACTGAAAGTAAGGTGAAAATCCCATTAGGGCAATTAGTCAGTTAATTGCTCTGGTGTGAGCATAGTCTTATTTTAAGAAACATGGAACATCAACCTATATCTAAAGGGGAAAGAGGTCAAGGCCATCTCCCCAGCAAACCAATTTAAAAGATTTAAGTGAGCTGTTTTACAAGCCAAGAAAGAATCACTTTTTGAAAAAATTAGCATTTAAAAGGAGAGTGCTTAATTAGCCCTGACCACAAAATTCCAGACACAGACTTATCTCCACACAGAAATGTAAAGAGCAGAGTATTTTTACAGTAGGATTAACATTGGAGTAGTTCAAATGTCTCAGCATGCCAAAGCATGGCAGTTAAACCATTCATTCATTCACTCATTTCATTCGTTCATTAAGTAAACATTTATGGAGTGTCTAGTAGTGGGGGTAAATAAGTTTGTCTGCAGTCACCAGAAAACACATTTTAATGTGTGGTCAGGCACAAGGGAAGAGTCAGAAGAGTGAAGAGACAGAATGGGTATTCCCTGCAGCTTTGCAAACTGTAGATTCAAAACAAACTTGGAGTCATGGATTCGTACCAGCCTCGGGTAGTAACCCACAGTCACTTCCTTAATTCTGAGGACTTTTAATTGTTTGTATCTTTTCAACTATTAAATGGCATCTTTGTAATGAACATCTGTGGCCAGATATTATGTGTGAGGCAATTCAATTACTTAGTCAAGATAAAACAAACAACAACAAAAACTAAGAAAACAAATGGTTTTTCTCTTATACCACAAGTAGGGTTCTATGGCCAAGCTCCAGGAATACTTGTTTTGCCTGTATTATGCCATAAAAATTCAAAACCAAACCAAAGATACTAGTGTTGTTTTCTTTTTTTTTTTTCCTTTCTCTTTTCAAGTCTGGCATTGGCTTTGCACAGGTAAGCAATTCTGGCACTTTTCAGCCTGCACACTTCCTGTATCACTGAAAAGTCCATGGCATTGACTGTATCTGTTTCTGTAAAGGGGAAAATCAGAACTCTTTTTATTTTTTCCTACACTTGCAGAACTCCTCCAAGCATGAGACTCCTATTAACTATGCATCCTTGATTTTAAAAGACACTCTGGAGTTATGTCAGCTTCTTTGGACACAGAACAGGAGGAAAAACATGTTGCCCATGAACTAAATTAGATGTACCAATTTATTTAAGGTGATTCATTCTTTAGCCATTGTAATTCATTTTCCTTATATTATGAGATCCATGTATATTTCCAAAATTATATAATACAGTTTATATGAGTACAGATTTGTAATAGCATTTAATTGCACAGTTCAATTTGGTTTTAGCATCGCTTTATTATTACATTACTTCCTATAGCAGTGAAAAGAGTTTAAGTAAAGTTTCCTAAGATTCTGAAAGAAGGGCAAGGCTTTGTATTGATCTACTTCCTTCCTTGCCTCTGCATCACTTTGGGTATTTAATCTCTTCCAGAATTTGAGCCCTGTTCCAAATTCTGGAAGCAATTCTGTTCCTAGGAAGAATTGTAAGACAATTTCATCAGTAATCCACCAGATCCAAATTAAGTCAGAATTGCTGTTTCTACCACTCTGATGTTTAACTTCATTCTAGTAAGTGACCTCTTGCATCTTTCATTTATGTCAGAAGGACTCATTTAAACTTCTTTTCAAATAGTTTTCTGGTCTTTCTTGTCTCTCTTTTATCTAAGTAGGCTGAAGCACAATATGTGCACATGCAATTTCAAATATACCTGTCTTCTCTCCTTGATGAGATTAAAATAAATAGCCTGACATTTTACATAGATATTCTTCATGTATATACCATATATGATGTATATAATGTGCCTTGTTGTATACATTTTATATGTACAGATACATATTAATATAAGGGTTATAGAAAGCAGAGCATATACACTATACCTTAAGGGTAGATAAGATATGATCAAGGTCAATTTTGACTAATTGAGTTTTGCCTTTTGTGAGCTGAATTTAGACTCTAACTCCAAAGATACAACTTCTGTATTAGTTTACTGTCACTGTTATAACAAATTACCACAAACTCAGTGTTGTAAAATAATACATATTTGTTATCTTACAGTTTGGTAAATCAGAAGTCTGCCATGCATCTCACTGGGCTAAAATCAATGTGTTGGTAGGGCTGCATCCCTTCAGGAGGGTCTAGGGGGGAATTGTTTGCCTTGCCTTTTCCAGCTGCTAGACGCTGTGCACATTCCTGGGTTGGTGCCCCCTTACATCTTCAAAGCTGGCAACAGCAGGCTGATTTCGTCTCACATTTCACTTTGAACTTTTCTTCTGCATGTCTTGTGTTAGTCAGGGTTCTCTAGGGAAACAGAATCAACAAGAGATATCTGTAAATAGTGTGAAGTTTTATAAGAGTCTCTCACGTGACCGTGGGGATGCACAAGTCCAGGTTCTGCAGGCAGGCTGCAAACCAGTTGCTCCAATGAATGTCCAATGAAGGTCCTTGATGAGTTTCCAGGAGACATTGACTGTCCAAAAACTAGCTGGGAAATTTTCTGAATGCTGAAATCACTTCCCCTTTTAAGGCATTCAACTGACTGGATAAAGCGTCACTCACTGCTGACGGCAATCTCCCTGGTTGATGTAGATGTAATCAGCCATCTATGCAGTAAACTCACTGATGGCTAAAGCTCATAAATGTCTGTGTATTACAATTAACCCAGTGTTTGCTTGACCAAAGAACTGGACACAATTATCTGGCCGAGTTGACACATTAGCCTAACCATCTCACCCCTCTTCTACTCTTAAGGACTCTTGAGAATGTAATGGGCCCAGCCAGAAAATACATGATATTCTCACCAAAGGCTGGCTGCTGACAGATCCTGGACTCCTGCTGCACAGTAAGGCAAAATGATGGTCAGACTCTTCTTTCTCCTCAAGGCTCACTTTCTCCTCCAGCTCAACTGGGGGAAATCAGGCTTATGACACTTTTCTCCCCAAGTTATGTCTCTTCAACTTCTCAATTACATTGTCTTTCTAGCCCATCTGTTTATAGTTACACCTAGCCAGTATCCAATTAGCCCAAGGCTACTTCATTCTAGGATTATTGAACAATAGTCAGAATCTTTAATAGAGATTCTACCTGTCAGGACAGCTGGGTTCTTTATATCTTTAATGGGCCTGCTTCTTTGCAAAGGAATTGTCTATATTCAGTCAGAAAGAGTAGAAAATCAATGAGAATTCTTCTTGACTCAGAAAAATTCTCAAGTCTCAGATTTACTACAAATTTTTTACTCTTTATTTCATTTCTTTAGATTCAAGAATTGCCTTCTATTATGTTATATAAGAGTTGACAATACACAAAGAACAATGATGAGAAAAACCTGGTATAATTGATCACCTTGATAAAATTTTCTCATTTTTTATCATATATAGCCCCAGTTTTTCTGCTTCACTAAATTACTCATATCCTATTTAATATGGTTTTCCTATTATTATCTGAAGGGTACTAGAATAGTTAATCCTGATATTTTCATTAAATTAAATATGATCTACATGTTTCTTTAATGATGATAATGTCAATTTTTAAAAACTCAATAAATCACAGGTTGAACAAAAGTAAATCAATATTAATTTCATAAACTGAAAACTTAAAATTTTGAATAAAAATCTGTGTAAAAGAAGTACGAGCATACCTTGGAGATACTATGGTTTGGGTTCCAGACTACCACAATAAAGAGAATATTGCAATAAAGCAAGTCACATTAATTTTTGGTTTCCCAGATTATATAAAAATTATTTTCACACCATACTATAGTCCATTAAGTGTGCAATAGAATTATGTCTGTAAAACAATATACATACCTTAATTAAGAAAACTTTATTGCTGAAAAGTGAGCACATGCTGTTGGAAAAATGGTGCCCATAAACATGCTCGAAGGAGGTTTGCCACAACCCTTCAGTGTGTAAAAAATGCAATAATGCAATATCTGAAAAGCACAATAAAGTGAAGAACAATACATAGAGATATGCTTGTAGAGATGTAAGAAAGAAAAGTATGGCTATGATTTGAGAAAAAACATGGAAAAATAATTAAGCTGTCTCTTTGAAGCAAATTTAGAAAATTTACAAAATCAGCATACCTCACAAAAAGAATTTTTTTTGGGGGGGGTCTTTTTTTTTAAACTTTATTTTGTACATTTAATAACTGAAAACATAAGCAATAAAAAACTAAAAAGCAAACACAGATGAACAAATATATACATTTCTCAATCAAATGCAATGGATACATGTAAATTTTTTTGTTGTTTTGTTTTTGATTGAATATTGAAGACATCAAGATCTATGCTTCAATTTTTTTCATACTCAAGTATTTTTATCAACATTCCCTATCATTATAGATACTAGAAAAATCAGTTAATATGTGGTTATTGCTCCTTAAAAGAAACAATTGCAGGAGAAACCAATTTAACTGATACCTTTGTTTCTCTCAACATCCAAGCCAATCTATGTTCGTAGATGAGAAAGTTCATAACCACATTTCCCACATATCCCCGAAGTTAGGAATCTAGACTTTAAGCACTCATATAAGACTTTGATTTGGAAACAAGTAGCATTACTAGAGAGACAAGGGGTGGTATCCCTATTTTACTGATTATTCATTGCAGGGTTAGTGCATTGCTGGAGCTAAAGGCAGAGTAGCAGATTTGAAACTCAGCTTTCTTTAACTGTGCTCCTGCAGTTTTCCCAATAATTGCAAAAGCCATTTACTTTTAGGTTCTGGCATTTTTTCTTCTTAGCTGAGCCTAGAGACTCTTTGTCAAGCTATTAAATAATTATTTTAATCCCCTTTTCCCTGTATCAAATGCCTTTCTGTTTAACTAGTCATCATAGGTCTGTTATCTGCAATTAAATTTGAAAGATATAATAATTTGTAGCTATATAGTTATTAATTCCCAAAGTGATTTTAGGTAAACCAACAAAGAGATTCAGGATTGTTTATCTGCTGGTTAAATTTGAAGACATTGAAGGATCAGGCACTGTTAGTCCATGGTATCCAGTAGTGTAGGAGTTATGTAAATTTTTATCTCTATGCAACAGGAATGAAATAAAGATACTATTGAAAGTAAGATTGTAGTGGCCTGTGATAAAACATCATGAGATGCATATGACAGATAAAGAATATAAGATAGGCTGCCTGATCTAACTACACTAAACAAAATGGAAGTTCAAGACTTTAAATTATTGTATGGTGAAAAACCTTGAATATTTTGAGCCTACACTAAAAGAATCTCTCATCTTTTATTGAAAGATTTTGATGAATATCAATGTACAATGAATTTACAGGCTCAACTGGTCTACAATGTGAATGTAAGGCATTACTTAGGTAAGCATGGCATCCCTCCTACAGGGTTAAATATTTTCCCTAGATAAGAAGTACCATTTTCTTATCTAGTTTTCTGTCAATCTCCCACAATGCTTAGTTTCAACAGAGAAACATTGAATTATTAAGAGAATTGACAATCAGAACAAATTTACAGGCTTGAGAATCCCTCCAGTTGGATGTGGAATTATTGCTGTAACATTCACACATTGTTGGGATAAAGAAAATTTCCATTGTGGCAGGGGACAGAGATGGTGATTAAGCTAGTGATGAGCAATGTGGAAAAATCATAGTTTTCTTATTTAACAAAGATGCTACAAATGGTGTTACTTAATTCTGTATATAATAAGGATCATTGAAAATAAGAATTGGTGTCCTAAACCTCTAACCATGCTGAGGGAAAATCTGTCTTACTAACTCAGGCTATTCATAAAAACCTTGCTATTGGTAGCTTTCTCTTTTGGACCTAGAAGTTACATGATGCCTCTCCAAAGTAGTCATCTCATTTATGAGTTGTCCATTTCAGAGTTATCCACTCATATCTGTTCTTGAATTATTATCTCAAGGAAATCCAAGGATGTCCTTCCAACTGTAAAAGAATTTCTCAGGAAAAACAAAATAAAAAACTAGAAATGTAGACTCATGTTTAAGATTCTTTATAATACCATATTCCAGCTGAATTGAACACACATGGCTAGATTTACTAGAACACATCAAGAAGGTTACAAATGATTTAGAAAAAATTTATTTCACAATCAATCTTATTTGGTAATACCCTAGTTAATTGTTCTTATCAAATCGCTGCAGAACCACCATTTTGAGAAACAATATTCGCAATAAGCTGTCTCGGGAAATCATAACATCAATAGGATTTAGGAAAAATTTCAGAAGTCAGTTTGGAAGACCTGCATCTTCTTGTTATATCTTTTTAGAACAGAAATAATAGCAGTCGAAATTAAGATCAACTGGTATGTGAAATGTTTGGCATAGAATAAGCAAAAAGAAACAACAGTTATCTACTCCCTTAGAATTCCAGAGCAAGTAAATCTTTTTAATTGAGTAAGTATAGGTTAGATCATACTTTAGAGCATCATAACATGCATGGGTTGCTATAAGATAATTAGAAATTACTAGCCAGAGTAAAGGTATCAAATTGTATTTGATCCCTTGCATAAGGAGAAGAGAAACTGCTCTGCCTAGTCTAGGACAAAGACTGAAGTTAAAGAGCCAGGAATGGTGGCCATTTGGATAAAGAATGTCATAGTTTCTCAGGGCTGCTATAAAAAACAACACAGTCCGGTTGTCTTAAACCATAGGAATGTATTATATCACAGTTTTGAAGGCTAGAAGTCAAAAATCAAGGTATCAGGAGGACACGCTTTCTCTGCAGTCTGTGGTGATCTAGTAGTAGCTTACTGGCAATCCATAAATCAATCTGCATCCATCACAGAGCCACCTGCTCCTTTCTGTTTCTTACTATTCCAATTTCAAAATTTCCTCTGCTTATAAGGACTCCAGTCATATTAAGTCCCACTCTGATTCAATTTGCTGTGACCATAACTAATAACATTTACAAAGATCCTGTCTATAAATGAATTCACATCCAGAGGACCAGGCCTGGATTTGAACATGTCTCTGTGGAGGAAATGATTCAATCCATAACTAAGAGGAAAGTTTCTTAATATTGTTTTTCTAACTACATTCTCTAGAATTTGCCAAGAAATTATAGAACTATAGAAACTATGGTTTCAATTTATAAAAATTAGTCTTTATTCAAAGAATAAAAGTATATATATATATATATATATGTATATAAATTAGTGTAAGTTTATTCTAAGAGATCCAAAGGTAACCAGGAATTTATATTTTCATCTGTTACCCAAATTATTATCAAGCATTACTAGATCTCTGTGCTTTTCAGATTCATCTCCTACTTCATATATTTCTAACAAAAATTCACATTTAAATGAACCTATTTCTCACAGAGTCCTAAAGATTTTTCAACCATTTGACATTTTAAAGACTGTTTCTACTCTAGGTGTATTCTGTTTTCTAAAATCATTGCAAACAATTTTGAACTTATATTTCCTTGTAATCCTCTTCACTTTTGTCCAGTGAACTTCTCTGAAGCACTAAGATGCTCTGTGATTTATAGAAATGCAAAAATGAACAAGGCCCTCCTCTTAATGTAGCTTCAAATATGTGACACTATATTGACCCTGGCAGTGGATAGTTTATTCCTAGTTAAATATTCATTTAATAGATGAGAACGAATAAATATCCGGTAACCTGTTATATTTCAAAAATGCATACCAAAAATATCAATCTATGTTATTGCATGTGTTAAAGAACTTTAGACATAATGATTAGATATATACTAAGTTTTTGGTACTTGACTATATTATCTTAATTATTCATTACAACATTTGAGGTTGGCATTATTATTCTCATTTCTCGTATAAAAATATAGTCTCATGGAATTAAAGCAATGCATCTAAGACTAATGTGCTATTAAGTAGTAGAGCTAAGATATGAACAGGCCACACTCTTTCCCTCATGTAGCAGTTAACTATTTTCCACCCAAAAATATCAAACTTCTTGACAATTTCACTGCATAGATGCTTGAATTGTCATATTATTGCAATTTTCCTCATCCTCATCTAAGCTCTATGTAAAGAATCTATAATGAGCAGTAGATAATGATCAGGCTTTAGCTGTTAGAGCAAATTTTGAACAATAATACATTTCCAGTGAAGCTCAGGGGTATAGGTAGGACTTCTAATACAATCAAAGCTTGGAGTGAGGTAAGTGGAGGTTGAATATTCAAATTTATAAGATTAGACATGCCAAGATAGAATTAAGACTAGTTCATCTTGTGAATATATTTGGAAACACTAACGAGATCCCAATGCATCAAGGATCAAGAAACACTGAGTTGAAAAAAATGGAGTGAAATAATAGAAGATAACATGTTTTCCTGTCCAGGAAAGTTGTAGGCACCTCTCAGATGGTACCAACTGATATGACAGGTGTAGCCATTTGGCATTGTTTATGAATTCCAAAAATAGTTATTGGATTATAGTTGTAAACTTGTCTGTCAGCAGTATCACTTTTAATTGATTAAATTATGATTAGAACTTTGATTGGGTCACTTCAGTAGGGCGTTGAGTCCCCACCCCTTGGAGGGCAGGGACTCACAGAGAAAAGACATGGCAAAGGACAGAATTGGGAGCTTTTGAGCTGGAGCCTGGGAAGTGAACACACAGGAGAAGAACACAGAGGAATAAAGATGACTCCTCAGACACGGCAGAAGCCCCGGGGGAGAAAGACAGAGCTGTTCGCCTGATAGTCTACACCTGGCCTTTTGGAGAGGGCACAGCAGCTGAGTCTGGAGAGAAACAGAGCCCTAGGAAGAGAGGAACCCAAGAAGCCTGAACTCTTGGCAGACATCAGCAGCCATCTTGCCCCAACATGTGGCAATAGACTTTGGTGAGGGAAGTAACTTATGCTTTATGGCCTGGTAACTGTAAGCTTCTACCCCCAAATAAATACCCTTTATAAAAGCTAACAGACTTCTAATATTTTGCATCAGCATCCCTTTGGCTGACTAATACAATAGGATTCCACTTTGCAACATTATTTTAAATGAATTATTATAATTCTTTCTTGTAACTGATAGTATTAAGAAATATAAAAGAAATATAAGGGACCATTTGGCTATTTCTTCTAGGATGCTAAAAACATTGCTTTTAAGCTGTGTCTTTTTTTGTGATATTTTAATTAATTTTTTAAAGATGCTTTAGATTATATAAATGTTATGTAAAAAATATAGGGATTCCCATATGCCCCACACCCTCCCCCTCTCACACTTAATCCACATTAACAACATCTTCATTAGGGTGGTACATTTGTTACAATTGATGAACACATATTGAAGCATTGCTACTAACCATGGACTATAATTTACATTATAGTTTACATTCTGCCCCACACAATTTTTATAGGTTATGACAAAATGTATAATGACCTGTATCCATCATTGCAATGTCACACAGGACAATTCCAATGTCCCAAAAATGCCACCATATTACATCTATTCTTCCCTCTCCCTCCCCTCAGAACCTCTGGTGGCCATTGCCTTTATATCAATGATAAAAGTTCTTCCATTGCTAGAATAATAATGTCTATAATAGACTAATAATAAGTCTACTTTAGTTCTTTGTTCATTCCTCAATCTTGAGGATTTTGGATGGTGATCCCACTATGTTTCTGAATGAGAGGAGGCTTAGATCCCATGGGGCAAATTGATGGAACTATCTTGCTTGCAGTTGCAGACACTTTCTGTTCCTTGAGATGGGCATTGTCCATCATTATCTCCTTGTTTGTTTTCCTGGGTGAGTCCAATAAACTGGAGAGTAGATGTTGCAACTCTGCTGAGATTCAGCGCTCAACTAACATACGAACGAAACAAAAATTTAAGTCTCTGGGACATATATTTAACAACTATAGTGCTAATTATAGGTTCAAATAAAAGGGGCAGAAGAGCCATGTGTAGGGAAATTATAAATGAGTCTAAGTCTGTTACACTGGGGAGCATAAATTCCAAAGTAAGGCCCAATGACAGGGTGCCAAATTCATGAGATTGTCTGCCCTGCTTATAGTGTCTAGATGTCTCTAGAGGCATTGGGAGCCCCACTGTTTGAGGCACTGTTTACTGTGGCAGTCAATGAGATCCTGTGTTGATGTGCGTAAGTGTAACTTCTGGAATGATCTCCCAACTCATTTTAAATCTCTTTGCCATAAAAACTCATTTATATTTAATACTTCCCCCTTTTGATCAAGGTCTTTTTCCAGGTGCATAGCTATTTGGCACTTGTAAAAACCCATCAGTGCCAGGGAGGCTCATGCCTGGGAGTCATGTCCACAGCAGGGGAATGTAGTGTGTTTATGCTGAGTTTGGCTTATAGAGGCCACATTTGAGCAACAAGAAGGCTTTCAGGAGGTAACCCTTAGGTAATATATAATACTAGGTCAAGTTTCAATTTCACAAGAAAAGGTTCATAATTACAATCATATATATCAAAGGCCTGGTGTAATGGTCTGTCTTCCTTCATTAGGCACTGCCCTAGAATGGCATTGTCTTTCTATTAGAGAATGTAGCAGGATGCCCCAGGATGGGAATTCAACATTCTTTCAGTTATTGTGCCTATTGAACATATTCATAGGCTTTAGAGGCATGCCCAGGATCATCCCTCCCCACCCATCCCCCCATCACTGACACCCCACACCAGTGATCCTCCCCTGCCATGATTATGATCCTTCTGTGATTCAACACCTCTCCAAAAACAAAGCCAATAAAATAACCAAATAAAATAATTAATAAAATGAAATAATAATCGATTTTAAAATAATAAATAAAATAAAAAAATAAAAAAATTGAAATAAAATTAAAATTTTTTAGACATTGGGTTTTTCATCATTCTAAGATCTGTTGTCTTGTATGTACAGTGAAAATTTCTTCTGTATATTTTTCCAGTGTCTTATTCTATTTCATTTTATCTTCAAAGAAGCTTTAGGTTATAGAAAAGTCATATAAAGAATATAGGGGATTTCCATATACCCAATGCCCACCCCCTTTTCCCCCTACCCCATTAATAACATTTTACATGCAGATGGTACATGTAACATTTGTTACAATTGATGGTACATGTAACATTTGTTACAATTGATGAACAAATATTGAAGCATTGTTACTAACCATGGTAAATGGTTTACATTATGATTTACATTTTACACCGTACAATATTATAGGTTTTGACAAGTGTAGCTTGTAAGGAGTCAGAAGTCAGAGAGGTTTAAAGAGAACCTAGATATGCTAGCATTGTGTCAAGCAAGAAGTGCTTCAAGGTTGACCGAGAGTGTAATGTGAAATGCTGCAGAGATAAACAAATATGCAGTTGGAACAAGAAGCATCAGTTCATACTCAGTGTGCTGGTATGCATTTCACCTTGCTTGACCCCAGGGTTTACTCTACTTCCTCAACACTGAGCTCTTGCACAATCTTCTGGTGTCAGCACTTTCCTTTCCCTCCTCCTTTTCCAGAGCACAGAATGCCTAGTAATTATAAGAGTAGGTTTTAAACCAGGCAAGTATTCATTCAGGTATCCTTTTTTCCCCCGATTATGGACATATCATTGCCTTATTCCAAACAGATAAAAGGAATAATTTTCTACTCCCTATTCAACCAAGTTATGGAAGCTTTCTTACTCTAGTGTCCCTATGATATTATTAGATCAACAGAGATTTGTCTACCAAATAGTGGAACACACAATGAAGGGCCATACTGGTAGGTGAAAGAGAGGTTCTCGGGATGAGGGAAAAACGGGGGATGACTTTCCCTAAAGATGGTAAATTTAGGGATCTTGTTTTGTTGTTTTTTGCAAGATTTCATCCTTCAAGATGGAATTTAGTTAGATTTACAATGAGCAATAGTAATAGACATAAAATTTCTGGCATTTTAAAGCTTTTAATTTTATGAGTTTCTTCCCTAGGTCCCAGGGTCAAATTCTTTTTTGTATGCAGTGCTTGTACCTAGATGCCTGTTTGAGAGGATGTGCTTATGGGACAGAGAGAGAGCAAGAGTAAGACTAAAACTGAAGTGAGAGTAAGATCAAGAATGAGAGAGAAAAAGAAAAGAGATGGGAACGAGAAAGACACCTTACTTTTATCTTGATGTTTTACTGTGCTTATTTCAAAATGGTGTAACTCTAATAATTAGAATTCTGACAGCTTATTCTAATCTTTACAGATTCTCTGTGTATTAAATGCAAAAGAAAACACACTTAAACAGGCGCTGATTGATTCAATACTCCATCAGCGAAGCTATTCATTCTTAGAAATTTCCTTCCTTCAGCACATTTTGTAATAAAATCAGGCAAAGAAAGTGGATGGTCTCTGAGACCCAGTTTGCCCTCCTGGGTGCTCTTTCCTGATTCGGGTTCATTCCAGACTTCTTGTGCTGATACATGCTCTGCCTCCTCCCCTCTGTTTCCTGGCCTTCACTGAGCAGTGATGAATTGTCACATTGTAAGCTATGTTTCTTCTGGCTTGTAAAAAGATCATCTATTCATTCGATCTCCACTTTTGTAAGCCATATAATAGAATGAAGACAAACAAAGTCTGGACAAGCTACTATTCTAGACCTCAGAATGTAATTATTTATGATTTCTTGATTATGGCTGTTCTTTTTCCATTTGTATCCCTTCTTCTCTATTGGCCTGCCAAGCAAAAAAAAATTGAATTACATTCCAGATAATTGATACCTCTACTTATCTTGGCAAAAGAAGGAGGGCATTTTATTTGTCGCATTACAATGTGAAAAAAAAAAAGTAACATGATTGAGGATGTGGAAGATAGCTCAGCTCAGCTTTCTGTAACTATTCTGATTATCTGAAAGCCTGTTATGAAGGGCATTCATTCATTCAAAACACATACACACACATATTCATTCTTTCAAAATTCTACAGTGTTCCCTTGCTATCAGTCTAGTACTCATATATACAGAAAGTTAAAATATGTTATTTTTACATATTGAAATACTTCAGTTTCTAATGGAAAAAATAAGACTTCAACATGAAAGTAAGAATCCCATGGTACTCATGAGAGAAATGTTGGGGCAACATGAAGTATAAATCCTAGAATAATATATCTGTGCTCTAGAGAGGAAGACAGCTATGTTTCTTATTAACACATGCCTTCCCTTAACTAAAATTGGCACATTAGAAACCTGTTCTTCCATCAGTGTCAGATGTCGGTGTGTTCTGGTTACATCCAAGTTTATTTGCCAGATGCATTGGGTGGTTAATAAGTGCATGTTTTGAGAAACATTGTATATTACATGGAGTAATTTTTAATTTAAAATAAAAACCCTCCTATGGTCCCTGGAAGTCTTACCATTTCAGATATTTTCCTTAGGTATAGAGATTTCTATTTTCTTGTTTAAATATAGAGAGGCAAGCATAAAATAATGAATCGGTACACAAGGGAAGTGGCTTCAAATTTTATCTTTACCAGGAGAACTCACTATCTGCCTTTGGGCAAACCCCTTAAACATCCTGAGTAATGCCAAGCATCTTTTGAACATGCTTTCTCTATTTTTCTGATTTTCTGTATTGCTTCCCCATCCTTGTTTACAGATATGATAAAGGTTTGTGTACTAGACACCTCCAAATGACTCATTTAGAAGAAACTGACAGGAAGACGGCGGCACTGAGAATCAACATTGCTCAAGAGGGTGGTGAAGTGCTGTAGGGAAACAACGAGCCTTCCAGCCACATGGTGCCCACTGTGGAGCTTGTAGCAGCAGCAGGATAGCCCCAAAGTTGAGTATGCGGCTGTGATTTGGGTGGTATTCTTGTCTGCAGAGCTCCTGAGCCAGATTCTCTGCTCCTCTTACAGATGATATGAACTACCTATTTTTACTTAATAAATTGTTTTTCCATCTATGTTTGTTAGAGTGAGCTCCAAAACTTTATAAGAACCTTAACGGGAATTCACATTAAGCAATTATGTTTCTCTTCCTCTAGGCTAGGAACCAAATCTCAAATGCCAATGAAAGACAGATCTTTAAACAAAGTGAGCCCAGGATATTTCATGAGTGAGTGGCAGTGAACATGCTGACTGGGGCTTGGAAGGGACAGTTGTTCCCAGCTTCAGCTATAGCGGCATACTAACACACTGGTCCATGGGTACTGGGTTTTCTGATTTATGAGAGAAACTGGAACTCAATTTTATTGTTTAAAACTTTCCAACTTGAAAAATATTAGCAATTAAATAAAATGTTTTAAAGCACTGAGGCATCAGAGAAAACATATCTATATTCTTGATGGGCCTTGTGGTTTCCAATTTATGAGCTTTAAGTAGTTCTCATGTCACTCCCTCTTGCTGGGATATTCAGATAAAATGACCCCTTCTCTCAGAAGTATTTCCTGGTCTCCACCCCTTCTATAGATAGCAGGCAGTGATAAAGGAGATGTTACATACTGAGTATGTAACCCCAGACACAGGGCTGGGATTCGAAGAGGAGGAAGAATAGTTTTTAAATGGGAAGAGAAATTGTCATTTTGATTTTTTAAAAGATTCAAATGAAAAATCTGGCTATTAGACTTTTTTTTTTTTTAATGTGAAAACCTAAAAGTAAGAGAAAATCTCTGGAAGACATAAAAGCCAAAAGGTAGGGAAGGGGATTTATTCTACTAGGGTTAAATTTAGAGGGTGGAGAAAAAATAAATGTACTTCTTGCTTCTGCCTCAAAAAGTCTACCTTAATAAAGAAACAGAGTATTTCTCTTGTTGACCATGGGATTCCTAATGTTCCCAGGTTATTAGAAACTCAAGAATTCTTAAATTAATTATCATGTATTATGAGTACATGCTCAGTATAAGATTTGGGCACTCTCCTGGAAGAACTATTTGTTTGGATAGAATTATTGAACAATACTCATTCGAGGAAATTTTAGTCATAATCCAGTACAGCTGAATCAAGGTGCCTATAAGGAAAAGAGGCTTAGTTTAGTAAAACAATTTACCAAGGTCATAAACATTCCTACAGCAGAGTTGGGCAAGGCTTCTCAGGGCTTTGTGAGGTACTTATAAAGAATAAGTTATTTTTAATAAGCACATATGTATATTTTAAACATGATGGCTTTTAATGGGGAAATACAAATCCAAACACTTTACATTAGTGTCATGCATTAAGAAATATACATGTGCAGCCATATGCCTTACATTTGATTTGGCTCCATTTTAATAAATGATTGTGCTACTTTTAATCTAAATATAATATATAGAGTTCATATACATAAATTTTGAATATTGGGCATTTTAGAAAATATTTTTCATTAGAAATATCCCGTTGATAAAATTTGAGATTTTTCTAGAATGTTCTTTAACTTTTCCACATCAACGTTTTCATATTTTTACCTTATGCTTTCCTGTTGATTGTTTCTCTTTCAGATGACAGGAAGCAATATCTAACTACGCACTTGCTACAAGCTTGTATATAGAATGCCAGTATCCACAGCCAAGAGCCTGTGACCATTACTTAATTATTTCATTATATAAAGTGCTCCATATTTCCTTGCCTCTCTATGGAATATGCATACACCCCAACATCCATTATTTTTACATAAATATTACAATTTCATTATTGTGAAATATTGTAAATATTTCTTCTCATATTTTTAAAATCTAGAAAATGTCCTAATTTAAAGATAAACACAAATTACCTATTCAGTAATTTAGTTAAGAATAAATCATACTCTGCTAGCAACAGAGAGGAGGTTAACATAATGCCATAATATGAGCATAGGATTTACAGTTAGAAAGGGTTCTAATCCCAGTGATTGAACAGCTTAATTACTTCACATCAATGAGCCTCAGTATTTACATTTGTAAAATGTTGATAATGGTACCAGTTTTGCCATGTTGCAAAAAAGATGAAAACTTGATCTGCTTAAATGGCTTAATAGATGCCCTTGTGTATTTTCTCCTTTGTGTCTTATTTAAAATATGCTAAGTGACAATTGCATTCCTATATTGCACAAGTTTTCTTCTAAAACCATTGTTGCTTGCATCCGCAGCATCCTTTATACTCTGTCCCCATTACAAAGTAGCCATACAGTGCAAGGGTATTGATCTTCCAGGAGCTCCTGGGATTCCCACCTCAACTCTCCCTGACACAGTAGATTAGCTCAGGGAGAAACAAGTAAGTTAAGTCGTTCCAGTTGAAGCCCTAGACTTTCATTTAATAAAAGAGAAAGAGAGAGTCTGTCTCCTTCTGGATTGTGATAACAGGAGCCCCAATTCAGCCTGAAGACAAAGTGAAAGCATAGAGGACGACCATGAGAAGAATAGAGAAACATTTTTACTGTACTATTGGTGAACACTTTAAATAAATACCTGACATTGAATTGAAGCAAGAGATTGTAATTTATTTAATAATTTTATGCTATTCAGCATCTAGACTTACAAATTTTTATGTTCAAAAAGACTCTGAAATGAATTTTTTGCCCCTATTTTTATGATTGCTTCTTTGAGATTTTTTCCCCCAGGAGTAGAATTATTGGGCCAAACCATGAGTGTGTTTACAGTTTTGTACTGTAGTTCCATAGTGTTTCCAAATTGTTCTGACCATTTATTCTCCTTCCTATCACTGATGTGTGAGAAAGAGTCTCTGCATCCTTTTCTACTGTTAAAAGTTTCCTTTAAGAATTATTTTGCTAAAATGATAGGCAAGAAGTGCTTACAAATCATATATTAGTTTATGATTCCTTAAGTGCTCACTAGATGAAATTATATTTAATGAGTTTAACAAATATGGAACTTTTCCTTTTTTATGAATTATGAATGATCTTTTACAGACTTTATAGCAGTATTTTATAAGATGACAAAGTAAAACACAAAATTAAAAATGCATATATTATATGATTGCAACTGTGTAAAAACAGCTAGTCATAGAAAATATACCAGAAACAATGTGGTTTTATTTTTCCCTGAATTTCTGTATATTAAACTTCTTTTAACTAACCACATTACATTTATTCAAGAGTTTCAGGTAAATTAAATTAAGTGAAACTGTAAAAATTAAATGTTAATAAATATTGGGCTTTATGTTTTTTCACAGGGCAATTGTGAACTTCTCTGTAAACCACGAAATTCTCCATAAATGCTATTTTTTATATCACTATAGTTACTAATACTAAAAATAATAAATAATTTCAGTATTTGAACAATTACTAAAGAATTTGATAAGGGTTTAATATATAGAATATATAAAGAAATCCTACAACTTAGCAATAAAAAGTTTTTAAAAATCTAAAAATGGGCAAAAGACTTTAATAGACATTTCTCCAAAGAGAATACACAAATGGCTAAAAAGCACATGAAAAGTTGATCAACATCATCAGTTATTAGGGAAATGAAAATCAAAACCACACTGAGATACCATTACATATCCTCCACAATGGCTAATATTAAAAAATAGAAATTTTCAAGTATTGTAGAGGATGTGGAGAAATAGGAACACTCGTTTATTGCTGGTGGCAATGTTAATTGGTGCAGCCTCTGTTGAAGACAGTTTGGCAATTCCTCAGAAAGCTAAGTAAAGAATTACCATATGTCCTGGAATTGAAAGCAGGAGCTCAAACAGATATTTGCACACCAAACTTCAAAACAGCATTATTCACAATTGCCAAAAGATTGAAACAAACCAAGGGTCTATCAACCAATGACTGGATAAACAAAATTTGGTATATATACACAGTGGGAAATTTTTCAGCTATAAAAAGGAATGAAGTCTTGATACATGTGACCACATGGATGAACCTTGAGGTCACTATACTGCGTGAAATAAGCCAGACACACAAAGACAAATATTGTATGATGTCATTGATATGAACTAATTAGGATAAACAAACTCACAGAGTTAGAATCTAGAATATAGGTTAACAGGGTTTGGGTTTGGGATAGAGAATGTGGAGTTAATGCTTCATTTGAATGGAATTTCTATTTAGGTTAATTGTAAAGTTTCAGAAATGGATAGTGCTAATGGTAACACTTTATTGTGAGTGTGATTAACAACACTGAATTATATTGTGAATATGGCTAAAAGGGGAACATTTAGGTCATATATAGGTTACTAGATAAAAATTAGAAGATAAAATATAGGTCTGTATAATACAGTGAACCCTATAGTTAATGATGTGTTATAGTTAATAGCACATGTATAAAAATGTTCCTCATGAATGGTAACAAATGTACCACACTGAATGCACTTAATGTAAACAGTATTAGTCAGAGTTCTCTAGGGAAACAGAACCAACTATTTACTATCTGTAAATAGTATGAGATTTTATAAAAATCTCTCACATGACCATAGGGATGCACAAATCCAAATTGCACAGGCAGACTGCAAACCAAGGGTTCCAATGAAGGTCCTTGATGAGTTACAGGAGACATTGGCTGCCCAAAGTAGAGCTAGAAAAATCTCTCTGAATGCTGAAATCACTACCCCTTTTAAGGCATTCAACTGATTGGATAAAACATTAGTCATTGCTGATTGTAATCTCATTGGTTGATTATAGATGTAATCAGCCATCTATGTAATCACCTTACTAATGATAAAAGTCCATAAATGTCCTTGTATTACAATTAGCCCAGTGCTTGCTTGACCAAACAACTGGGCACAATTAACTAGCTGGGTTGACACAGCCTATCACAGTCCACCCCTTGTCAACTTGGCAGCCATACACATCACCGTAAACCATACTTCATCTCCAAATAAAAACAATAAGACATACATATATATATTTCTGTCTAATGATATCCAACTGTCCTGTGTACAACCGGAAACACACTAATTCCCTACAGAATAGAGTGCAAGTTCTTGGGTAATATTCACTCTTAAACTTGACATACTTAAATATTAAGGTATGAAAATAATACAACTTATGTCATATGATAAGGGAAAATTTAGGGAAGAAAACTATTCATTTGATGTACATATACAATCATACTCATAACAAAACAAGGACGACATATCCATGACTGCTACAGTCCTCATTTCTGTAACTGGTCACAAGGTCGAAGTTCATACTCATCACTACCTTCTTTTACTACCCATTCCATATTCTCACAACCCTCAACAAGCATCTCAGCTGGCTGTGGTTCTTTGCATGGTGGGGTGACCCACACTTTCATTCCTCAAGATTCTGGGCCATTGATAGTCCTGCTTGGATTGGGTTGTTGCAATTTTCCATTGACTTTAATCACAGGGCATGACAGTACTAAGAGATGCCTTAGAGAATCTACTGTACTCCAGGCAAACTCTTCTTACTTCCATTATGTAGGTTCAGTCCTATTGCCCCTTGGTTCACCCCAGCCAGTACAGTAATTCCCTTCTTTGATGTTGATTCAGAGACATGACAAGTGGCCAGGTGGCAGTCTTAACTTCCAGTTCAATGGAATCATTGTTGTGTTCCCTGGTAGAAGCACTCCTATTTTTGGGATTAAGACTGTAGAACATAAAAGCTTAAGGTTGCAGGGACAGGAAGCAAAAATTTTCCTAGTGGATCACTAGGAGTAATAATGAGTGGTGCCACTCCCATTTCCAACCCTTGATTTCTGTACTTATGAATCTTGGTTATGGGAGAAACAGCACCATAGAGTGGGCACTGATTTAGAGCATACACAACCTGCTGGAGAACATTGCCCCAGCTCTGCAAGGTATTGCCACCTATTTGGTGCTATAATTGAGTTTTCAAAAGGCCATTCCCCCATTCTATCAATACACTGGATTCAGGATCATGGGGAACATGGTAAGACCAGTGAATTCCATGGGCATGTGCTCATTCCTTTACAAAATTTGCTGTGAAATGGGTTCCTAGATCAGAAATAATGCTGTGTGGAATGCCATAGCAGTGGATAAGACATTCAGTAAGTCCATGGATGTTAGTTTTGACAGAAACATTGCATGCAAGGAAGGCAAACCCATATCCAGAGTCTATTCCAGTTAAAACAATTTGCTGCCCCTTCCATGACGGAAGTGGTTCAATGTAATTAACCTGCCACCAGGTAGTAGGCTGAGTGGGGAATGGTGCCATAGCAGGGACTGAGTGTGGGTCTCTGCTGCTGGCAGGTTGGGCACTCAGTGGTGGCTCTAGAAAAGTCACCCTTGGTGAGGGGAAGTTTATGTTGCTGAGCCCATGGATAACCTCCATCCCTACCTCATGGCCATGTTCTTCATGAGCCCATTGGGCAATGACAGGAGTGTCTGGGGAAAGAGGCTGAGGATTAGCCACAGAGCAGGTCATCTTATCCACTTGATTATTAAAATCTTCCTCTGCTGAAATCACCCTGTGGTGAACATTCACGTGGATCACAAATATTTCCATGGTTCTTAATCACTCACAAAGGTCTATCCACATACTTCTTCCCTAGACCTCTTTGTCACCAATTTTCCAATCATGTTCCTTCCACGTTCCTGACCACCCAACTAAACCATTGGCAACAGCCCATGAATCATTGTACAAATGTACATCTGACCATTTAAGCAAAATGAAAACCAGGTGCACTGCTCGAAGTTCTGCCCACTGGGAAGATTTGGCTTCACCACTGTCCTTCAGGATGTCTGAGAAAGGGGCTGCAGTCCTGCAGCTGTCCACTTTCAGATGGTACCTGCATTTTGTGCAGAACCATCTGGAAACCAGGCTTGAATTTTCACTTCCTCAGTCAAGAGATGGTAAGGGACTCCCCAAGGGGCCATAGCTGTGGGGTGGGAAAGAGAAGGTAACATAGTAGGAGTGGTGACCATGGTCATTTGGGCTACTTCCTCATGTAACTCACTTGTGCTTTCAAGACCCACTCGAGCCTTATCTCATATATACTACTTCCAATTTGTTGTGGAGTACTGCTGTGCATGCCCAACTTTATGGTTTGGTGGGTCAGATATTACCTAGCTTATAAGAGGCAACTCAGGTCTCATGGTAACTTGGTGGCCTATAGTTAAGCATTCAGACCCTACTAAGGCCCATTATTAAGCACAAAACTGTTTCTCAAAACGAAAGTAATTATCTACAGAGGACAGCATGGCTTTGCTCCAAAATCCTAAGGGTCTGCTCCCAATGGCAGGGTCCAGCACCATTGGATCTGCTGGATAATATGGACCAAGTGGCAGTGCAGCTTTCACAGCAGCCTGGACCTGTTGCAGAGCCTCCTCTTGTTCCAGTCCCTGTCAAAACTAGCAGCTTTTCTGATCTCTTGTTAAATGGGCTGAGTAGCACACCGAAATGAGGAATGTGATGTCTCCAAAATCCAAAGATACCAACTAAGCATTGTGCCTCTTTTTTGGTCATAGGAGGGGCCAGATGCCACAGCTTATCCTTCACTTTAGAAGGGATATCTCGACATGCCCCACACCACTGGACACCTAGAAATTTCATGGAGGTGGAAGGCCCCTGTATTTTTGTTGGATTTGTCTCCCATCCTCTGTCATGCAAATGCCTTACCAATAAGTCTAGAGTCATTACTACTTCTTGCTCACTATGTCTTATCACCATGATATCATCAATATAATGGATGAGTGTGATGTTTCGTGGGAAGGAGAGACAATCAAGATCCCTGTGGACAATATTATGACATAGGGCTGAAGAGTTGATATACCCCTGAGGCAGGACAGTGAAGGTATATTGCTGGCCTTGCCAGTTGAAAACAAACTGTTTCTAGTGGTCCCTGCTAATGGCAATTGAGAAAAAAGCATTTGCCAGATCAATAGCTGCATACCAGGTACCAGGGGATATGTTGATTTGCTCAAGCAATGATACCACATCTGGGACAGTAACTGCAATTGGAGTCACCACCTGGTTAAGTTTATGATAATCTACTGTCATCCTCTGAGCTCCATCTGTTTTCTGCACAGGCCAAATAAGAAAGTTGAATGGGGATGTAGTGGGAATCACCAGCCCTGTAGCCTTCAAATCCTTGATGGTGGCACTGATTTCTGCAATCCCTCCAGAAATCTGGTACTGCTCTTGACTTAATGTTTTGGTAGGTCGGGGCAGTTCTAATGGCTTACACTTTGCCTTTCCTACTATAATAGCCCTCACTCCACAAGTCAGGGATCCAATGTGGGAATTCTGCCAGTTACTGATATGTCTATTCTAATTATGCATTCTGGAACTGGGTAATTACCACAGACTGTACCCATTGTGAGAAGGACCTGCACTAAAACTCCATCAATCACCTGACCTTCATAAGTCCCTACTCTGATTGGTGGACCACAGTGACATTTGGGTCTCCTGGAATTAATGTTACTTCTGAGTCAGTGTCTAAAATTCCTGAAATGTCTGATCATTTCCTTTTCCCCAATGCACAATTACTTTGGTAAAAGACTGTAAATCTCCTTGGGGAAAGCTGGGAGGAAGATTAACAGTTTAAATTTTTGGCAGTTTAACAGGATCCTTCCCCAAGAGGACCTGGTCTTCTCCTCATTCAAGGGGCTCTGGGTCAGTGAGCTGTTTTCAGTCTGGGAATCAATTAAGGGGCCATGATTCTCTGTATCTGTAATTCAAGTTGGGCTTTGTTCACTCGACCTAGCACACTTCTGCTTATACAGATCAAATAGGAATTTAGTAGACTGCCCATGTATTTCACTTCTAGGTACCTCATGATCTATTATTCTATGCCATATGCTATGAGACTCAGACTCATTTGATTGCTGCTTTGAATCTGCCTTTCATTGCTGTAGCCATGTCTACCTTGTCTTTGGTGATTAACTGCTGATACTTAACTTTTCCAGCCCAAGATCTGATCATCCCCATCATGTTTAAGGATTCTAGTTCCATGACAGCAGTTCCCACAATAATATCTGGACTACAGAGAAAATCAACCACAGAACTCTTCAGGGAAGATGGAGTTAGTCTTACAAATTTATTCCTCACAATCCTAGTTAAACGTGTGTCATCTGGACATTCCTGGGGTGGGTAGGCAAGTCTTAAATGGTAAATCCACTCTAGTCTTTGAATTCTCTCTTCTACTGTATACCAGGGTAAATCAGGCATCTCAACCTCAGACATACTAGGCCATCTTTTGGTCCATGTTTCATTCAGCCACCCAAACAAACTGTCAGAGCCCTTTATAACCCCTCAAGCTATAGCATTGAATCCAGAATTTCTGCCTAGTGGGTTCATTTCAATAAATTTTACCTGATCCAAACTTTATATTCCTTCTACTTTTATCCCATATACTTAGTATCCATTCCCAGACATATTCCCCTGATTTCTGTCTATATATGTTGGAAAACTCATGCAGTTCTTTTAGAGTATAACATACTTCTTCTTGGGTCACAGATTGTATTTCAACTTTGGGAGCTTGTGATTTTAGTCTAGTAATAGGTCTTGAAGAGAAGAGGGGTTGTGGGGCTGGGAAAAGGAGAAAACTTGGTCATTTCAGTCCTGCCATGTGATAGAAAGGAGAAGGCTCAAATAGGTAAAGCCCCAGGAAGAGAGATGAGCCATTTGCCTGATAGTTTGCAGCCGAAGAGAACAGAGCAGCTGAGCAACTGAGAAGGCCCGAGAGACCAGGTGAGTTCACCTGCTATATTTTTTCATCAAGTTGCAACAGACTATGGTGAGAAAGCACCCTTGAGTTGGACTCTTTAGGGCCTTTTACCCCAAATACATATCCTTTATAAAAGCCAACAGATTTCTGGTACTTTGCATCAGCACCTCTTTGGCTGACTAATATATAAACTATGAAAAGAAAACACAAGGAGTGAAAGCTGCCAGTCAGTCAAAGACTCTTTACAATTAAAGGAGAAAAATATTACTGGAAGAGTGCTCGAAAATTAATTCCATTAGTATATAAATATACAAACAAGTTAAGAGATAATTATAGCTGCATGTCACATTCATTTTGCTGTATTTTCAGCATGCTATAAAATACTTGAAAAAGTCACTGAAGAGTAAAGTTTAAGGTATTTGAAAAAATAATATTGAAACATTTAATTGTTTATTTATTTGCTCTAAAAATATGCATGCTACTTTAAAAACTCATATTTAGTGTTTTCTACATAAAATCAGTTGCTACCACAAACTGTGTACTCCTTTTTACAACCAGAGGGAATAAAACTCACATTTCTTCTTTATTTTTATGAAAGTCATTTGATCAAGTGAACCATTCCTCCAAAATAAATTTAGTGGAATATAGGCTTAATCCTATAATTGATATTTCTGGATATTTGTGAAAAAGTTGTATGTTGTGATCCTCTCTCACTCTTAGAAAGAACTATTCATAGGAGAATTTAAATTGTATTTACTCATGTCTAATAAAATTCCCATTTCCCCAGAGATGGGAAGCTCTCAAGCAGGACGGAGAGTAGCAATTTCAAGGATGAAGAGTGATGAAGTATATTCTTGTTAGTATTAATTATTGTACATTGATTCTTAATCTCAAAACTGAATAGAAAGCAATTGTTTCAAGTAAACCTGCACAGAACTAGTTAGGAATATAATTTCAAAAGTGATTTTATAAGGATCTCAACTCTCTCCTTGTTTTGACTGCTACCATAGCTCCACCAAGACAGCACAGATTAGCACATTGAGTGTCTTTTTCCAGACTAAAGAGGACAAGAGATCCAGCTTTTGGCAGCACTTTTGTTTTCATATACTCTGTGGAATATTGTGGGTTTTAATTATTCCATTATGCACAGGAAGCCCATATGTGCTGAGTAAGGTGACCACATTGGAAACACAAAAAAGATTCAAAGTTTCCACATTATGGTCCCCTGTTCTGAAGATAACATTTCCCTTGAGCAAGATTATGAACTTTATAATCAAGGTAAAATCAGTCCAATTATAATTAGCAACACAAACCACTGTTAAGTCTTTATTCAACATATTGTTTCTAATTCTTCATATATCCATTTCCTAGGTAATATTAAAGGGAAACCTTTAAGGAATAGGCTTTTTTAAAAAAAATTGGTGGATTAAGTGAATAAATATCTGATGGGCAGGAATTCAATCAAACTTCAAAATTGCAGATATATTTCTATATAGAAATAAAGTTTGATTAGGATCAGTTTAATCAGATCAAGGAATAAACCATAAGAAATATACACTATAATAGTTGGCTATTTCAGAAAGTGCAGATGCAAAACAGTGGAGTAGGAAGGTTTATTGCTTGCTTCCTCCCCTACAAAAATGAATGAGCAAGAAAAGATTGAAATTAATTAGGTGATAACTCTGGAACCAGATTGGACATTTAGAAACACCACAGGAGGGCAAGAAGTGAGAGGCTGCACAGAGTTCAGCTTTTGTAAATGAAAGTGCAAACCAGTGACCAGCCCTACTCCTTCAACCCAGCTACACTGACTATGGCAACAGCAGCAGCTGTGTAAACATGGCCCGTATTCCAGCAGTTGATGACTGGGGCCAGGGCAAGTAGAGGAAAGTGTATTGTACAATAATTGGGATTGGAATTGAGGTCTGTCTGGGGGAGTCCCTGAGGGAACAGCACAGTAGTAACAGCCTCCAGTCTATTACAGCCATCTATCAAGACCTAAAGATCTGGTGTACCATTTCTGTGTTGGTTTTCATTTGCATATGAGTATTTCTTGTTCTGATGGAACTCTGAGGGCCCAGCTTCAATGGTAGACTCAGCTTTGTCCCTCTGGGCAGCAGCAAATTTGGCTTCATCCCATCATCTTTGAGGAAGTAAAGAGTCAGTGAATCTTTTTTCATTGGGTTTCTTTCTTCCACAAGGAGACTTGAGTAGGTTTCAACATTAAAAGCAACAGCTTCTGGCTTCCCACCTATATAAAAGGAAGGACTTGCAGAGGCAGAAGAATTTTTTTTTTAATTCTATACTTTTGTGGACGTTTTATCTGCTTGTTAGTATATTTTCTTTTCCCCTTCTTTCTCTCTCACTTTTCTTATTTTTTCTTTCTTTTTTATTCTGTCTATGGGACTAGTGGACTGAGGAGAAGGAAAAATAGACTCCCAGGTGATCACAACATAATATTTGGAATGTCAATTTCTCTACAAAAAATTACAAAACATACAAGGATACAAGAAAAAAATTATCCAGCCTATGGCTCTGGAAGAAGTTTAATTTTTGTAAATATTAATCAAATATCTTAGATCAACAGGAACAATGAACTAAAGGGGAAAAAGGATGAAAAAAACTAAAGGACATCAGCAAAACAGTACATGAATTAAATAGGAATTTCAATAATGAGATAGAAATTATAAAGAAGAACCAAATAGAAATAATGGAGCTAAAAATTATACTTATTCAAATGAAAACTTCAATGCAGGGGTTCAAGAGCAGATTGGAGAAGGCAGATGAAGGGATCAGTGAACTTAAAGATAAAACAACTAAAATTGTTCAGAAAAAAAAGAAAGGAAAAAAAGAACACATGCGTTATAGGAGACTCAGTAGGAAAAGAAAAGGATAAAAGGTCAGGAAAAAATCTGAAGAAATAAAGGCTGAAAACTTCCAAAATTTGATGAAAGACATGAATAATACAAATCCAAGATGCTCAACAAGTGCCAAGTAGGAGGAACTCAAAGAAATGTACACCAAGACATATTATCATCAAACTGTTGAATGCCAAGTATAAAGGCAGAATCTTAAAAACAAGAGAAAAGTGATGTATCACATATAAGGTATCCTCAGTAAGATTAACATCAACTTTCTAGATGGAAACCATGGAGACCAGAAGACAGTAGGAGGACATATTTCAAGTGCTGAAAGGAAAAAAAAAATGTTAGCCAATACTAAAAGAGCCACCAAAGCTTTCATTCAAAAATGAGGGAAAAATTAAGACATTTCCAAACAAACTAAGGTTGAGGAAGTTCATTACACTTGATTTGCCTTACAAGAAATGCTAAAGGTAGTCCTTCATATTGAAAAGAAAGGACACTAAACAGTAAACTAGAAGTCATATGAAGAATTAAAGACCTGCAGTGCAGGTAACTATATGGATAAATGGAGATGCCATAGTAATTGCATTTTTCATTTGTATTGCTGTATTTTATTTCTTAGCTTAAAATTCAAATGCATAAATGTCGGCCATATTTTTTTTTACTGGGCATGAAATACATAAAGATGTAATTTGTGACAAGAACAAAATAAAAGGGACTGATAGAAGGATATAGAAATAGAGTATCTGTAGGGATTTGAAGTTAAATTGGTATCAAGACAAACTAAACTGTAGTAGATTTAGGATGTTACTTGTAATTCTCATGGTAACCAAAAAGAAAGTATAAAAAAAAATACACAAGAGGATATATGAAGTGGTTCAAAATAGCTTATTATAAAAGTTCACCTACAACTTCCATGGAAGATGGTAGAGTAAGGAACTCCAGGACTCAGTCCTTCCACCAAATTTATTAAACAGGAAAGAAGTGTCTGCTACAACTATATTGAAACTTCAGAAGCCATAAGAACAGTTTACAACATCCAGGGAAGACCAGAAGAAAGAGGCTGATAAACTAGTAAATTGCTCTCTCTACCGACACCCATCCCCAATTCTCATGGCAGGTTGCCTTGGTGTCCAGTCCCTGGCTAGCTTGCTGTTGACAGAAAGGGGCATAAAAATCTTCTTCCACAAGAACAGGAGTGGGCACATCCAATCACTGATCATTGCTTTTGATTAGTGAATTTGGATTGTTGGGGTCAACTTGGGTGGCAATTATTGTTTCAATCTGCCCCTGACAAAGGCAGCAGCAGCTATTGTTTCAATCCTCCCTGGACAGGATGGAGGAAATGGAGAGTTAAAGATTCAGTGCTTCCTCGGGGCTGCATGGTACAGTTAGCTGCAGGCCAGAAAGCTCACCTTTGGGGGCCATCAGAAAATGTTTTGGTGTTCTTTCTTATCTACTCCCCAGGGCAATTTGAAGCTATCTGTGCCCTCTTTGTGGGACTCTGACCCTGTTTTGCCTGGGAAAGACTGACTTGGGAATGTCCCCTCTGGGTGACCCTCCTCCTAGAATTTAGCCTCTAGGCAAAGTAGCTTGAGCCAATGAAAGAAGTGTAAAAACCAATAAAGATGGACAGTCTGGGACAAAGCCCTGTCAGCTTCAAACACTGGAGAGATGGAAGTTTGTCTCCTGTAAAAGAGAGGGGACAACAAAATTTCTGTAAACAAGGGAACTCCAAAACAACTAACAAGCAAAAGCCCAGAATAAGACACAGGCCTAGGAAGACAGAGAAAAACCTTACACACTGCATTTATCTTTGGCAGATCTTCCTGAGAGGAAAGCTGAAGCTCAAGAAAATCTCAGTCTTATCACCAGCTGTTTACAAAACCAAGAAACAGACATCCCAGGGAATAAATCCCAGAGCTTATCACTTTAAAATATTAAATTGTACAGTGTACAACAAGAGTACAAGAAAAACAAAGGAACAGGAAATAGTGGCCCATCCAAAGGAAGGGGCTAAAAACACAGAAAATACCAACAAAGAAGAGGAGAATGTGGACATACTGAACAAGGCCTTTAAAAAATTATCTTAAAAATGCTAAAGGGGGGAAGCGGCTGTGGCTCAATCAGTGGGGCTCCCGTTTACCATATGGGAGGCCCCGGGTTCGGTTCCCGGGGCCTCCTGGTGAAGGCAAGCCTGCCCGCACGGCATGGTTAGCTGACCCAGCGAGCACAAGCAGCAAGGGGGGGATAAATGAATAAATAAATAAAATCTTAAAAAAAAAAAATGCTAAAGGAGATGAAGGAAATTATGGAGAAAGACTGAAGGATTTCTGGAAAACAATGAAAAATTGCATGCCAAAAATTAGATCATCTAGATCAAATGGAAAAATTCCTAGAAATACACAAATTTCTTAAATTGACAGGAAGAAAGAGTAAACCTCAACAAACCTATAACAAGTACAGAGATTGAATTAATTAAAATCATTCCACCAAATGAAAACCCAGAACCGGATTAATTCACTCATGAATTCTACCAAACATTTAAAGAAAAATTAATACCAGTCCTTCCCAAACACTTTTTTAAGAGTAGGGATCATTTCCTATTTCATTATGTGAAAGCATCATTGCCCTAATGCCAAGGCATAGTAAAGAGATCACAAGAAAAAGAAATTGCAGACCAGTTTCCCTTATGAATACAGATGCAACCATCCTTACCAAAATATTAGCCAATGGAATTCAAGAACATATTTATAAGGCATATACACCATAATGAAGTGCTATTTATCCCAGGAATGCAAGTGTAGTTCAATATATGAAGATCAACCACTTTACTATACCACATAAGTAGACTGAAACTAAAACATATGATTATCTTGGTAGATTCTGAAAAGGTCTTTCACAAAATCCAGTATATTTACTTGATTAAAAGAAAACTCTCAGAAAACTAGGAACAGAAAAGAATTTTCTCCACATGATAAAAGCCTTTTATGAAAACCCCACAACTAACAGCATACTCAAAAGTGAAAGACTTAAAGCTTCCCCCCTAAGATCAAGATAAAGCAAGGATGTCTGCTTTAACCAATGCTATTCAATATTGTAATAGAAGTTCTAGCGAGAGCAATTAAGCAAGGAAAAGAAATAAAAGTTATCCAGGCTGGAAAGGAAGAAGTAAAATTATTTCTATCTGCAAATGACATGATCTTATATATAAAAATCCTAAGAAATCCACAAAAAAATTAGTAATGCTAATAAATGAGATCAGCAAACTGTCAAAGTACATCATCAACATGCAGAAATCAATTGTGTTCCTATACACTATGAGCAATCTAAAGAGGAAATTATGAAAAAAATTCCATTTGCAATAGCATTTAAAATAATATAATACCTTGGATTAAATTAACAAAGAATAAAAAACAATTGTATAATGAGAAGTATAAACACTGCTGAAAAAAATTTAAAGAAGACTAAATAAATGGCAACACACCCCATGTTCATGGATTGGAAGAGTTGATATGGTTAGGTAATAAATATTATGCAAAGAGATCTACACATCCAATGCAATCCCTATCAAAATTCCAGTTGCCTTTTTTTTTCAAAAGTGGAACAATTAATCCTCAAGTTTATATGCAATGACAAAGGGCTACAAATAGCCAAAACAACTCTGATAAAGAAGAATAAAGTTGGAGGACTCACACTTCCCAATTTCAGATTGAACTGCAAAGCTACTTTAGTCATAAATAACAATCCAATACAAAACATACAAAGACAGACAAATAGACCAACAGAACTGAATTGAAAGTACAGAAATAGACTCATGCATCTATGGTCAATTGATTTTCAACAAGGGTGCTAAGGTTCTTCAACAAATGGTGCCAGGAAAACTTGATATCCAATTGCAAAAGAATGAAGCTAGACCCCTACCTCACACCATAAACAAAACAACTCAAAATGGATCAGGGTCCTAAATATAAAACCTAAGACTACAAAACCATAGAAGATAACATAAGGCAAATCTTCATGACTCTGGATTTGGCAATAGATTCTTAAATATGACACCAGAAGCACAAGCAAGAAAAGAAAAATAGATAAATTTGACTTCATCAAAATTAAAAACTTTTTTGCACCAAAGAACATTTTAAAGAAAATGAAAATACAACTTAGAGAATGAAAGAAAATAGTTGTAAATCAAAAAATGGATAAGCAGTTAATATGCAGATAACACTCATTCATTGTTGGTAGGAATGTAAAATAGTATAGCAACTGTGAAAAGCAATATGACAGTTCCTCAAAAAGTTAAATATAGAATAAACATATGACTAAATGGTCATTTAACTAGGTTAACTAGGAAATTACACTTCTAGCTATACATTCAAAGAAAGTGAAAATAGGATCTCAAACAGATACTTGTACACCAATGTTTACAGCAACTTTATTTACAGTAGCCAAAAGATGGTAGCAATCCAAGTGTCTATCAACAAATAAATGAGTAAATAAAATGTGGTACAAACACACAAAAGAATATTATTCACCCACAGGAAATAATGAAGTTATGAGACATGCTGCAACATGGAAGAGCCTTGAAAACATTATGCTCAGAGAAATAAGCAAGACAAATAAAGAAAAATATTGTATGACATAATTTATATGAGATTATTAAAAATAGAAAATCTACAAGTTAAAAAGGAGATTAGAGGTTAACAGAGGGATGAAGGGATGGAGGAAGGGAGAGAGTTTGAAAAAAAACAAAAGTAAAATGGGAAATTTTATGTTATATATACATTTTTAAATGGCTCTTTCTTTGATATATACAGTAAAGGGGATAAAACATATGTATGCAATTCACTCCAAAATGAATTGAATCGCCATGTGAGAATAACAGAAAATAATTTTGAAAGAGAAAACAGGAAAAAACAGCAAGAAAATAAAGCTTGTCCAATAAGCCAACCTATAACCAATGACCAGAAGTGAATAATCGTAGATGTAAAAGAGATCAGAGAAGAGAAGGTAATGTCACAGGGAACCAAACAACTTCAGAAGTTAAACAAAACCATAATCTTTCTAACTCATGATAATTGAGCTCAAAATGGATGAAAACTCCACATGCATAAACCACTATACATGAGGCTGGGTTTGACGTTGTCTATTTCTCCTAAGCATCCTATATTTGACACTTTTGAAACACACTTTATTAGTGTAAAATATAATTATATGGCAATATTTCTTATTTATTTTATAATAAAATAGCCTACCAAACAAAAATAGAGATAAAGAAAACAGTTATAAGATAAAAATTGCTCACTTTGAAAATTAGCACTTTGTGAATTTTTATTTTTTCCTACTTGAGTTGTCACTTTCCACAATACTCAAAACTTTGTTTTGAATATAAATACAATGTATTACCCATAGACAGACGTTTGTTAGAAGTAATCCTTGGTTCTGTAATTTTAAGTGTACCATGAAAAATAAAATCCCCACCTGACTTGACAAATAAAGTTAAAAATTCATTTAGGTCTAATGTATTTTATTATATGTAACTTTATTTCTTCATCAGAGGAACAGCAGAATTTTTTTTTTATTATTTCACTGAACATAAACACAGACCGACACAGAAACATATCATTTTTTTTTTTTGAAAGGAGGCAACATTCCAGTTTAATAATTTGTAACATATTCTATAGGGTAAGTATAGAATTATTAGTAATCCCTCTAGGAAAGAGTGTGTTACCAGGTTATTTGAATTCCAAGTTAATTATAATGTTGGCCAATTAATATGGTTTA